>WKFP01015175.1:2507759-2692591 GCA_011057875.1 Pterocles orientalis
CCCCCCTCCCCCCCCCCCCCCCCACTGGAGTCCAGGTAGACATGGAAGCTTTAACTTTCATCTATATTTAAAAAAATCTGTCCAATGAGTATTTCAAGATGAAAAATTGAAGTGTCACTTAGGGCATCATGGAAAATATACTCTAATGGAATTATCCTGGGGCTATACAATGGAAGGTGGCCAAAAAGTGCTATATCAATTTATTACATAATTTTCAATATTCTTTATCTGAAAGCAATTTTTTTTCAATTAAACTACTCATTCTGATGGAAGCTAAAAGCAAATTTGATACATAAACACTGCAGTTAAGTAGGAAACTTAAAAAGGAAACTTTCACTTTAACTTCAGCTTAAACTAAAAATCACAATATTTCAGTTATTCAAAGCACTACAAGAAAGCAGATAAATGGGAAAATAATGAATCAAATGAGTCACCAGTAACTCAAAAAAGTTATTTAGCTATCTTAAAAAAAGATTCTCTAGATTTGAAAAACAGTATTACCAATGATTTTGTGGCAGAAATTCTAACACATGTGTGGGTAGCCACACCTTCTACAACTAATACTGAGGATTTTTACACCAACGAAGATTAAATTCAGGGCTTTTTGTGATTCACAAGTGAAGGACAGGGAACCTGTAATATCCAGGCTATATATTCTCAGTTCTAAGTGTTCAGCTCAAATAATTCTCAGCTGTAAGCCCACCACCAATACGACTTATGGGCAGTTATCACTGTCAGCTTGTTAACTGCATGCCTATTTTTACACTGAACTCTGACAACAATATATTAAGGGGAAGAAAGCCGATACATGCATCCTGCTAATGAAGTAAACAAATACAGATATGGCATTAAAGAAGTCTGGAAGCTGTATTCAATGCTTTTTAAGGAAAATTATCTCTATTCCTAGGGCAATTTTTTTCCTCTGTCTTCACCAAAGATTTAATGAGTGATGTATATTCAGTGAAAGAGATTAAGCCACTTGAGCACACTGACGTGAAATTTTAAAATGGGTTATATTTAGTACACAAATTAATGTTACATTCAGTAGTCTTAAATCCTCTATATGGATATAATTACCTTGAACGTATTTCAAATGAGTAATGACCATTTCTACCATGAACCAAACAATCACTTATTGCACATTCCGGGGGCTGCATCACCACACCAACTAGCAGATGACACACTCTAACACGTACCTTTAAATAACGCTCAATGTTACTCATCAAAATGTCAATTTCTTCCTTTGACCACATGCCTTGCTTCCACTTATGGCCTGAAAATAGAAACGACACACTAATTACTGAAGTGAAAGGCAGCAAAACATCAACAACAAAAAAAATCAGAAAAACATGACTGTCATTACTGCAATTAACAAAGAGTAGTAATTTTGGCTACTTAAACTAACTAGAATTTATTTTAAACAGATGTTATTTCAGAACTGATAAACAATTCTTAGTTACTGTCAACTAATGTCTAAATAATTTGAGTCAGACTTCTCTTCAAAAACATCATTTTTTTAAAAATATAACAGGGATTCCTCTATGTTCTGTCAATTCATGTTTTAAGGCTTTTTCTTCAGCCACAGCTAGAAAATT
The DNA here is from genome assembly GCA_011057875.1 of Pterocles orientalis. Classification (NCBI taxonomy): domain Eukaryota; kingdom Metazoa; phylum Chordata; class Aves; order Pterocliformes; family Pteroclidae; genus Pterocles; species Pterocles orientalis. The sequence goes on from WKFP01015175.1 coordinate 2,509,355, forward strand.
TGTCTTTAAACTGACAGCTGAAATTTCCATGCACTCAAATGATTCCAGAAGCTGGAATTTAAAATGTGAGACGAAGTACTACTTGAGGAACTGGCAACAACGTGGGGTTCCCTTACACGCCTTATCACTTCCCAATATGTGAGCAGTGCTACCTACTGTGAGTGTTTTTCATAGAGGTAAATACTCTACCTTGTCTGTTTTGACAAGCTGGTCCCCATCTCTCTCTTTTTTTTTTGCATTGGGAATAATGCCCAGTGGTCACAGTCAAGATAAAGACTCATGGCACGTGTTTTACTTCCCAAATAAAAGTGGCAAACCCACAGAAACAAACATTATGTTTCCTCTCTATGCCTTTAGTAACTACAATGCCAGCTAAGCTTTAAAAGCAAAACCAATCAACACTATTCTGAGGGAAAATGTCAAAACTGAGGTCTATTGATACAACATTAAAACATTCCTACCCTAAATTTATATATAGAATTATATTTTTTCCCCTCATGCTCCTACCATACTGAATATTAATGATCACTTATAATTAAGATAATGATGGTGACCCAGTTTACACACTGGTGTGTGCTGGCTACCTGCCCATCTCTGCTAGACAAAGCAGGGTACTTCCTTCTCAGCCTGCTAATTACCAGAGCTGAGAGGCAGAACACACCAAACAGGCTGTTTACTCAAATCCAATTATAAAGGAAAGTACAGGCATTATTACTAATTAAATTGGACCTGATGAGAGAAAACTACTCCCTTGTGCCTGATGTCTTCAATCTCTTCAATCTCTTCTTCCAAAGCTACGGAGACAGAACAATAATCTATGGCTGTAGCTGTGATTCGCACCTCTATCCAAGCATCTGAACCAACTTAAAGGGACACTGCTACTCTTTACATGAAATAACCTTTAATATCCAACTATTTTAGGAAACAAAGTATATTCTGCACTTCAAGTGTTTGCACAGTCAGCACCAAGAATATTATAACCTGTCCATGGGTCTTCAAAGAAAGAATTACCAGGTGGAGACAGCTATAAAAAGATGAGCTTGGGCAACACAGGTCAAACTCCTAGCTACTGTAAGAGACACATACTGGGATTCTTTCACAGCTGATCTCTGTGACAAAACATGGAGACCCCATGAAACGTTCAGTTAGTAGGATTCTCAAATATTTTTCTTGGCATATTTTATTGGAAATGTCTTCCTCAAATTATTAATCTCTTAATTAGCACCACCAGATTTAGATCACTCACAACTGTAAATGCCTCTTGTGATATATGGTCACTTGGTATGCCTATAAGACAGCTACAAATGCAGTAAGTTCCTAATATATCTAACAATACACAATCAAGCATGATGCCAAGTCACATGAAAGCAGTCATTTATTTCTCTGTCAAATCACCAGTACATGCTCCTCCAGTCACAGTTGACAACATGCTGCTCCCAACCAAAGTCCTTTACCACTGACCACTAAAAAGTTCACAATCTCTGTACTGCTGCTCACCCTGGAGCAGAGCAATTCTAGCAACAGGATTTCTCACTATTTCTACCCAGATGCCTCAGCAGTCCGATGCAAAGGGAGCTCTTTGCTATCCCATCTATGCCCCAGTCCTTGGACTGAACACTGAATAGTTTTGAAGCCTTACAAATCTAACAAATAAGAAGGACAGAGAGAGCAGGGAGAAATTATTTATTGGCTGTTAGAAGCAACTGTTAGTGCATACTTGGGATCAGTAAGTGAAATGGTCATTGACGGAATTGCTCAGCTCCTTTCTCTGAATTTTCCATATCCAACACCCGGGTTCTGCATGCCTCACCCACATTTTTTCACTGACTCAGCAGAACACTCAGCTCTCTGGAGTAGAACTCACTGGGTGAAAGATCATTTCCTTCTGCGAGAGAAAACCATTACTTTTTTCATAAAGTTTTCTAATAAAAAAAAGGAAGTTGCTTTGGACTGAGTGAAAAATTTTTTACCCCTAGAAAGAGGTAAAATCAAGGTAAGAAAACTACTGGAGAGATAACGTCTTAATTCGACACTAAGTTGTTTCTTTAGGTTGAGAAAAGCACTTCCCCTGGGAAGAAAAAAAATTTAAAAAGTTCTAAAGTTCAGCAACTACTACATGATTACACAGATACATTTTGGAAGGGAGGAATGCCAATGGGGTGCCAGTTTTAGGAGTAGCAGTAATTATTTCACTGGAGTCTGGTCTGCATAACCGTTCTGCTTCTGAAGCAACTCCATTCCAGAAACTGTTGAATACTAACCACAACACAGTAGCCAGATTAGTCAGCCCTACTCAGAGGAAGAGTTATCAACCAAGCACAGATAATTGTTTTCCTGGTGTACACCTTCTGACTGCAGCTTCCCCTCTCCTAACCAGGCAGAAGTACAAACAGAGCAAACACAACTGTCTGCCCCATCTGTGCTGACACGTTAGCTACAGCAGTTCTCTACCATCGCCACTAGAATCACTGCCACCACTGCAAGCACGGCCACTCTTCCTCTCCAAGTGTATCTGGAGTTCCAACTTTTTGCATACAAAGTGTTAAGAGGGATGGTGAAGACTTAATGCATTAGATCTCTCAGCACTTTTAGAATCAGTCTTCTCAAATATCTTCACTAAAAAAGCCAGAGCAGAGATGACTTTACGCAACCTGCAAAATGTTCTGAGGCATTTGGAACAGTTTACCTTTGTACAGCATGGGAGAACTGCATTTGCAATATCCTACCTTTATTTGTTAGAGAATCCTTATCCTCTTTGGTTGTGAACCAGGCTTGACTAACAGCTGATACTTCTTCATTGCCCATTGGGGAGATTTCATCCAGCTGTTCATTCTGAAGAATCTTGAAAAGACCAACACAAAATCATCCAGTAAGATCTTCAGTTCTTTCTATCAGCTTGCATTTAACATGGAGCCATAACTTGAAGGAAAACGAAACCAGCAAACCTAGTTACCTTCCTGACTGCTCAGAAGTGCCACTTTTTAGACACTGCATTAAAAGTGCATTCACCTTTCTTAAAACACTGGAGTAAGATTTAGAATCTTAACATACAGATATTGTGAGAATTAATTAGACAACATTCTTCACTGTATTTCACATATAGCAAATAGAAAAAGTCTCACTGGCTTTGGTGGAAAGAGCACTATGTCCAGCATCTCCAGTCTAGAACTTTTAAACATGTTACACCAACAATGAGAACCGTATGTAACTGTTAGGACTTAATTTTTAATCAAAGAGTGACAGAAATAACAGATAAACTTGTCTTCTCTGCAGATCACCACAGAGCAAATAATGATCAGTGGAGGGTTACATCTGTTACTGTTTACTGTATTGCTCTTTGGGCAGGAACTTATACTACATAGAACCTCCTTCATATATACAATTATCCAACTGTACTTTTATAGAACCTCTTTCATATATAAAATGATTCAACTGTACTTTTATAGAACAACATTTTGCAAAGACCCGTGCTCAGATACATTAGTTTCATACAAAAAAGAATCTTGTTCATTTAATAAGCCCTTTCTGCTACTTGTTTCCCTTTTCATTTCAATTTGAATAAAACTAGACATCAAGTAGGTCAATTCTGAAGTTTGACTGTACCTGAATCTGAGTAACAGTTCCTTCGTTAATCTCATCTTCAGCTACCTCAGTGGTAGCAGTCATGGTCACCTCAAAGCTCTGATCATTTTCTGAAACTTCAGAAGGGATAAGTTAGTTGTGCACCTTACTCCCGTAACAGCTTTTATGCATGCTACAGGTTTTATAAACTGTTCTCTTTCCTCTGAAAATTTTAAAAAGGCCTCAATCTGTATTTATTTGTTGAATAGTAAAATCATCAAGATGACCATCAACTGTTCCTCTTAAAATTTAAATATGGGTTTGAAACGTTCAGGTTTATACTTGACTATAACTATGACATAATGCAAAACATATAAATAAAAGGTGTTTGACCTGGTGCAAACATTTGGTACCATATTAATGCTCCCTTTCCAGCCCTACCTTCAGTGTTTTCCAAATACTAAAAGAAAACATTCAAGTATTTTGCCTGCATTCTTTTTCCACAGTTTTCCTTCAACTTCAGCACAATAATGCCTTTACTTCAATGGAGTTTCTGCTAAGTTCCACTAAATGAACAGCCACTCTAGGTGTTGTAAATTGGTATTTTAACTTGCTAGATCTGGTTTTACCTCCCTTTGAGAGATTATATTGAACTCGCTAATATTCAATCAACTTCCTTAAGACTAATTCAGAACTCAGCCTACCTTTTGTACAACCTCTACCTTAAAAAGACCATACATCTCAATATTGCAAAACATGGAAATGCTAACAATGCTGTTTGATCATTAAAAAAACCCTAATAGCTCTTCGCAGCAGAGCATCTACTTTGTTGTTCATTCACTTATCTTTCAATTTATTCAATGCACCTGTGCCTGCACTCCTCTGTCAGTAAGGGAGGTTTATTTTATCAGTACTATATAGATAACAATTGCTGCAAAACCATCCAAGGCTCTGAGAGGTAAAGATGATACCTTAGTAACAAAATTTGAAAATAAAACGTGTAAAATATTGTAATGCGATCCACTTTTAACCTTTACCAACAAAAACATGTACTACAAGAGCACATCAACTTGAAAGAACTTACTTGGAACCGCAACAACAGAAATGCAGGGAGTGGAATCATCAAGGCTTTGATCATCCTCTGATAAGCAAAGCCTCTTGTGTGGAGGTTCAGTGCTGTCTTCAGAGTCTACTTCATCAGTTTCTAACAACAAAAAAATACACAGGTTACTTTCTATTAACAAAGTGGAGCTTTGGACCAAGTTCTGTTAACTAAGAGGACCAAACCAAAAGGTAGAAGCAAATGTGATAGGTTGGTTTGGTGCTTTACTACTGCCCAGGAACTTGGTCTGAGTTATGGACAGTTACAGTTCACCTGCTTTCTTCAACATACATTTTCTGTGCGATTGTCTTTGTAAATTCCATCCACAGTCCATTATACACAAACCCACCCCTTAAATCTACAGAAATTTGGGTACATGCTTGGTTCTAAGGACCCATTTTCACTCAAATAAATCTGAACAGCTCTATCCTTGTTGGGCACATACATACATAATTCATTGGTTTACACGTAATTTGAGATTTTATCCTTCTTTAAACTGAACAAATCGCAGCATAGTAAGCAGAATCCAAGTAGCTCATAGAATTTGGGGGCAGGGAGGTATGAACGTTGGATCAATGAAGAAATAGAAAAAAAATATTATGCAATACAATTCTATACCATTTTGAGGGCAGTGAAGTATAAGGTTCCCTTCAGTGTCCTGAGTCAAAGTCACAGAGTTCACGGTTTCTACTGTCACTGTGTCTGACTCTTCTTCAACTGTGCTCATACTCAAACCTGAAAGAGCAATACACAGATTACTTTTCTGCAGTTAGACCACCCCTTTGTCCACAATGCTGCTTCCTTTATCTCAAACAACCAACAGAAACTCCCGTAAAGAATGACGGATGTCGTCTGTCTGTTCTTTCACATTAACAATTCCACTGCTGACATAATAATTTTACTATTATATAACCTAAAGCTAGTCAGGACTGAGAAATATTTTTGTAGTGTCATATCACTCATAGCTGAACTATTTATAGATTGCTAAATTACAAAGTTTTATTCTCCTTCCACACATATAACTAACTTGTGAAGCTAGTATTTTTTTCTTTACCACGGAAACAACATGAGCAACAGAAAAATTGTGTACAGGCAATAACCAGTATAAAAAATTACTCAGAAAATAAGTTATCCAGGATAAGCACTATACATGGAAGTCAGTGAACTAAGGCAATACAAAGTGCTTCTAATAATCTCATTTCTGCTATAAAAGTACTGTGAAGAAACACAAAGCTTACAAGAACTTCAATGTAAACTAGCACTATTACTAATTTTGAAATAAAGCAAAACCAAACGCCACAAAAAAGTTCTAATCCACCAAATACAAAGAAATGTAACCTTTTCTGCTGCAGCAGCTAAATAAAATCACATCTAAAATATCCAGAAGCTTTGCAATGATTTCAACAATTCTGAGCACCTGGGTTTGGTGACTGTCTTTGGCAGAGATTTGCAAAAACAAAATATCATCTACTTCTCCTTGAAGTACTCAGTTCTTTCTATGTGTTTTCTCATATGTCAACTTGTAATTTTTATTTTGAAGCCAAAATACTGTTATGAGCAACTTTAACTTACACTGATAAAAAATTATTGACTATAGCTTTAAAAAAAATAAAACACAATTACATTACAAAGCCTCCATGTACCATGCGGGGATACCCATATACCCATATGTAAGCGGAATTTAAAACCTGGATTTTAAATCCCCTGTATGATGTTAACAATATTGCTTCAGCAGGAGATAATTTAATTTTTAATCAGAAAACATGTTCTTTGGTATTGAAGATTCCCAAGAGTAGTGTTTTCTTAGAAGGATAAAACTACTGCCAGTCTTTCAATAAAATTACTTATCACCTCTCAAGCTTGAGAAAGATTTGGCACATCTTTAAGCATATGTAGTGACTGATTCCTAGAATGAAGCGATGTTACCCTTCTGAACATGTCAAAAATTTCAGATACTCTTGGCATTTTAAATCAGAGGGTTCTCAAATTTACTTTCATATCTGCCATCACCAACAGCTCCTTGCCACATGCAAGCGTAGGAGGCAATAACTTCCTTACGATTCATCTGCTTCTGAGTTTTACAACCTGTGCCCTATCCTTTAGTAGAAGCAATATTTGTTGCACAGCTACAGTACTGATTTTCAAGATCCAAAAGAGGCATCCTTAAGTCCAAAACATGAAGAAATCCAAAGTGTTACAGCTAAATTAGCAGACTGTAACTTGTTCTACTCAGTTTTGAGTTATTCATTTAATTTTTTAGGAATGAACAAATTGGATAATTCTGGAGAGCCAAAAGAAATAGACAGATTCTCTTTTTCATGTTCATATGTACCTTCCGAATAACTTTTTACTATAGGGAATGCTGCAGGAAAAATTCCCAAAGTTACCTGAAATGCCATGGAGGATTCTTCTTTAATTTTACATTAACAGATAGAAATAACATTTATTTTTCTATAATAATCTGAAAGCATCTATTTTTCTTCTCACCACGAAAAAGACATTTCACCACTTGAAAGACATGAGATTTATTTCTATAAAACACATTCTATCAATCATGTACTGCACCCAACACTGATCTAGAAGCAGCAGAAACTATAGCACAATCCACAGCAGAAGACCATTCATTCTTTTAATTGAAAGAATACTTAAAACTGAATACAGAGCTAGCAAAGCTGAGTCATCCCTTTCATCAGTTACTTGGGATTTGCTGAGAATCAAAGAATACATTTATTGGATTAGGCTTCCAAGTCAAAAATACAGAGTAATTAGGGTTGTCCATTGGCATTCTCTCCCTCGCTGGCTTGCCGTGTTAGAAAAGGATACAGCATGGAAGGGGTCCATATATCCAACCCCAGCATTTCCATCAAGGGTGGGGAGGAAGATACACCATGGTCAACAGCTGCTACTCTGACACTGCCAAACTGAGCCATAACAGGACCAGACGATGGCTGAGGCACAACATCTAACGGCACCACTGATCCTTCTGATCAAGTTACACATCTACAGTTGTCTGCCTGAGCTCCCAGGTACTCCTTACAAAGCATCAAAAACTATGTACAGCACACTGTGCAAGGAGGAGTGACTTCCTAAGAAGCACTCCTGAATGGGATGCCTGGACTGAGCAGTTTTATAACTTTTTGCCAATCTCCCAAGAAAGGCTTATCCCAACAGTAAGTGCATGCTCTCCAGAAAAATCAATAATATTCTGTGCCAGATACTTGAGATTTAGCATATCTCAAGTTTTCTTGAGGAAAGGTAATAACAATAATCAAGCCTTGATAAAAACTCAGAAAGAGCCAAATCCTTGAGTTGACTGGAAAAATTCCCATTAATGGATATGGCCTTGGACCTCAACTGAGAACTGACTGCAAAGAACATGAGGAGTCAAGTCAAAGTAAAATGCATATTTTGGGCATTGTTTTTTATTCATTAGACTACACAAATACAAGAAAACTGAAGGAAACAAACAAAATTGTTCTTTCAAGATACATTTATACCAGGACAGAAGAACTAACCTGTAAAGCCATGAATTAGTGACCAAAAGGTGTGAAAAAATCTCAAAGTTACTGCAGTTGGTTCTCCTATGTGAATACACAACAACCTCCCAATCTTTTAAAAAAATCACTGCTTTACACTTAAATAATGACAGAACCACCACATATGTCGAAGATACATCAAATATGACATATGATGGGACCACCTGGAGTTTCTGGTGAGCTCAGCAGAGAAAGCACAGTGCTGCTGCAGGAGACAACGCCCTCTGATGCAGGCTTCTTTGACACTGGCTGCAGGGACACTGTACTTGCTCGATGTCCTTGATTTATCACAGGATGACAGCCAAAGCCATGCTAAACCATGCCGTGCCGCCGCAGAGGTCTTTCAGGATGTGCCATGCAAATGCTGTTTAATACAGACACCTGCAAATCTACTACACGTCCTCTCTTGAAAAAGTTAAATACAAAGTTAATAACAGCCCATGTTTCTCAATTGGTGAGAATTATGACGAGTAGTCTTGTCACTTCCAAAATATCATCTCATTTTCATAACTTCACTAAGTATACTTTTGAGAATGCACTGTTTTCTTCTCAAAACAAAAAGCTTGCTTTAGTTTTAAATGCATGACCCAAGACTTTTCTTTAATCCTTCAATCAAACGCATTCTTTATAGACATACCAATCTACCACTAATATTTTATGTTCTGAAGGAGGGTGTTAGCTTGTGGGGGAAAGGAACACTTGGATGAACATATACTAACAGTGTGGATGCATATTACGAAATGCAGTGCAGACAGCATAATCTTAAATTTCTAAGATAGCAGCTTAGAAATCAGTGTAAATTTAATAAGCACTTTTTGGCTTGATAGATTTTTGAGTACATATACAAATCCAACATTTTTAAGAGCTGCATTGCAATTTTAAACAGGTTTTAACATACAGCCAAACAGACAGGAAAATACTTTGCCTAGGAGAATCATTTAATATAGAATTCCAACATAAATTTTCCACTAAAGCCATATAATGCAGCAGTTCTTATTTATCTGGGAAACATCCAGCAGATTTTGGCAGAAAAAAACCTCCACAATGCTGATTTTATACCAAGTTACAGAAAAAAAATTACGTACAAAAGTCTTGAAATTCTAAATCATCTTCATCAGACAGCTAGGCTCAATTATTCTGTGGGCTGTAAAAAATGAAGCACTTTTAAGAAACAGTATTTTTACCCTTGCGGACAGAATTCTGTCATTCTGTCTTCTGTGGACTGTTGTAAATCTTTTAAGATTTCTACATGAAATAATATTAAAGGCTGTGTTCTCTGCACTGGGCAAAAAGCAAAAGTATATTTCACTAAATCCTGTAAGAAGCAAAAACTGAAGTTTATTAAGGGAGGCTTCTGGCTAGTGAGGCATTTAACCGGACCAATCACACAGGATGCACTGGGATTTCAAGGCATTCATTCAATAATAACACAAAGGAAATAAAGTCATTACAGGACCCCATATACCTCAGATTTAAGAAAGCCTGAATGTTTCGTGTATTCCAGACCCTGGCTCTTACACAGTCAATACTTAAAATAAATAATCAGGAGTTCTTTATTCAACTTACGCTATTACTCAACAAAAACCTCTTCTCCACACCAAGCGGGTTCCGCCCAAATCTAGAAATCCAGGGCATAGAAACTGTCTTTTAGCAGCTGCAACAATGGACATAAAACAGGACCAAAGTGGACAGATATCAAACAGAAGGACCCAAAGACCTGAGTTCAAGACACACACAAAATTAAACTGTATCAGCATGAGATTACAGTCCTTTAGGAACAGTTACATTCTGCTCATCCATGGTATTTGGAGAAGTGGGTCATCACAGAACCAGAATAGGGAGACACAATGGGACAAACTGTTCTCATTTGCATCAATCCAAATTTGGCAGAACTCCATGAGTTCTAGCCCATCCATTGATATTTTAATAAAAAGCACTGAACATGCTTTAAATGTCATATGGGGCCTGGGGGTAAGGGGGAGGGGAGGTAAGTGCCAGCTCCTTCAAAAGAAAGAACACATCAAGTTTTAAATTTTCTTTTTTTTGGTAACAGAAAATTACTCTCAGGCACAAGGTTATGACTATGAATAAAAACCTTGGTAAGTATGATATGTACTAAAATAAATATTCTTTTCCTTTCACGTAAATCCAGTTTCACTGTAAGCATTGCAGTAACTTCTTCACCCTTAAAAACAACAGGCAGAAATTCAGCATCCAATAGAATACGAAAAGTTGACTGCTGTACAAGACGCAAGTCTGATGAGCGAAGACACAGCTTTGTTGCTTTTGAATGGACAAATGAGCACAGAATTAATGCTCATAAATAAGGGACTATTAGAAAATGTAAAATACAGTACAGACACATGGAGATCTTTGTCTCTTACACACCCACCTTTTATAATTTTGAAAGGTTAAGCCAAAAATCTGTATTTTTAGGCATTCTAGGAGTTTTAATTAATATTCAGTCTTTTCAGTAGATCATAAAACACCATCTAGAAAGTTTCAGTAAGTGTCTCGAAAACAAGTATTATGTTGTTGCCATTATTATATTCATGTGGACTGATGGAAATCAGAATTCGAATGAGATGTGTCCATCTCATTGCACAGCCTACATCTCCTGGTTTTGAAAAGGGAATTTAACTATACTGTCAAGAAGCCAACTTACATCAATGGCCAGCGCAGCGCTGGCAAACAGAAAGCATTTTCTAGATTACTTCAACACATAGCTTACAATAGCCAGGTGAGGCTGAACAATAGTAACTCTGTGAATAAATATATACAAACAATATCTGCCAGATAAAAAGGCAGCTAGCAGAAGGGTAATATGCTTCCCTGTGCCCAATGACAAAATCAAGACACCTCAAAAAGAAAACTAAAGGAAGGAAAAAAAGGCTTGTCTGAGCAGAATCCTTTATTTTGGCGAAAGAGTGTAACTCCAGTGCAAAAAAAGCCTGCCACCGCTTTTAGATGAAATCCCTCATCTCGGGAGAGTTCCGCGTTTCAGACTCCACTTAAAAATAAAGCCCCGAGCAACTTCAAATCACAACTCTCGCTGGAAAAAAACATTATAAAACAGAACAGATAAAAGCCACAATCTTAGGATACCCCAACCGCAGACCCAGCGAGGGGAAATGGGGAGATTTAAACACGTTCGTGCAGGTGGCCTTTTATGACAGACATCGAGGTAACGGGGAGCTTAAAAAAGAAACGGCAAAAAAACCCCAAACAAAACACAAAAACCTCAGATGCCGCCCTCCCCTTCCCCTGCCCTCCCCAGAGAGCCGAGGTGTATCAATTTCCAGGGTTTCCCCTATTTTGCCGTCCGTCCGTCCCCTTCCAAATTTCTTCCTGCGCAGAGCTCCCGACGCCCGGCAGCACCGCGGGAAGCCGGGGAACAACGGACCAGGCCCCGGGGGAGGCAGCCGGCGGGAGGCAGCGGCCCTGCCCCAGCCCCCGGCACTGCCCCTGGGGCGGCGGCTCCGCGCCTCAGGGCCCGCCTCAGCCCCCCACTGCCCCCCGGCCGCCAGCGCCGCCATTTGGTCCCGGGCCGCCGCCGCCATTTTCCCGTCCTCTCGGCGGGCGGCGGCACTGATCGAGACCGCTGCCAGCTCCGCTGCCACCCCAGCCCGGCCCGACCCAGCCCAGTCCGACCGCGGCTGAGGCGTGGGGCCGGACAAGGCCGCCTCCCTTTCCCCATCCCCTCAGCCTGCCCCGCTCCGCCGCCGCCGCTTGCCCGGCCGCTCCCGGCCCTGTCAGCCCGCAGGCCCTCGCGCACTTACTTCCTGTTTTGGGTCCGGGCACTTGAGAAACCAGGATGGAGACTCCCAAGTACCAGGATGGAGGCGCCGAGCGGCAGCGAGCGGCGAGTGGGGGAGGCGGAGGCAGCGGCGGGGCAAGGCGCAGACAGCCCGCGAACCCGCCGGAAGGGCCCGCCGCCCGCCCGCCCGTCGCTTCCGCCCTGCCGCGGCGCCACAAAGCGCACGGCGCGGGGTTTGCCGCGGCGGCGGTGTGACAGAGCGCACGGCGCTTTGCTCTTCCTCGCTGCTGGGGAGGCGGGAAGGGCCCCCCGCGGCCAGCCCTGAGGGAAAGCCCCTCTTGCCATCCGCGCTTCCTTCGTGGCTCGGTCTGCGTTTCGCTCCTGCCTGCTGACCTGAAAAAAAAATCTATTATCAAAAAATAAGCCTCAAAAACGAGAATAAGCAAGGATCTCGCAGTGTGCCCCTTGACAAAAAATGTCACCCGCAGAGTCTCCTCACAGACTGAGCGGAAACCCCCTGCCTGCGATTTTCTGTGTGAAAACCTCATTATGCTTATACCATGAAGCCCTTATGTGGTTAGACCTCCAGCTGCATCCCTTCCCCAGACCTTGGGAGCTTTAAAATGGGCTCGTCTCCTTGTGTGCTTCTGAATGCCTTTTAATACCTTAAAACCCCAAACGTCTTCAGGAGACCGGTCAGCGTGGCCAAAGGACCCTTGTGTGCTTCTGAAGCAGCAACTGGAGGAGACAAGGCAGGACAGATGCCCCATCTAGTCTAGGATATCTCAGATGGGGCTAGATGACTATAGTTAGTCAACTGCATCTTGCACATCAGGTTTTGGGGTGCTCTGTTTGCCTTGAGCGTGCTACAGCTCAGGGATGCTGGGGTGAACAGGGTCCTCCCTGCGTGGCTCTTCCCAGGGAGATGCTCTAGAAGGCAGTGTAGTGAAACTCGGTTTCACTGTCTCTTATTCTACATTAAAACATAGTCATGAAGAAAGGATTTGCACCTGTGAGACAAAGGCTGGGATGTGTTTAGAGGGGCTAAGACTCAGGATTGTAATGGGGAGATAGGGCAGGGTAGGTGTGGAGGACTATTTGTGCTCCGCGATGGCTCGTGGTGTCTCAAAACATTCCAGTTGTAGACAAGAAGATGGCAAGGAATGCGCCAAAGGTTTTACTAACAGTGGACTCAATCAACAAGGCTCTGAGAAGCCTCAAAGCCTCGTGATGTCCAGTTGTAGATAAGAAGATGGTGAGGAATGCGCTGAAGGCCTTACTTGGTGGACTGGCAAAACCCCTGCTGAGTAAGGCCATCAAGGATGGAGAGCAAACCCCTTCTGAGTCTAAGGATGGACTCAGTAAGGCCATCAAGGATGGACAGCAAACCCCTGCTGAGTCTAAGGATGGACTCAGGAAGGTCATCAAGGATGGACATCAAACCCCTGCTGAGTCTAACAATGGACTCAGTCTTGCTCTTACAACAAAGTAGCAAATATGTGCAGAGTAAGGCATTGCCTCTGCCTGTAAAAGGTGAACAAGCAAAACAGGGGTTGGGGGCTCATCACCTGAAGACTCCTGAGATGCTGACCAACTGAACGAGCAACGACCTCCCCCTCAATGCTCATCCAGGGATCCAAGGAGTGGTGATAATTTTTCTTACTTTCCCTGTCCTTACCTCTCTCCTCCTTTTCTCTTTCTCCCCTCCTTTTCTTTTTCTTCCTTCTGCTCTTTCCCTCACCCCTTCTTTTCTTCTCCCCTCCTCCTTTCCCTCCTTTCCCCCCCAGGTCTCTGCTTTCCCTCTGGCACATATGGTAACACCTTATAAGTTTTAACACCAGCTCCCTTTTGGGGCTTGTTTAATAGGTTTTCGTATACATTGCTTATTTTAGTGGCGCTTATTACTAACCCTAGTTATATTGGTATATTGGTAATTGTGCTATTCTTCCCCTATTGCTGTGAGATTTTGTGTTATTAGTGGATGGTAAAATATTCATGGATTGTCTTTACCAAGTGATTTTCCTTTTCACTTGACTCTGTTGTATACCCCACATTTTCCCTTTTCCCTAAACAATTATATGCATTGAAATTATAAGCCAGTACGCAATTCTTTGGTGCCGTCTCACTTTAATTTGCCCCAATGGAATATATATATAGAACCTTCGCTAACCCCACTTGTCCCACCCAGCGTGGTTCTATGAGCTGGGTTGCGACAGTAGGGAGGAGACATCGCTCATAAAATTATGGCGGTGAAAGAATGGAGATGAGATGTATGGCTGGGACAAGGAGAGGGTAGCTGGGTTAAGAGCTGAAAGCAGGATTTATAGAATTCACTTCACTCAAACCGCACTTCATTTAACTGTGGTGTCTGTGTACTTGGTCTTTCTGGACATCAAACCTCGGGGATCTCAAATCCCATGTCCAGTACTTGACTTCCTGGGAGAAATTTGGTTCAAGTGCCCGGTGTCCTTAGGCACTCCTTGGCCAAAGCAGAGGTACAATTCGCTTTTCTAGGGTTGAATATTGGATTCACCAGCCCATGACCTCTTGCAGCTCCCTGGTTTTTTGGGTTTTTTTTTTCCCAGTTTTTGGAGCAAATTAAGTGGGGACCCTACATTTGCCTTTTTTGAAGTACATCTCTGTTTTGCCTTTTTTTTTTTTTTCAAGGTGGTCATGGTCTTACTTTAAAAATAACAGGGTATCATTTAGTTGAGCTATACCTAAACGCATAATAGGAAGGTGAGTTCAGACTGTACAGGAAGCAGTAATTTTGATATTTCATATATGTCTTCACTGTGTGAAAATTTATAGAAAGACCTCATATAGTAAGCAGCAAACACAAATAGGACTCCTTCCATACCATGCTTGTTTTCTCCATATGTTATCCCTCAGTTATTAACATTTTTCATGCTGGGTATAAAGTCTTTCTCCTTATTCTCTTTTTGTCTGTATTTATGTGGATGTACCTTGTAGAAAATGGTATTTTAACTGCAAAATCTGTACCTCCTTTTACATGATGTTGTTGTTGTAGGATGTGTTGTAGTGAGATATGATGATGATAAACACTGCTGCCAGGTCACGTGGCAGCACTTTGTGGACTGGGGCACTGGGAACTCTGTGCCACTGCTCTGTGTGTTAGACACAGATTTGCAAAACTTTTTGCATAATTTTGGGATTATGACCCCTGTACGTGCCCCATTCCCTGTTTGTGCAATGGAAATAATATAACTTTGCTCACAGATGCATGATATAACCACACTCACACACATTTACTTTATTTCAAGTTCAAGGTACATGTTGTTGCAATCCAGCTCATAAAACCACCCTGGGTGGGGTGAGTGGGGTTCACGGAGGTTCTGTGTATTCCTCTGGGGCAAATTAAGGTGAGAGGACAGCAAAGAATTGAATACTGGCTTATGACTTCAATGCATATAACTTCTTAGGGGAAAAGGGCAATGTAGGATGTAAGATGTGAAATGTAATAGAATTATAAGAAAACCGAATCCCTTGGTAAAGACAACTCATGACAGCAACATCTACGCAAACTCTGTTTCACTGAGGGGTGCTCCAGCTAAAAGTGCCCTGGGAGCCAGGTTCCTCTTGCTGCACTGGGGTGGAAAATCTTGCTTTCTCTCTCAAATAGCAATCTGGAAATACTGTACATAAAAATAAAATCACAGGTTGCTATGGACCAGTAATTTTTGTTGGTAAACAGCCCCTCAGATACTTACTATCTCTGCCCAGAAGGGTGCAGGGATGACGGTCTGATTGGAGAGGTGCAGAGTTCGGGAAGCATCTTGTAGAACTTGGATCCTGCTGAAATCTTACTCGGATGCACGTAGACAACTGGTCCTTCTCCAACGCTCACTAAATGGATTTGCAGTCTTTGGATCCTGGAAGATGAGTGTCAACATCTTGGGGGAGTGGTTGCTCAATCAGTCTGTCAGCATCTCAGGAGTCCTCAGGTGGTGGGCACAAGCACCTTCTCTTTGTTTATTCACCTTTTGTAGACAAAAGTTCTCAGGTCTCCACCTAACTTTCTTCAGTTAGCATAGGAAGCTGTGGAGGTGTCTCCCTAATTAGCATAGGAAGTGGAGAGGGGTGTCTCCTTAATTAGCATGGGGAGAACCATCTTTCTGTGCATGTGCAAGAGGGGGAATTTCAACCAATTGAGTTAGTGGTCATGCGGACCTTGTATTAGATTAACTCTTGCCTTGTTGGCACCTTCGAGCTGGAGGCTGCGACCTTATTCAGCAAAGGTTTGCTGCTTTGTGTAAGAGTAAGACTAAGTCCTTTGTCAGTGAGGAGAGTGAAGCCTTCAGTGCGTTCTTTTCTTCTTCTTATCAGCAAGGAATGGGACTAGGAGTCTGCAAATGAAATGCTTTGAGACATCACAAGGCCTTGCCTTATCAGCGCCTTGACAGGCAGCTGCAGTTTTCTGTAAAACTGCATGAATAGTCCTTTAAATATGTAGAAAAAGCGATGACTGGAATTCTTTGGTGTTTCACGAGCAGGATAAAATCTTGCCCTGTAACAGACCCTTGTTCTGTGGAGCAAATGAGACTCCTAGGTCCTGAGTTGTCTTGTGCTGAGGGAACAATTACATGCATATATACCTACTTAAGTTGATGAAAGAATCAGACACAGAGTTTACTGGGGACCTTGCGATCACTTTTTAAAAGTAGCAGTTAGTTTTTTACCCATCCATATACAGTTTTCTTTCAGAGTACCTATGTTCCTTGTAGCCACCTGGTGTCTCTACTGCAATGTGCTCTGGACAGCTGCATCCCTGAGATGGAACTTTTCTCCCTTTGCTGCGATGAAGTTAAAGCTAAATTAGCATTGCTCTGCAGGTACAGTACGCTCACTTCTTATCAGGCATTTGGGGAAAAGCGAGACTGTGGCATTGCTTGATAAGAAGAAGATGTGAGATGGAGGATCATCAACATGCTGATGACTCACTGTAGTGCTCAGTAAATCCTAAAGGCAGAGCATAAACTCTTACTAATCCTAAATCTGATTACATGGATGGTGACAGGAAGTATAGAAGACTCAAAGCTTGGTGTAGATCCTTTTTCTTAACAGAAAAAAAAATATTTCATTTGCAAGATTCAAGAGAAGAAAAGCAAAAAGTAGAAGTTAGAGAAGACCTTGAATTATGTGTATTAAATACTGGGAGGTGGGCAGGGTGGATGATGTACAAGATGACAAGCAGTGTGGCTGGCCTTAGCAGCTTGCTTTTGAACCTACCCCCAAGAGTGTGTATAGTGTAAATATGAAGTGGGTGGCAGGCTGCTCAAACCCTCCCCCATTGTGCCTCCTGCTTACTGAGGCAAGATAGTTTCCACTCCCTATGCTGCAGAAAGAATGGGGAAGTCAAGGATTTTGACTTCTGCAAGTTCACATTATACATGAAATGATTAAATGCAGAAGGAACTACTAATTTCAGGGGACTGGATGAGACCAGGGAGGTCTTCGGTTGTGTGTCTCTGGACTGACATCAGAAGGAGCTTTGGTGCTCACAGTCCTGCCCTGCCTTGGGATGGCAGATGTGCCTTGCTTAATGCAGTCTAGTGCACTTGTTCCAGTTCAGACCCTGGGCTGGTTTACTACTCTTGTCTGCAGTTTCACGGAAGGATGCTGTCACAAATCGTGCCTTTTTCCCCAGCTCGTTGCAATCCACAACTCCAGAGATTCTCCTCATTTGGCTGCATTTATTTATCTGTTGTGCCCACTTAGTGCAAGACTCTCCCTCTTATCACTTTGGGCTGGTAGAGCTGAACAACTGATTTGACCCATCAAATGTCTGCTGTTGTAACTGACATGCATCGGGGTGCTGAGCAACGGTTCGGAAATCACATTCCAAAAATGCATCTTCATGTCCGTCATCAAAATTTTGCTCCAAGCAAAAGGCAAATTCACAGATAAGAGCTGGACTATCTCTTGCTGATTATCCTCTGACGTGGGTTTTTCCATCCTTTCCTGAGGAACTGTATCTTGCTGTTGCAGACATGGGGATGTTACTCTCTAGGGCAACGAATTTCTGAGTGGAGGTAGTAGTTGTCACAAGCTGGAAGGAACAAACGGGAAGGGAAAGAAGCCTCACTGCACCGTCCTGCAAACAGTCTGGTTCCTGTTTGTTTATGAGATTATTCATATTTAAATAGATTTCCGTCTGTATATATGTGTATCTAAATACATATTCATTATTTATAGAAAGAGTAGATTTTTAGATATAAACAGCCTAGTATTTATATAACACGTGATCATTGAAATGCTCACTGTTTGGTAGGTGCTGGCTATGGAGGATTGCTCGGGCTCTGAAGAGCTGCCATAAAAGAGGGAGATGCCAGAGAAAGAAACAGAGCATGGTGCAAACTTGTGTGGCTTCTCCACTGCAGAGCAAATCTCCTGTAAGAAAAAATTATTACCTTGGGACCTGGCCTAGGAAGAATCCTATAGAGAGTGGTCGCTCATTTTGAGAGCTTGTCTTTGGTGACAATCTCATATATTTCGCCACTTGCACCTGAGTGAGGCTGTAATGGACTGACCCACCTTGAAAGTCTCTGGTGGTATGCTTTGGATGCCTGCTGTGGCACTTATCCTCTGTCAGAATCCTGGAAAATATTGGGGAACATTAATGTATTCAGGATGTGCAGTCTGTGGAGCTGGGAAGGAGGACATTCTCCTTTCTTTCTTTCTTTTTTTTTTTTTTTCCCCCCAAAACGCCCACTATGGCACCTGGATTGGAAGCACAGTCAGCCTAGTCTGCACAGG
The DNA here is from genome assembly GCA_011057875.1 of Pterocles orientalis. Lineage (NCBI taxonomy): Eukaryota > Metazoa > Chordata > Aves > Pterocliformes > Pteroclidae > Pterocles > Pterocles orientalis. Next base: position 2,528,088 of record WKFP01015175.1, read on the forward strand.
CAAGCACGCTTACCACCTGGGTTGCCATCTAGAGCTGCCCAGTTCTCTCCACAGGCTGGGGCCATAGCCATAGTGATCCCACTGAACCTGACCTGAGACTAGCAGAGTTTGTGTCAATATAGCCAAATATGAAGAAGAAAAAGGAGCAAAGTCCCAGAGTCAGTGGGAAGATGGCAAGCTGCCATCAAGGTCTACACGGGCCTGAGCTGCCAGTGGTATCAGGGTGATACTAGTGAGTATAGCAGAAAGGGAGCTGTGCAATTTGCCGTATCTGTAAAGGATTTGGAGGCTGGAGGGGATATCCAGGAGAACTGGATGGAGGGACTGGTTTCTGTAAGATGGGTGTATGGGCAGTAGAAGGGGAGAAGGAACAAGGCTTCACAGAATCACTGGTGGAAGAGAAGGGAGAGAAAAGGATGGAGCAGATGGGAGGAGCAGATGGATCCCAGTTGGGAAGCAACTTACTGTGTGCCACTGAAATCAAAGGCGCTGATGGCAGGGGGAGGCATGAAATGGTGGCAAAATTTAGTTCTTGCTGTAGGAGAGACAGGCAGAAGTGGACAGGTGCTTTCTGCGTGGTGTTGTACAGACTGTGCAGGGGCTGTGGGTGGGCAGGGGAGCGAGCGGCAGCTGTGTACAGGAGGGAGGGACAACATGGGGGACAGGAGCCTATGTCCCTTGGCCTATGTCACCTACAAAATTCCAGTCATTGGAGCTGTATGGTCCTGGTCTTGAACTCTCTGAGGAGCTGCGGGAGGAGAGTGATGTGTTCCACACTGGAAAAACTCCTGTTTTGGGGCTGCAGGTTGATACAGCTTTTGTGTATGTTTGGTATTTTGTCAGTGTTTGCCAAATGCTGGTTACCATGAAAGCAAAGACAAAGCTCCTGTGCATTTGAAGGGACAAAGTGGTTTTTTATTCAGGCAAAATGTACCATTTATCATGTAATTCTACTCTCTGCTGGCAGATGGTGCTGCAATATATCCAGGAATTGGGAACCAGCTTCCTTAGCTCATAGAGGGGATGTGACCAAGCAGCATCTACTTTGTATTTTCATTCTGGCTTCTTTGTTTTTGTTTTACTATGAAATGAAATTCTTCACCTCTTTGTTGCTCTGCTTCCAACATCGATTATCGAAACATGTTGGCCAGCTTTATTTTTGTCTCTTTGGATTAGCACAGAGCTGGCAGGCAGAACTGAACTCCAAACCCAAATCTTTCTGTTGGGAGAAAAGCTATTCATGGCATTATTCTCCTCGATGCAGGATTTTCTTGTGTTGATAAAACCTGCCTTTTGGGCCCACGCTGGTCTTGCAGTCTCCCTTTAGTTGCAGTCTGGAGTTTCTGTCAGTAGATACACCAGAGACGCAAACTAAACAACCTCAGAGGGTCACTTCTGCCCCGGTTTTTAATGTTTCTTTTTTTCTCGCTTGCTTGATACTGTGGCCCGTTGCTGATTGTTGTTTTGTTTTTGTTTTTGTTTGTTTTTTTTTTTTACAAAGTACGGTGTGATTAAAGGTTTTGCTCAGTGGTTTCTTTCTGGGAAACAAACAAACAAACAAACCAAACCCCCAAACAAACCCTTTTCTGTTGAAAAAAAGAATATTTTGAGGAATTAGTGAAGGATTGGGTCAGTCTATTTAATCTCTAAATTTAAAGGTCTAAAAAGATGATGACGAATCATCGATAGACCTCATCTGCTTTCTAGAATTGCTGTCCAAGAGCTGCTTAAACTCTTCACATGACTCCTTGCTTTGCCTGGGAGGTTCCTGGAGCCCTGCACCCATATTCTTGGAAAATGGCTGAAAATGCTACAGCTGAAGACCAGAAACACCAATAAAAAGAAAGATCCTGTTTTGTCAGCCAGCACACTTGGAGCCAAACTACATGTCCATCATCTTGGGCTGAGAGAGCAAGGCTTGGACATTCCAGGAGCTCTGTAGAGAGGGCTTCTGTGCCCATATGCAGAAGCACTGGTGTCAGTGAGGTTGAATACAGGTGCAAGAAGTTCATCTCTTGGAAAATTCATTGCAAGGTAGGGCTGGAAACCCAAGCCATGACTGATCTATTTTTTTTCCTATCAGAGATGTTGAAAAACTGGTGAGAATAATCTTCAGAAGCAATCAAAGGCAGTAAAACAAATTTGGCAATTTACAGGGCAGTGGCCAAGATGACTATCCATTTCCAAAAGTGGCAGAGTGATGTGTTTCTGGACCTTAAACAGGTCTGTATTTCCATGCAATTTAGCAGAAATATGTTTCACATTCTAATCTGATTTCCTAGGCTAGAGGAAAAGTAGCTAAATGAGCTGATAATACTACCTGGCAGCTGTCAAACGACTTTTTGCTGTCTAGAGAGAAAATGGAAAAACATATGTTCTGAACTCCTGCTACTTAAGTTAGAAGATGAAAGAAATAGAAAGGATTTAAGTTGGAAACGGGATCATGCATTATGCCCTTTGGACAGCATGTAATCTGGCTAATGGCATCAAGGAGCTATATAAATAACTTCATTAAAATGAACTTGTTTCAAATGAGCTAAATAAATCAGACTCATTTGTCAAAGAGCTGGAATGAAATAATCAGGTTAATTTAAAGCTGCTCGCTGGGGGCACGATTCCTGAATTTGTTCCACTGCTGAAAGTAGCTTCAGTCACCAGTGGGAGCCCTGAGCCCAGTGTGAAAATGCAGACTGGGCACATTTCAGGAGCCCCTCTCTTGTGTCTGTAGCACAGTCTCCAGGATCCCACAGCTGAAAATATGTGTTCCAGGGCATTTAAAGGGTTGTTTGAGACGCACCAGATCTAAATCCTTCGCTGGGGGTTGTGAGTGGTTCAGCCCCTTAGTCTGCACTCTGCTGTCAGCTCTCTGCCTCTGAATTAAAGGAGGAGTGAATTTTCCGGAAAAAATTGCTTTTGCTACCTATCCCTGCCTTGGTGCGGGGACTATGTGATGGAACAGGTCTTTTCCCCACACTTAATTCAATGTTTTGTGCCTAAATTTTCCCTTTCTTCAGTAAGCCTTTTGCTTTAGCAGTTTCTACAGAAATCAGAAGGATAAATCCAGTTCTTCAGGCTACAGATGGACTTATTCCACCAACCCTTACCTTTCTGGGGATGAATAACTACTTGCTGTAAACCCACTCCACTGCAGGGGAGTGAGCTGAGCTACACAGATTTAGACTAACTAAGGATGTGACTCTGTAGAGAGTGAGTAGGAAAGTTATTGCGTCCAGATGCAGACTATGTCTGTCTGCACGCTCTTTTCTGGTTTGCTGCAAACTTCATTTCTGAGTTGTTCAGGTTGTGCCCTGATGGAGCAAGAACTGCCCAGGTGCCATCATTGTGCATCGTATATCCCACCTTTGCCATAGGACCAGTTTTGCTCTCTGGTGCATTTTGGATACTTTTCTTCTACATAGTGGAGGGAAAGGATGAGAACATAGATCTTATGAAAAAGGAGTTTACAATCAGCACTTACAGACAGCCACACTTCCGACAAAGGAGTCAGAAATTGACTCTTCACATTTATATCTACCAAGGTCAGAGTTGGGGGTACGGCACGTTGTGCTCTTATGCAACGAATCTGCCCTGAAGTGTCTGTGGCTGACAGCTGTGGATTTATCAAATGAGAAATTGTACTGTGAATTCAGCTTTCAGCAGTAAAAAGCCTTTTGGCTTTTTAATACATCTCGGTCTTGCCCTTTGGTTGTGCTCCAGCAACGATCCCCCAGCTCAGGTAAAGGGTTGCGCAGGTGACTTTAGGCTGCAAGAGAAATTCCTCATTCCTGGGGTGCTGATTTATCGAGTTGGGTTGCTGATAGCAACCTCTGGTCTACTCTAACCTTGTGAGATGAAAACAACTTTAGAGATCTGTTCAGCAAAGGGATGGTGGATACTTCAACCTCACCCCCTCCTATTATCTCCATCAGTGAGGTGACATACTTCATGAGGACTGTCCCAGTCACAGTTTATCCCCTAGTTCCCCACCTGGCCTCTCCCTGGAGATGGGTACATAGCTGTGCTTTCCTCTGCAGCACTCTGGTCCTCTGGGGTTTGGCTTGTTTTAAGCTCAGTGATGTGTGTTTTTAGCGATTTGGGAACTCGTGGTTACAGTGAGAGGTGTCAGTCACTACCCACCTCTCAGTGGGACCAGCTCAGGAGTGGGTGCTGGGCAGAAGCTAAATTGCCTTCCCAGGGCTTGGGGTACAGGAGAGCATGGCAAAGAGATCCCCAACTGAGAGCTGCAGGGCTCAGCTCACAACCAGCTCAAAAAGGGATTGAATTAATAAATCCTAGACTTTATTATCAGGATTTTTCCACTGGCTGAGATTCTCTTCCCCCCCCCTAGTCTAAGTTACAGGGCAGACACAGGTGCAGCCTTCGTGCAAGTCACATTGATATCAAGCAGCAACCATATGTGTGGGGCTGGAAGTTTTACTCTGCAGTATATTTCATGTGATGCAGAATGATGTGCTAATCTGTTCGTAAATGTCAGCATGCTGTCTGCAGTGGAAATGAAATCACATCCAAGCAGAAAAGTTTGCTTCAAGAACGAAAATTATTCGTGTTCTTATGAGTTTCTTCACGACGATAATTTTGATAGCGGCAGTTTCTCTCTATAGGACTGAACCACATTATTCTCTCACTTTTATGAGCAGAAAGGAGTGATCCTCTTAGGGATTTGAATCCATCTGGAAGATCTTTTCACTGTGTGCTTTTTTTATTCATGCCAGGTGGGTCCTATCATCCTGATTTATACTGCTGTAAACCTGGGTTTATCCCATCTGTCTAGTGTTTTTGAACAGGTTTTTCAGTTTAAACTGATGGAGTTAGCTAGCAGGACCACTCTTACTAGTGAATTGAGCAGGATTTACATTTCAGATATCAGACTCATTCCTTCAGTTCATTCATAAAAACTTTCTAACCATCTTGAGCCAACCAGAATTAAAATAAAGCACAAAATATTGCGCTCGTGAACATCTGGCTGCTTTCCTGTATTGTAGCAGCGACTGCCATACTGGTTCCTGTTATAATTTCTGTTTTCATCTACTCCCTTGTTTTGGAGATGAATTTGTTCTCAAATTAAATCAGCACAAATCTTTAACTTGATGCTTGTTGATGGTAGGGCACCTTTCAGTGCAACCCGTTGTCTAGAAGGAGTAAAACACAGAAGAAGGAGGTGATGGTGATGGCAGAGGTCACTCGGTGACAACAAGGAATTTGGAAGGGACATTTCAGCTAGAAGCAGAATCTGTATTTCCATCTCCTTCTCTCACTAAATCCAGAATGTTTCTGAAACTCAGAAACACAGCCTTTTCAAACATTGATAACAAGGCAAAGCTACCGGCAGAAAATGAGGCATTATATCATTAAAGAGCCAGTTATAGCCGTCAATCTAACAAACAGTGAAAGGACACCTGGCCTGCCTCTGACAGGTGATTCTGAGTTATCTGTGTAGGAAATTATTTTTTATCTCTGCAGCTGATGAGGCATGTCATTGGTGATCAGAAAAATCTATGTTAAAGAGAAAAAAGGCAACTGCTTACAGGACTGACAAGAAGAAAAAGGAATTACAAAATCACTTTTTTTCCCCCCTCAAATGAACAGTATGCTAATTAAAATATTCTGTCATCAGTCAGCTAGGAAAGAAAGTCTAAAGTCATCGATGTTAAAATCATAGTCTTGAGACCCACTTCTTGCATGTTCTTCCCTTTAAGACAATGTGAGCATCCATATGAGCAGGAGGAAACACACATTCAACATCTGCAGGATCTTCACCTTTTTCAGCACAGTCCTGCTGAGAAGTTAAAAATATCAGCCCTCAGGATTCCCAGCATGTAAATAGAAATATTTGCCATATGTAACATCAGAAATATTGATAGATATGGCAAACAACGCTATGGTTAGAAAGCCTAGCAGCTCCTAATTCTTTTGGAAAAAAATCAGTTCTGGTTACATATATGAAAAAAATCTCAATAAACAGCCAAACTGAATGCGTCGTTGAAAGAATGTCACTTGTAACATCAGCCCTTTCAGGTATCTCATAGCACCTCAGCCCTATTGAAAACACAGCTTTTAATAATTCAAGCATCCCTGTAGCGTGTATTAGATGTCACGCACAATTGTGAAGAGTAAATGGGAAAATATGGAAACAGAGCCAAAAGAAGTACATTTCTGTTGACAATAAATATTGAAGTTTTTCATTCAATAAAAGAACAAATAAATATTGTTGCTCTATATGCAGTGATGTGTCTGAAATCAGTGATTTAATTGTTGTTGGGTATTTTTTTTCTTTTTTGCTTTTCTGTACTATGCTTTTAATCTCGGAGCTGTTTGCTGCCTGCTGTGGCAGCCGCTGTGAGTCAGGCCAGTTAGCTTTTCAGGTCTGATGCAGGATGCTGCACACCGAGTCCTGGCTTTTTCCTCTGTCTTCCCCTTTCTAATGATGCTTTGGCCATAGCAGCCCTTCTAATTGACATTAGAAAAGGTCTAGCCTTTTATATCCTTCTCTTTTAGGCTGATGGAATTGCCTTTGCTTTAAGACACTGTTCACTGGTAGCAAGAAGGTCAGACTCCAGCATTCAAAAGTAGGCTTCAGGTGCAGATTTCCAGTGTGCTCTGAACTCAGTTCTGAATATTTCTGAAATTTGAAGCTGCTCATATCTGAAGTCAAGGCTGAGAGGCAGCAAAGACCACTTGTAGAGATTGTATCTGCATCCAGCCTTCTCCCAGATTTGGCAGCATCCAGATCAAGGGATTTGGATGTGGACCCCTGTCTTAATAGTAGGAGAAGATATTTTCCCTGAGTGCCCTGTGAAATGTGTGAAGTCCCTCTCGCTCTGTGGCTTTCATGGAGTCTCCCAGTCAAGTTCATTTTTTTTCAATGCAGCTATTTTTTAATCTCGTAGTGTGTAATAGCTCCTTTATGTGCATGAAGAGCTGAGATGTGAATGTAGCACTGAAGAAGTGACAAAAGCATGATGTGTTTTCCCAGAAATTATTTCTATGCAACTTCACTAAATTGGTTGGTGTCAAAAAATTGCAAAGAGAATTGACTTCCTGGTAAATTAACAAAAATATCTCTTTTGTGCTTTGGCAGTAGGAAAAGGGTGAGTCAAAACCTAGCATACTTATCCCAAGGAGAAAAAAAAAAAAAAAAAAGAAAAAACATTTCACCAACAGCCCAGCAGCATATAGGAGAGACAGACAGATTTCCGTAGAAATTTCTCTGTTTTCTGTTTGCAGGTAATCATTAGCTTTTTATTTGAACGGCTCTGTGCAAATTCATTTCATCCTGCATCTGTATATAGGTAAGAAGCATGGTATAGTGGTAGGGCCACACACACAGCAGGGAGCCAGGTATTCTGTCTCCTCACTTTGCTTCTGCTTAACCTTGCATGAAGTACTTATGTCTTGTCCTGGTTGAGAACCACTTAATTTTCAAATCACCTTTTTTTTTTTAAAGAAATGAGGCTGTTCTCAAAAAAAAGTGGATAAAATCATTATTGATGAGTATATTTGGGTTTGATCACCAAAAAAAAGAGAAGTTTTAAGCTTTTTTTTCAGTAAGAAAACTCTAAACAAAAATAGCCTTTGAAAAAAAAAAAAAGCATTATTTTCCTTTCCCTAAGAAGGAGTCTGAGAAGTCTGAGCTGTCCTTTCAAAATACATTAGCCTCTGGGGCATCATCTATAACACAGCTCATGGTGTGACATATCCCAGTTTGGGCTCCTATACAGGTTTTCACAGTTTCACAGTTTCATAACATGGTTATAGCTCAGTTTCGTTCCACTCGAAAGTGCAAGACCAATTTTAAATGCCAGTCCATGCACGTCATATTCTAGTCTGTTTTAGCACTGCTTGCCCTCAGTGTGAGCCTGGCATGTTTTCCGTTTTTGAGATAAGAAGAACACTATTTACTGTCTCAAAATGCCATGAAGTTTAATTAACATTGATGCAATATCCACAAGCTACATAATTAGCAAACATTTGTATTAGTTTCTTTCTTAAATTTGAAATTTGCTCTTTAATTTCGCCTGTTAACATGGCTGTTGAGATAGCCACTGCCAGTTTGAGATGTCTTGCAGGGCAGAACGCCGTGGGGGTTGCTGTGCAGAGGTGGTAGGGCTGTTCAACCATTTGCCCATCACAATTTGGGAACCACAATCCTCATTAGAGCCTGGAAAGCTGGAGAAGAGCTTCTTTACCTCCAGCTGCCTTTGTCTTGGAGTTTTAAAAGTAAAATTTCCCTGTGGCAGAGATAGGACAAAACCGATAGATGAAGGAGTAGGTGTGTGACAGCAACAGGCTGGAATCCTGACCCAGCACCAAAGCTGGACCTCAGCCTATCTCCTGAATACCCCGACACCACAGCTGTTGCCTCCCTGCTGTGATTCTTAGTTTCTCCTGTGAGATCTTTTACACTTCGTCTAATTGATTAAATAATCCTTGGGTTAGTCAGAGATTTCTCTGCCTTGTAAGTAGCGGGTTTCAAGGTGGTTTGGACTCAGAGCTACAGTCCCCCAGCCCAAGTAAACACATTTAATACAAGGTTCTTGGCTATTCTGATGGTTTTTTTCCTCCACCTTTTTACAAATGAGCTTGCTTCACTGTGCAGAAAACGAACTGACAATAGACACCAAATGTCACATGATGGAAAAAATATTTTCTGGCCATCTGTGTTCAGGTTACTGCACTGGCAAACAAAGAAATAAATAATGGGATAAATTGTTTTTAGAGCTACTAGGACAGTTATGGGATTTTTCTTGTGATAAGCATGAAATCTGATTATTATTACTTACAGCTATCTGAGGGCTAATGCTTCCCGTAGGAGCTGAGAGTCTGGATCAGTATCGACATCCGTGTGGCTCAGCATCCTGCCCCCGGCGTGCCTGCACAGCTGCATCCGAAATCTCACCCAGGCAGATGGGGAAGAAACCAGCTCCAGCAATGACCTCACCGAGACTGACCTTCCCGGGGTTTTGACCTGCTGTGAATTAATATCCTCAATATCTGTGTAACTGCTGAATCTCTTCCCTAAACACCAATGCCTGGATACCAATGCGAGTTGTTCTGTTTGTGTCCAGGGGCTCTGCACACGGTAGTGATTAAGGATGAAATATTATCTATTGCTGTTTACAAGTGCTTCCATAGATCCAAAGCCTCAAGCTAAGAGCAAGACCCCCTGGTGTGACCCACCACACAAAGAAAGAATAAAAAGATGGGTTTGCTCTGAACGGTTTACAATCTGTTTATCAGAGAAGAGATGGCAGGCAGATGCGAATCAACAGATTGAGGAATGCTACAAAACAGGGGGCTGGGTCAGATGAACTGGCAGCAATTTCAGTCTCTCAGGTACCTTTTTGTTGCCGATTTGTTTGGAGGCACTACTCCCGTACATGCTAGGATCTGAGGGACTGCTGGGAGGAAGAGCTGTCTTCATTACTCACAGAATCGAATGGTTTTTTTGTGGACCAAGCTTCTGTTTTATCTGTTGTTTTGAACCAAACCATGTTTTTAAAATGCAAGGTTTGCTCACTTTATTAATATCCATAGTTCCAGCCTGTTGTTTGTGACTGTTACCTGAAATTCATGTTTGTTGAGCCAGCTGCTGTTTGCTTTGGCTCTTGTTTGCTCTTTCTGTTGTAGCTGCAATGGAGGTTCGATCGACTTCCCTTTCCACAGTGCTCAGAGGGGGCGGCAGAGAGAAAGAACTTGACTTATAAAGTGGATGTAGGCAAAAGCAGTCACCATAACATGCAGTATCCAATGTGCTGAAAACAACCTTTGCTGGCAGGTTTCTTGCTTTTCTCATCAGGCCTTTTGTTCCTGGAGAGGTGAGTGCTGTGCTGAATATCATCTGCTCAGTGACAGTTTATGAATTAGATTTTGAGATCTCATGTGCCTGTTGTTAGTGATATAATTTTGCGTTCACGCTGACTTTCAGCAATGTCCCAAAATCAGGTTTTAGCTACAAGGGTCTGTTGTTGCCTCTAACTCACCTCTTGCATAGCACAAACCTCTGAATCGCACTTAGTAATTTCTGCGTGGAGTGGGAAATTCTGTTTCAGCTGTAGCAGACCTTTCAAAATAATACCTGGCCATGATTTAAAGATTTCTGTAAATATACACACAACCCTACACTTGTTGTTCTATGACTCGCTTTTCCTGTCACCTTTCTATGCCTTATCTTATTTTTTATGTGAAATTATTTAGCATCAACTTCCAGCTGGAACTGATTCTCATTATGTCTTTTTTTGGGGGAAGGAACAACCTAAAATCCAAAATATGTTTATTGTACAGGCTGTGAGCAAGGCACCTGTGAACAAAGCACCTTTTAACCTTCTTTGAATAAGTGGAGGAAAATGGGTATCTTTTCCCTCTTGCTGTGAGCTGTGCATTCCAGAATTATTTAGATTAATTATGTGTCTAATTTTTTTCAGTTGCAGATAGGATTGGGGGTCTTAGGTGCCTGCATTTTCATTCCACCATTTCACAACCTCTGAAAATATCTGTCTATGGCTGAGCTGACAGTCTCACCCTATAAATATTCTGTGGAAAGGTGCAAACCATTACACATACATCTTTTATAGCCATGAATAATCAGGGACCCCCAGCACTGCAGCTCCCATGTATTGAATGGAATGGTTATCATCTTGATTAAGGAAGTAATCTCCGTGCTGAGTCAGAATTAACTTGAAGAGCTGTGATTCAGGAGCTGCAGAAAGCCATTCCTTTCTTATTAGAGTTCTGTTAATTGTATATGGAGAAATCAATCTCATCAGGAATATACTTGGTAGAATGTAATTGCACGTTTCCATTTTCTTCAACAGATCTGAAGAGACACGCAGGATCTCTTTTCGCTCCAAGCAGCCAATGGTTTGATGTAGGACCGTAAAAGAGCTGGACTGCTTCCTCCTAAATAAAGATTTTCTAGAACATGTTAAGTCAATACGTTTCTCAAATGAACAAATAGTTACTAGCAAAATAGTTCAATGTGCTGACAATGTAGGCTTTCAGAAAAGCATTAAACAGTCAAGAAAAAGAAGTGAGAAACAAACACTTGCAAAGCCTCTTTATTGCTTTGTCTATATCCTGCTAATTTTTGCCCTGATAATCTTTCATGCACAGTTGCCTCTGTTTCCTTTACCTGTCACAGGCAATCCTGACCCAACTCAGTCCTACCTGCTGGCTGAGGGACAGTGATCTGGTTTCCATTTCCAGGGCACACATCCAGCAAGGGATTTCTATCAAAAAATCTAATGCTTTTCTTATGAATACAGAGCAAAGATGGTTGTGATCTCCTGCAAGCTGTCTGCATGGTAGTGCATCATCTTCCTTCAACTTTTGAACTTTTAAGCACTAAAAACTGCCTTCCTGATGCTGATGAGAGTTAATTACTCTCATTAATGATGCCGTCTCCTCTCCTTTCCTCTCCTCTCCTCTCTTCTCCTCTCCTCTCCTCTCCTCTCAGCACCCTAGGGCAGACTGTTGACTCATATTCAATTTGCTGTCCACACAGACTCCCAGCTCTCTTTCCGCAGTGCTGCTCTCCAGACTTTCATCCCCCAATTTGTGTGTATAACTGGGACTACCCCATCCCAGATGGAGAATCCGGCACTTGCTCTTGTTAAATTTCATACAGTTGGTGGTTGCCCAGCTCTCTAGGCTACCTAGGTCTCTCTGTAAGGCCTTTCTACCCTTGAGGGAGTCAACAGCTCCTCCTAATTTAGCACTATCAGCAAATTCACTTAATGTACATTTGACTCTTGTGCCCAGATGATTTATAAAAACATTAAAGAGCGCCAGTCCTCAAATGGAGCCCTGTGGAACCCAGCTCCATCTTCAGCCACTGGGACTGGTCCTTACACAAACCAGCTCCGCAAAGACCCTTAAGATACATCGTAACAGTGTGGAGTTTGGGGAAATTGCCCTGCTGAATCAATGTGACAAGGGCTGGGCTTAATTTGTCTGAGCCGCTCTGTGAGAGCAGCAGAGCTGGGCTCAGAGGGAGGGAGATGGGGTCAGTCCACAGCAGTGGTACAAATTTTTGCAAAAATGTCGATTGTCATTCTATTGCTAGGAGACAAAATAGCTTAAATCTCTGGCAAACCCTGAAGTGAACACTCACTTATAGCTCAGGCATTTATATACTATTTAGAGAATTAGCAATTTGGAAGGAAATAAAGGGAGGAAGGAGAGGGAGGGAAAGATGGGGAAAGAAAAAGTCAGGTTTGCCTTTGACCCTGACCTTTGAGTAGGAGCCCTCTGGATCCTGCAAGAGCCTTGACATACCCAAAAGGACAATACTGGATAAACGGAAGAAAACTCACTCACTACTTGTGTTTAAGTTTCATGGGCATTTTAATGCCACTGGGGTGTTTTATGGAGTCAAAAAATTAATAAAATCTCAGTATCTATCCTGAAGAAAATCAGTGACATGAAAAGCTGTGTGATACTTCAGCTCTGTAAAAGGAGATCTGGTATTTAAAAATCAGTCCTGAATAAAAGCACCTGTTTGTTTTACCATTGCATTATTTTAATTTTCAACGAGAAAGTTTTCAATGTAATAAATGTAACTACACTTAAATAAGACTACATAAGAACAAGATAGGAGCAGGTGAGGTTCTTCAGGATGGTTGCACCAGAGGGTCATTTTCAGTGTTGTGCCTCTGCACTAAATTCAATAGGATTGCAGCAGAGCTGGCCTCGAGGGATCTGTTGGTTATCTACAGAGCCAGCACCCCACTGGAGACCTTATCTGCAAGGGACTGACTCACCCAGCTCACATCGTCAATACTCCAATGAGTAGCGATGGGCAGAATCACTTTTTGAACAGATGCTCCTTCTGCACAAATTAGCTTTCATAACAAAGAGAAATTTCATGCCTGGTGCAGAGCTATTTCAAGCCTGGTGTTCAGCTTTGTGCTTTATTCACAGAGCAGAAAATGGCTCAGGCTTTATTTTGCAAATGGGGGAAAGCTTGCACAGCCGGGAGCACCCGGAATGACACACGAAAAGGCCAGAGATGACAATTCAGCTCTGTCTTGCTCCCGAACTTCACTTGCATTGATTTTTGGAAAGATAAAAAGAAATGAGGAACTGAAAAGGGAGTTCCCGTCTAACCTTTTCTCTCTTTCCTAAGAAAGCTTTCACCTGCGTCTTGCTCAGCATCACCCTCTGCATACTTTGAGTTTCACTGCTTGACGATACTCTTCTGAGTTCCTATAGGAAGTTTCAACTAGTGCCTTAAAGATGTGTCATAATTAAAATTAAAAAGGACCTGGTTATTTCTGTGCAAAATTTGCCAGAAATTTAGCATACTACAAGTTATAATTGCAAACCTTCTCTGTGAATATTCATCTATTAAAAAAAGAAGGTGATGTGAATGATTTATTAGATTCTAGGCAAGTTTGGAAGCAATTCTGAAGCTGGTGCAAATGAAAAGAGTGAGTTTGTCTTCATGAGGCTACAGTAATTTACACACTGAAATAAGCTCAGCATTTTCTGCTTGTTCCCTGAGGCTTTTCTAGGAAGGCATTCAGTGTATTGGGAAACCCAAAGGTATATTTCACAGGAATTAAAGATGACATTCTTAAAACTTTCCTCATGATTCCATCTGATTAGCTTATTTGTCTTGGCAAAATTCAGGTTTTTTCAAATCCATGCACATCGCTTCACCGATACGCACACCTTGTGCAATTTTTCCTGTACAAACTAGCTGCAAAGTGGGCAATATTGAGAGAGTGCCAAGTGTACAAATTACATGGGACAGACAGAAAGAACTGGAGTAAACCTTGTCTGGTCTGATCTGTAAGACTTTGATATCTGAGTATGAAACGTCGTAGCAGTTGGGTGGTTCTGAGAGTCGTTTTTTTGTGGCTTTTGCTGGCTTATGAGCATCACATTAATGACTATGACCGAAAATGTCTGTATTTGGGATGGAAATGGTGGTGGAGATGAGATTTGAAGGTAGGAGTTGGACATCTCATTTCCATTGTGATCTAAAGAAGTGGCCATTTCTTCTTCATCATGCACATCGTGCATAGGCGAACGGGCAGGATTGCTAGTATCTTCTAAGATTTAAAATGTGCTCGTATGCACATGCTTTTAAAATAGCATAGCCTGAATAATCTGAAAGTCATCTGATTTCAATTGTCACTTAATATAGGTTAACAAATCCTAGGGAAAGCCATATGGCATTTGCTTTTCACTGTAATTCATCTAGAAAATGAATTTAATTTAGCTTTTCCTTAACTGGGTAAAAGGAATAAATTGTATTAACTGCTTTTTTCCTTTAAAAGGTTTATTTGTGCCAGAGTTGGGTAGGGCATAAATGTTTGATTTTAACCGCTTGTTTTCCAGACAACTACAGAAAAACATATGAAATCTGAATATCGACATTTTGGGAACCTGGGATTTTAGTCATTTAGAATATATTTTCTGAAGTCTTTTTGAATTTCAGACAACTAAGACTGATATGGCCAGAATTTACATAGTTTAATGAAGAAAAATACCTGTTTTCTACGATAATAGAGGGGAATTCTGTGATTTTACTGAAAGGGACTGGAATGTTGCCAGCGTCTACATTACACTATGGTTTTGGATATGTTTTTATGTATACAGGGAAACATAAGAGCACATAACAAATCTCACATTTTTTAGTGGTTATTTTGAAGGGCACATGTGTTTCTTGCCAGTAGATTTGAGATAAACAAAGCTACAAGGAATGTATGCCATGACTTGCTCTGGAATACTTTTTGGTATTTTGCAATTTTGTTAGCTTTTTGGTCCATTGCTTTCTTCTTTTTGGGGTACAAGTAATGGATTTTGTTATTGTTCTATCTCTCGCTTCCTTATAAACCCTAGGGAACAGCAAACATTTCTGCCATAATGCAGATGCTAAGTCAAATCCATCCCTACTATCAGGAAAAAACTAGAGAAACCAATAGTCCCAAATGCAGTGGCCCCTCCAGGATCCCCCATGCTCTCAGAGTTTCTGATGCTCTCTCGTGGATCCTTCACTATCCCTGCCCAGGTAAGAACACCCATTGACCACTCTCATCTATCCAGCCCAGCCCGTGTTTCACAAGCTTTGGAAAGCTTCTTGTGACCTCTGTGACCACCAGAGATGACCATGAAGAACTGACCATGGAACATTTAAATACAAGAAAATTAGTGTTTTTTCAATGAAAGGGCTCTTCCTCCCCACCAAAGGGGTCAAGGAAATCTGCTTGTTTCAAACCTCCCCTCTACTCCGTTCTCATGAGACTCCACCAGGAGTACTGCATCCAGCTCTGGGGTTCCCAGCATGAGAAGGACATCAACCTGCTTGAGGAGATCCAGAGGAGGCTGTGGTCAGAGGGCTGGAGCCGCTCCCATACGAGGACAGGCTGAGAGAGCTGGGGTTGTTCAGCCTGGAGAAGAGAAGGCTCTGGGAGGACCTTACATCATCCTACCAGTACTGAAAGGGGGCTACAGGAGACATGGGGAGGGACTCCACCAAAGAAACTGTGGATGCCCCGTCCCTGGAGGTGTTCAAGGCCAGGCTGGATGAGGCTTTGAGCAACCTGGGCTAGTGGGAGGTGTCCCTGCCCATGGCAGGGTGGTGGAACTAGATGATCTTTAAGGTCCCTTCCAACCCAAACCATTCTATGATTCTGTGACTCTATACGTCTGCCCACACTGTATAGAGACTTCCCATCTTGAAGTTCTATAGAAGCTTGGACACATCCAATAAGAGCACAATCCCTTTACAGAAGGACAAGGTTGGGCCACAACACCAGCCTGAGGGCAACAGCATGTGCTGGTGACACTCAAGAAGGAGGGCTTCACCCAAAACAAGGTCCTGCTGAGCCCTTGCCTAAGGACAATATAGTCTTAAGGTGGTTCCTCTTCCCTGACTTCACCACAAACCAGAGTCAGCCCTGCCATTCTGACCTTGCCTTGGCCCCTTGTTGCAGCTTTCTCAGCCCACTGGCCTCTGAAGCTGCTTCACTCCTAATTCAACTTCTTCATGGTGGCCTGCCTCACCTTCCTGCCTCTGACTGAGTCCTGTTTGAGCTTTCTGAGTTAATCCTGAGCATGTCTAAGTATCCTGACCAAGCCTAAAGAAATACCAGATTTTGTTCTCCATTCTCCTGGTCATGTCCTACCATGGCTGAAGAAATCCCTGCAAGGTCATGGTGATGCCTCTGCAGTCAGGAATAGCTGTTTTGAAATGCATTAAATGGTATCTGAGGTTCCTAATCTTTTCTTGGGGGGTCTGAGAGGCACCTTTCTGCCATTTTAACTTTCTTCTCAATCTTCATTTTGTGGGGTATTCATTTTGCAGTCTTACTATGTTTGGATATCAAATTCCCATTTACAGTTTATAGGAAGAGACTCTTAAATGCTTCTTGAGGAGATGATTCAGAGTAAGAAACATTTCATTCAGTCTGACCCAAATCTGGTGTCTGTAACTGCATATGCTCTGAGTACACGTCAGGGTTTTCTGCTGTGCTTATAACAAACTCATCAGATTTGTGTGTAAGTCTTTTTTTATTGTTCTCAGAGAATGAAATATTGTTTTTTTCTTTCTTGGTCGCCATGGGAAAGAGCTGAGAAGCAATTTTGGAGCTGACAACTTCTTGCGAGGCAGATCTGGAATACTAATTCAAAATTCTTAAAGTCACGGTAAACATCTGATCAAAGTGATTTGGGTTCTGTTACCACAGATTTCTTAAATAGAAGCAGATAGTATTTTACTGTGTGAAAGCACTGAGATTTCTTTCCTTTCAGTTTTGTCTAGGGGGAATACTGTTCATATGACTTTTTATGTAATTCCTAAAAAAAAAAAAAAGCAAACAAAAAAATTAAAAAATTAGCTTGATTCACAGAACTCTTCCCTAAGGAGGTAACTCGTCCATCTCTGTACCACTCTTCATTGCATCTTCCAAAACAGAGCTTGGAAGCGTCTTGATTTCCCATGATTAAAGCACCAGCACATAAACAGTTTTCATGTGATTTTTATCTTTTGCTTCATCAATATTCCCCTTACAATAAAATTTGAGCAGAAAATCATGACGGTCCTTAAGCATCACGATAGACAGGGCTTAGCTAGGAAGTGAGTCCCAGTTAGCAGGGTGGCACTGAAGCCCTTTCTCATAACTTTATTAATGATCTGAAATTATCTGTAAGCTGAATTGTCCCTTGAAAATGATGGCGTGGCTCCAGCCAAAATTAAACCTCCGTCCATGTAATCAGTTGGCTGAGAAGGGGCCTAAGGCTGGTTTCTGTATTCGTCCCCTGAAAACACTCTATTTTATCAAACAAACACAGGAGGAACGTTGCTCCCTCCCCATCAGCTTTTCTTCTGCTTTATTTATTCTTCGCCTCAGAATTACGACTCAGTAACTTTGTAAGTCTGCGGGTTTGCCTCTATTTTATGAAGAAGTGTTGTTATTATGCTCCAGGGTTGCAGTGAAGACTAAGAGAGCAGTTTATGCAATTTTTTTTTTTTGTCCAAAGCTGCCCTCTGAGGCAATCCAGGGCAGTTCTGCGTTACAACAGATCTGAGAGGTGATTCTCCTAATGGCATGATTAAAGGCAGGACTTATTTCGGTGACAAAAGTGGATTCTCAGGGGATGATTTTATGAATTAAGCAGGCAGGACTGGTTCTGTAAGCCAAAATTGGTCCTGTCTGGTCTAAATCAAAATGGAAACTGAATATATGTATTTTTTTTGCTCTATGGAATAATAGGGACTTCAGGAGTGTCAGACTATTACCATGACTGATGTAAAGTGAATCCTGGATCTCAGCGCTCTCCATTTCTATGAATTTTGCATAGAGGTTAAGAAAGATAATGATCTTCATAAAAGCAGCTCCCAGAATTGCTGCACAAGGCTGGGAGTTTCAGTGCCTGGAATGTGGATGAGGTACCCACTGCCCTGGAGATTGCTTCCAGACCTGTGTTTCTAAGATTAGCAAGGGCTCTGCTTTCGGTTATCCTGCATAATGGTATCATGTCAATGGGGCATGTTAGTTTTATGTAAATTGTATGTGACAGCTTTGCGTTTCTGATCCAAAAAAATGGACTCTTTTTCCTGGCCAAAAAAATCAAAGCACTGTAAAAACTTGTAAAGCATTTAAAATTCTGTTTTATTGTGGGGAAAGCTGTAGGTTTTTACAGTTTTGGAGAATGAAGAATTGCACCTGGAGCTGGACTGGGGCAGTTCAGCTTCTCCAGCATTACCCTGCTGTGACTTGTGGACCCTGGCTTGAAGAAATAACCTCACGTTTGGACAGTCTTGGTGAAAACAACAGCCTTGGTAGGGAGTCAATCATTTAAATACTTTGTAGGAGCTTTGTAGGGTCAAATTTAATCCTTATTGTAACAAGTGGAAATATACTGAGCAACATCAGTGTTTTTTAATTATCTTCTGAAACTAGCACTAATTTGGGATGCCCCTGAGCAAGTGCATGTCTGCAGCATGGACACCTGCGTTTCAATGAGCTGGCTGGACCGTTCTAGCCACTGGAGAGAAATAGGTATCTATTGGACTTCACTCATCCTATTTGATTGCAGATATCTGAAATAAGCCATGTGAATCCAAATGTGCAGCAGATGGCTCTGAAATTGGCTTGATATTCTGCCTGCTCCACCTTAAAAACCGGAGAGAGCTTTAGTATATTTTTAGCAAATCAGTCTAACGGGACAAAAGCCTTCGATAATATATGACAATCAACCCGCAATCTTTTTCAATCAAAACTGTGGTTGAAACAAAACACTCATATTCTTAGCTCACTTACTAAATATGTGTTATACCCTCAGTGCTACAACTGCATGGAGACCCCAGGATCTCTCCTCTCACAGCCTTGTTGAATATTACAGTGGCTTTGGTTAACACTTGCTGGTGAGATTCCCTTCTTCATAAACTCAGTTGCCAGCTTCGCAGCAGCTCTGTAGTTGCCAGCTTCGGGGACTCCTGACGCTGCTTCAGGATGTTTGGCACAGCAAGCTGGCTCTGTTTTAATATTGCTCTTCCTCTGGTGACACTCTGCCAAGAATTTTACAAATCCTTGAAATGATTAACAAAGCTTTAAGGTAAGAGTAAAATGAGCATCACGCAATAAAATACTAAATAAGAAATCAGTTATTAGATTTAGAGTGACGTATCGAAAGATGAACAATAATATACCTTATAGTTACCTCTGCACTAGCAATGGGATGTCTGAAAATCAGGTGGTGAATGTATGGAATGATGGAGAAGGTCCTGGTCAGCTGTGAGCTCTCTTTGTGCTACATTAAACATTCAGGATTTGGGCGATTTTTGACCCCATTGTACTTACACTGCCTCCAGATGACTAGCTTGTGGTTGATACTTTATTCGTGAAGCCCCATTCACCTGTGGTTGCTGGAGACACGCAAAGGGTTGGCCATGGACGGTGTCTTTTTGGTAAGCTGGATCTTCGTACCCGTATGGAGAGGACAACGGCAACTGTAGCAGGATGAAGCACTCAATTCATCTTACACAAGTGCCAACAAAACTTCTATATTTTGCCTCACTATCAGGGACACAAGCATGTGGTTGGTTTTATTCGTTTCCTTTCAAACAGGGGTTGCATGTTCTCCTGTGAGTTCCTGGGCAGAGGAAAAGGAAAGTACTTGGCAGTATAAGCCAGCTGCATTGAATAGACATGGGACTGCTGTATTTAGAAAGAAATTATAGTTTACTCATTTGATATTATTGACATGTCCAAAGAAGAGCACCAATGCTGGTGAAGGGTCTAGAGCACAAGTCATGAGGAGCAGCTGAGGGAACTGGGGTTGTTTAGTCTGGAGATAAGGAGGCTGAGGGGAGACCTTCTTGCTCTCTACAACTGCCTGAGAGGAGGTTGTAGTGAGGTGGGGGTCGGTCTCTTCTCCCAAGTAACAAGTGATGGGACAAGAGGAAACGGCCTCAAGTTGTGTCAGGGGAGGCTTAGGCTGGATATTAGGAAAAATTTCTTCACTGAAAGGGTTGTCAAGCATTGGAACAGGCTGCCCAAGGAAATGGTGGAGTCACCATCCCAGAGGTATTTAAAAGACACGTAGATGTGGCACTTAGGGACATGGTTTAGTGGTGGACTTGGCAGTATTAAGTTAATGGTTGCACTTGAAGATCTTAAAGGTCTTTTCCAACCTGAATGATTTGATGATTCTTTGTGGTTTGGCTTCACAAGTTTTTGTCTTTTCTGTTTGTATTGTGCTCAGCAAATCAAAGACCTGTTGTCATCGGCCTCAGGCATTAATGGATTACCCATACAACAGCAGCCTGCACATCCAGCCAGACAGCTCATCGCCTGTGCCTGTGCCTGGGGAGGTGACGTCTGTCTCTGTTCAGCTGCTTGTGACACAGCAGGAAGAGGACTGAGTCACCTCTGTTATCCCTGCTGCTTAAAGCACCTTTGCCTGTCTGGAGCATTTGGGGGTCAGCTGCATTACCTCTGTTTTGCCACTTCAGTCATCAGAAATATGTATATGTTGTATATGATACATATATATACACACACACTTTAATTAAATAGAAATACAAAATAAATATATGCATATTTAATTAACACTGATGTTTAGGAGAAATATGATAGGAAATAAGAATAACCAGTCTGCAGGATTTTCAGTGATAGAGGAGTTGTCCAGCTACAGCAAAAGCACCTGGTTATTACAGTGGGTGACCCGAGTACAACCTCTCATCAGCTTTTGAAAACGCTTGTAGTATTTTCATTACCTTGATAAATATCAAGGGTCACTTTGAGTCTTAAAACAGAGATTGCTTCAACAAAGCTTTTAACTTCAGGCTGACATTTTGCCTTACCTCCATTGTAAAGCATGTTTTTAGAAATTAATGCAAACACACTATGCACTTTGCAAGGTGAATTTCAAATTCACTCAGTCTGATCTCTTGCAGATCTGTGGGCTTCTAATGACGTTAATGTTTGTATTTTTTTAAAGCCAGAGGTACTAAAGATTCACCTTTCCCTCACCTTCACTATTTCTCAGTAATATCTAGGGATGAGTTAATACGTAGCCTCGCAAGGGGTTTAAAAAAATCTTTCCAGCCCTCAGTGGGTAATGAAGTGCACGTGAAAGAGGGGCACAACTCTGCCGTCTTCTCAGTATGGGATGGCGATGTGTTGGGTGTTTTGGTCCCATCCTGAGATTGGATGTCTGGTTCTCCTGGTGGAGCTTATTCCAGGACAAGGCTCCTTGTGGGTCATCCTGTATCTCTCCTTGGGCAGATCTAGCTTGGAATGAGCATCCGTATACCAAGGACAAGTGGACAAGTGCTCCATTATGAGCATCTGTGGTCCTCTAGAAGCTTGGATTAGGCAGACTTGCACTCCAACTTCACTTGCTAGACACTGCAGTTTTTTGGTCATAGTCAGCTGGCAGACAAGCCCCTCCTGTCCTGCCGTAAGTCATTCTCATCCAAGCATCTCAAAGGCTGAGTAAATACTAATTTACAGAGAAAGAAATTGAAATAAAAAAGTATAAAGTGGCTTCTTTGAGAGAGCAAAAGCCACAGTTCATTCTGGGGAGAGAGACCCATAAAAGCATCATTCATCTCTTGAGTCTATTGAAATCCCACCTTGAGCCTTTAACTAGGGCTTAAATAAGGTGTAAGTTTTGGGTTGATGTTCTGCAAAATAGAAAATTTTACCCTGAATGAGTTAGTGGCAGTGATGTGAGTGGAAAACGCGTTCCTGGAGAGCTGGTTTTACCCAGCAGACACAGCTCTCTTGCAGAGACTTGTCCTCCCTGCGCTGCTCTACATTTTCATAACCAATGGGGCTGGCACGTGAGCTGAATCTCTATTCAGAAAGCGGGGGTTAAAATGAATCGGAGTGCTTCACAGACTTTTACTTCAAAATATTTTCTTTTAAATGAGTTTGTAGGGAAAGAGGACATTGGGAGACGTTGGGGAAGATGCATCTTTGGGTAAGTCAAGAAGTTAAGCAGCAGTTTAAAGAGGGGGGAAAATCAGACACTAAGAAAAGTGGTAAAGAAGAAAGCAAATCCATCAGGGAGCAATTAATAAAGTATCAAAATTACAAGTATTCTACTTAGCTTAGTGCCACTCGAGCACTAGTATGTTAATGCGGTAGGATATTTTTAGTGCAATAAATCACTTCACCCCTTAAATTATAAAGTTTCATTTGTGTATTTTGAAGGCTGTAGTGTGTTACCAAATGTAAAGGTGCTAAGAGAGCAATTGGTATTTTGTGGAGCAACTCAGGCAGAGGCTTTGCATCAAAACAACATCATCCTGAGGGAGCTGGAGAAGGAAATGTGCAACCAAAGGTACAGTCCCCCTTCAAGTACTGACATATTCCCTGTGAGTGGAACAGCTTATACTCCTAAAGACACCGTAATACTCTTTAATCTATAGGACTCAGAGCATCTGCCTAAGAGACAATTCACCCTGAAACCACATGTGGACCACCCAAGGCTGAGTCTGAGGCATCTCTGCTCCCTTCTCCTGCAGAAAACCGTGCAAAGCCCAGCCATCATGCAGATCTGTGCATCCCTTCCCCCAGACGAGCGGTCCTCCCTCTTGGAAAGGAGTGAAAGCTCCCAAGCTTGGGGGATGCTCCTCTGCTGGGTTGGCCCCCAAACCTCCCTCTTTTCCTGAAGATCAATAGAGAGAGCTGGGTTTAATGAACGAAAAAGCGTAGGAGTTTCACGAGAGGAAGGTTTCAGCCTGTGGCACCTGAATGGCTGCGGAAATTGTTTTCAGAAATTAAACATAACCGGGCCCAAAGCACTGGGTAAATACTCTGTGACTTATACAGAGCTGAACTACAGAAAACCCGAACGGCGACTGTTGCAGTGTTAGGACAAAATAACTTCTCAAATATATGATCCGTATGACAGTTAGATGTGCTCATCTAATTGCAATAACCGATAGAGAGAGAAGAAGAGGTTGTTACGAAGGTTTTGCATTAGCACACACATTGGATGGTATTTATTGCTTCTGGGACTGGTGATGGATGGAAGTGAAAGCCTCCCAGCTGCCAACAGAGCTGCTAACAGCACTGTGCATTTAAGCTTTCCCTGTCATAGCTGCAAAACCATCTAACACCACATGCTCTGCTTTAACTTATGTAGATCCTTACCCACAGGAGCACGCTTTCGCAGCATTAAGGGCGTTGGGTGCAACATGCGTGGCTGTAGACTCCTTACAGCTGAAGTACAAAATGGGTGGGACTTTAGGCTGACATGTAGGTCAGCCTGTCAGGGTAATCAGGCTGCTTGGTCATAGCATTACCTTGGAGTCACCTTGAAAAGACCTATTTTAGCCATGCGCTTGTGTAGGGTCATTGCAATTTCACACCTGTGTACGTGAGATCCGAGTCCGTCTTCTCACATGATAAATGCATCTCTGCCTTCTACTGAAACGATGTTACAGTCTCTGACATTTAGTCGGGTGCTTTTTATTTGGAAAAACTGGGTTTTGAAAGTTGACAAAGGCTCTCCTGGAAGCAGAAAATCAATACTGTTGTTAATACCGAGTTACACTTGTTTGCTGCCATTGCATGTGTCAACACTATTGGCAGTGTCAGCTCAATTAATTTTGCTGCCAACCATAGCAACAATATGGTAATAAAATACGTCACATCTACAAAAGTTCCCGTTTATCAAACAGGAGGGACTTTCAAAGCATTTTAATCTTGGCTCAATGTGTCTCTGACTGACTTTCCTGGGAGAGCTCAGCATTGCTTTCTTTGAAGCTTCTGAAGAGAGAGGAGATGTTGTTATTGATTCAGGGGAAGCAGAAAAACCTTTAAGAAGACCCTTGAAAATGCAGCCTTTTAATCACAAAAGCTTTAATCAAGATCAAGCTGGTCAATAGAAAATATGAGCCCCTTTTCCTTCTAGGGCACACTGTCACAGAATCATCGAATGGTTTGGGTTGGAAAGGACCTTTAAAGGTCATCTATCCAACCATCTGAAATAATTGTGACATTTTAATTTTTATTTTAATGGAGAAGCAAGATGCTTCTGGTGGCATGGATGGGAGAGGGAGTTCTATCCACTGTGCCATGGGATAGTGGCCCCCAACACTTCAGTGATGGTGTGAGGGACAAATGGTGGCTGGAGAAATTGGGTAATGTAGGGACGCTTTGGGCAGAGACACAGCACTGTGTTGAGCCTGCTCTGCCTTCTTCTCCTTCCCAGAGCCAAAGATGTTATGTTTCAGATTGCTCACCCAACCTGCGTAGATGGTGTGTCCTCTTTGGACATAACCATGTAGTGGTGGGTCCCTGGGGGTCATCTAACAAGGCTCGGTTTTGCACACAAAGTCAAGAGAATCATCATTACTTAACACACTCTTGCTGCCCTATAGCAGATAAATCGGTTTGCTGGGAAAAGTTGTCTGTGGATGGATGGCTAGGAAACTCTAATAGCAACAGTAAATGGCTTCGGATGTTGATCCTGCTGTCTGTCATCAGTTATCTTGGAAATATTTACCACTGCTGTTACTCCTCACTCAAAACAAACATGCAGATTTTAATGCAGTGATCACCACTTTTTATTCTATATGCACTGGGGAAAAGGGAGGGGGCAGAAATCAGCTGGACTATCCATTCTAAAATGGAAAATTAGTGTTTTCCTCTTAGTCTGGAAAGCAAAGAAGGAGCTGTCAAATCATGTGGCTATCTCAAAAGCAGAGAAATTGTTCTCTTATGGCTGAATTTCTTGTGATTCAGATTCAAGCAAGGCGGCTTAGCTCTCTAACCTCTCTTCTTCAGGTCTGTAGATTAAAACAGCCCAGGAGTGCTTTGGGTCTTTTAAGTCTAACCTTTGCACAGCCAATATTAAATTGTATGTATTCAAGGAGCTCTTCTAGTGCCATGCCATAAGCAATATTTACAGGAAAATTCAACCAAAGTCACAATGAGAGAAAGGATGAACAAAGAGATCACAACTGGAAGGCTAACAGACATTTAAAGGGGTTCCGAAAGATGAAGTTTGCCAGAAAAGCAAAATACAGGCACTCTAAACATCTCCAGGGAGAACAGGTGAAAATGCAGCGTTCAGAAACAGGGTATTAAGAAAGGAGGGAAAAGGACAAATGCTGAGTGTTACATAGAGGAGTGACAGTGATGAAAAGGCAGTACAAGCTGATCCTGACTTTTCTCTATCCAGAAAGCCTTTTCCCAGGGTTTTTGCAAGTGTGGGTTTATATAAGGAGGCTACAGCCATGTGACGAAGCCTGTACAACCCGGGTCACATAGTGCAGCAGCCGCTGTGCCAGGTCCATGTCACCGTGCTCTACTCTGGTCTGGATGCAAATGGGGCTGTAGAGTGTAGTGTACAGACCAGTCAGACACATACGGCTTTATACACACCGAAAGCTGGAGGACATGAACCTTGTCTAAAAAGCATGCTATGGAGCAGAAAATTATCTAGAGTGGGCTTCATTTGACCATGTGTAGGTGTTCATATCTCAGCTACCTATTAAGTTAGTGGAGAGAAAAGACATCCAGCTCCTCCTAAAACTGGTGATTAAAACATGTCTGATGAGCACTACCATCACTTCCAGCTATGGACACTTTTCTGTACCGTTTGAAACATATATCTGATGTGTTTATAACTCTTTTTAGGAGAAAGTAAATGGTACTCCCAAAGTACCCCAAGCTGTGAGTGACAAAGTTGAGATGAATCCCAGCATCAGGCTCTTCCAAGGGCTGCAGGAGAACCTTAGAGAGAGAGAGAGCCCACTGCAAATGTTTTTTCAAAGTGTCCCATTTTATAGTGACTGTGACTGCTTAGCCTCTGTCCTAACACCTCAGCTTTCTCAGCATGGCTCTCCAGACTGTCCTAGGATGGACTCACGATGGTCCTTGGATGACATGAAAGTTAAAGCGATGTCTAAGTAGGTCAGAGCTGAACCAGAGGTGTAGGTATAAAACATTCATTTACTATTGCTGTGTATCTTGAATTTCCAAAGAGCTTGAAGAGTCTAGAAATCAAAAAGTAAGAATGAGTGCATGAGCAAGAGCATATTAAGGCTATCTTAAGCTGCACTTAGGAAAGCACCAGGATAACATGATGTGTTGAAAGAATGTTAATTTTTATCTCAAGTGAAGTATACCCTCATGGAGAGTGCACAGATGACCAGGTTATATGGGAAAATGTATGGTCCATAAGACAAAGGGGATGTCTGAGCAAAACACACTGTGGTAGAGCCCATGGGTAGATGTGTTAGCAATTTAAAAGAACATGTTACCTTCTGTGGGAAAACTGGTTGCCCTTGTAGAGGGATCACATCATTTAACCATGTGGACAGTCACCAACATTGGAAAATGGGTCCCAATGAAGAAAATTAATGAAATTGCTTTATATTGATTATCTTTTCTAAAAGCCGCAGTGAAATACAAGTGCAGGCAAGTCTTTAAAGAGTTTTCATCAGAAGCAGGCAGAGCGAAAAAGGGTTAACAGTTTCATTTACCCTCTGATGTATTCCCACGCAAGCCAATGTCAGCCTACAGGCCTGACTAATCCCCAGTGTAGTTACTAATTGCTGCCATCCAAACAGTAGCTGGCAGCCATTTAATTTTCCCTTTCACTTGGTGTCATTAACATTAGCGACATATGGCTGCTTCCCTGCCACGGCTAAATGGCTGCTGGGAAAACCTATGGCTTGAGCTCTGCAAACATGAAAGTCCATGATTAACTTTGAGTGTCTCACTGATGTCAGGAAGAACCATTTACAGACCAGGATCCTAAACGGTTGAAAGCTGTTGGGTTTTTCTGGGCACAGCTTACAACAACAGTACAAAGGTGCACTTTTAAGGGCATCTATAACTTACAGCAGACTAATGGAGAGGCACAATAAAGCACAAGAAATTCAGGAGGTGTAGCTTGAAACACATCTCACAGTTGTTGCACTATAAATTATTACTTACTACTTAGCTTTCTTCCTTTCTTTTTCTTTTTTTCTTTAATGCAGTAGAGTAGGGCAATTGTTTTTTAGCTCAGATTGCATAATTCTTCTGAATTATTTTCGTATCTTCTCACCTGACTCAAAATATTAGGTAAAAATTTTAGCTATAGATCTCAAAACTCCCAGTGTCACTGACCACTATTTGCTTTTACTGCATTTAAAAATCTTTTAACTCTGCTGCCTTATGTATAGGTGTTACTTTTTTGGGGTGGTAGCTACATGGTGCTTCTCAAATCCGGCACTGCTTTCCTCTACCTCATTTGTTCATGTCTATCTAAGCTGATTAATTTTTTAAATAGTACACTTTTTTTTCCTGCTGGCTTCATGCTCACTATGCACTGTAGAATTTTTGCCATGCTGCCTTCAGATAAGATTTGCAGGATTTAATATCCCAGGCATTTCAGATCCTCTTCAAATAGCACAGCAACCGAAGTGACAACATTGCTTTTAAAGCTCAAGAAACTTCTGGACTTTCTGTCATTTGGAAACCTAAAGCAAGACAAAGAAATCTTTGATCTCAGTGATTTTTCTTGCTAGGAAGACAGCAAATCCCACACAGGACAGTGAATAATTTTTGGCAACGTACAGTGAGCACTGAAGATGAGTAGTTTGCCTCTTATTTGCAAATTGAGTTCTTCCCGTTCTGGGTTTTAAAATGAAATCATATAGTGAGACAAAAGGGCAATAAAGCAGCTGGCAAAGCACACTGGTCCTCCCTTTCGTGGCCCATCCCTGTGCCATATGGGAAGTGTGCTCACTAGAACTGACTCCTGCTATTGCTGTGTTACTGGCCCTGTTGCCTCCTTGAGAGTCCCAGGGAATCAGCGGTACCTCGGGGCTGTAACCCTCCTATTGCAGAGAGCCATCCAGCCCCTGCCAGGTCTGCTTCCCACCCAGAATTTTCATTCAAGGCCAACAACCACAGCAAGAAGTGCACTTTTCTGGAAGTTGCCTGTATATCCATTTTCCTTGTATGATGGACATGCTGAATCTAACCAGCACAGTTTTCTTCCATGTCTTTTCAGGGGGACTCCCTTGCTGCTTGGCTAGGAGCACGTGCGGCTTGGTGTGTTTTATCCTGGCAAATGTGAAGGGAACCACTGCTCCAGCTGAAATCAGTGTTTCTCAAACATTGGATTTCATCCCATAGTTAAGGTGAAAAGTGAATCCTTTGGGACTGACTTAGTGATCTGCCTGGTCCAGGAGCACAAAACATAAAGCAGCATCACACTTTCTATCCTGTTCTCTACTTTTCCTGGAAAAGATAATTTGTCTTTTTCGTGTAACAGTTCACACAGGCTGCTTCATTTGGTACCCTGGGGAGGGATGGGGGCCATCGGTGGAAGAACCGATAACCCGTTTTTCTTCCTCCAGCTCTAGCTAAAAGCAGACCAAGGCTTGATATGAGAACAAAGGAAAATTTTAAACTTGTCTCTGTTAGCAGAGTGTCAGAGAGCTCCCTCCCGACTTCTCCAGCAAAGTCCTCAAATGACGTAATATGAGCAAATTAAACTCCTTGTGTGTTAGCACACAGTCACAGTGATGACACCAGCCAGCGATGGCAAGAGGGGTTACACGACACAAAGATCTGACTCTGCCCTTATATTCCTCATCTCTCTTTGAGAGCTGAAATGAAGATTGAGTCAGACTTGGATTGAGGTGAACAGGAATTGCAGTAAAATAAAATAAAAAAAAACAAAACCAAAACGCTCTACAACTTAGAAGTTAAAAAAAGGGCTATGTATTGGAGTTTGAAGAGGCAGATCAATAGGGACAGGAACATACTGGGCCAGCGATGAGGAGCGCTGTGTCTGGGCTGGGTTTTGCTGGTTTGATAAGAGGAGGCAGGAAGGAAGGAAGAGGCAGGAGGGAGCGGGAAGGTGAGCAGGTTTGGCAGATGTCAGGGAGGCAGAGGACCAGCAGTAAGCCGCTTCATTAGGTACGAGTAGCCGGACATTGCTGCGGAAAAAAAAAAAAACCAAAACCAACACAAAATCCGGACTGAAAGGCAACCACTGAAGGAGAAGCCTGCATAATTCTAGGGTTAATAATAATAATTTGGGTCAGGCCACGAATGAGCTGCTCTGCCACCCCACGGAACAGGGTCGCTGTCGTACTCTGGGGAGGAGCTGAGCAGCCACCGCACACCCCAACTGGCGGGACACCCCGTTAGGGGGGAACACGGACATCCTTAGCACCAGAGGAGCAGGAAAACGGAGGCAACCCCCCTCCACACCCCACCCCCCGCATCGCCAGGCTACCGGGCGGTCCCTGCGGGATTTCCCTCCCCCCCTCCCATCCCAGAGCCTTTGGGGCCAGAGGGTGGGGGGGTACAACCCGGAGGATGCTGCTGCGCTCCTGCTTGCCACGGCGGGGCTGGATGAGTCTGGGCAGCGTGCGCCTGCGCTGCCTGCTGCCTGCCTGCTGCCTGCCTGCTGCCTCCTCCCCCTCCCGGCCCCTCCTCCCGGCTGTGGCGGTGCCGGTGCCGGGAGCGGGAGGCCGGCGGAGCCGCTGCCGTGGGTGCCAGCCCCGGGGTTATGCCCGGAGGCAGGCGGGGCGCAGGGCCAGGGGCAGCCCGACCCCCCGGCTGGGGCTGGGAGGTGTCCGGCAGGGCGAGGGGGCGGTGACACCCCCCCCGCCACCCCCGGGTGTGCGGGCGCTTGGCAGCGCGGGCGGAGGATGATGAGGATGATGAAGATGAGGATGCGGCGGGCCGGAGCGGAGCGGGGGTACCCGGTACCCGCCTGGGTGTGCTGCTGGCTGCTGGGCTGGTGGCAAGCGGCCGCCCTGCAGTTGCCGCCCTGCGAAGAGGTGAGATTTGCCTCCTCTTCGGGGGTTTTCCCCATCCTTAGGGGCGGGAAGAGTCGGGGATGCGCTGACTCGGGTGGGGTATGGCATTGCTGGTTGCTGCTGCCCCCACTCCAGGGCTTTTCGTGGGATGATAAAGGGGTCGGACCCACGGAGAAGGACCCTCCGCCGCGGTGCTGCCGGAGGCTCTGCGGGGCGGTCGGGACGAGCGTCTCCCTCGCCGTCGGTCGCGGACAGCCCCTCGCCCACCCACCCCGGGTTGTCGCTGCTCCCTTCGGTGCCTAGAAATAGCAGAGGCCCCCTCTGAAGGAGAGGGGCTCAGCTGGCCTGCCTGTTTTTCTAAATACTGGGTTAAATCGGTGCAAAAGGGGGAGAGTGAGGAGAGGGGGTGGTGAAGCTATCCCGACCCCCCTGTGTCAGCCCGGGGTGTCCTGGGCTGAGCCGTGGGTGTGACATGGGGAAAGAAACTTTCTGCCTTTCTCCTGCCGTAAAAACCCTGTTACACTGTGTGGGATGTGGGGCCGCAGCGGCCGGCCGGGGATCCCCAACCTGGGGCTGGGTCTGGGGGACCCAGGAGGAGCCCCGATGGAGGGGAGCAAGGATGAGCCTCTGCTCCAGGGTTTACATCCTCACTCCAACATGCAGGGAGATCCTCTCTGCTACTTTTAAAGAGCAAGTGGGTCTTCCATGTGTTTTACATCTAGGCGTAGGGGTGAGGAGGCTAGGTACCACCTTTGCAAATAGGTCTCGGTGGCTGGGGCACTGCTCTAGAAAGCAGAAACCTGTAAGTGGGTTGACAGCGGCTGGTCCCCTTTCTCCTACCCTCTGAGGATGCTCTGAGAACAGAGCTTCCTCACCTCTCCTACTGCAGTTGCACTGTTTATCAAGAAATAGTTTGTATCTCCTCAGACTGGATTGGGGATGGCTAACAAAGGGTCCTCTGATCCGTGCCTGGGGGCTATTGCAGTGTGAGACCTCCTTGGCTGGGGGTGCAGAATCCCATGTCTCTCCCTGTCTCCTCCCTCTTTGCCTGTTGAACCTACTTTTTCTCTTCCAAGTAGCAGAGCTTCAGTGGGAGAACTCAGTGTTAATTTAGAGTGGGAAATCTTGCAGTAAGGGCACATGGGGGATACCTGAATCAGTGGCTATTCCTCCTAAATGTTGGTCATCCCCAGAGAGGAAGATTTATGTAGCCACCTGCTTTGAATTACCTGTCTCCCTTTTCAGCTAGTGAAGGGAAACAGGACCTTCTAGAGCTGATCTCATCATAAAGTCTTTGCTTAAGTGAACCTCTGCAGATGATTAAAGGTAACAGCTCAATCTCAGCAGAGGTACCAAAGATGTAGAGCTGGTATTTTGAGCCTTACATACCAGGCTTTAGGTGTGCAAATTCTTTCCTGAGCCCCACTTCTGTGTCCCTTTGGATCTGGACCTGTGTGCTTTTGCTTTCTTTTCAGAAGGATGGATAATGTTGTTTTACATTAGTTTCACTGGAATCCTCTTTGAGACAGAGATATCCCTCACTCACATGGTTAAAAAGCTGTGTGTTACTTGTGCTGGTGTGTGTGTGTGCAGCTGTGCAACCATATGTCCCAGGGAATATAATAACAAACATGTCTGGATTGAGAGGGAGGAAAAAAAAAAGCTTGCAAAGAACAAAGGTAGCAGATCAGCTGATTTACAAAAGGGAAGAACAAAAGTTAATTGTTCACGTAAAACATGGCTCATACCTCTCTGTTATGCGTTGGTCTCAAAACTGTGCCATTTGCCCTAATTCAGCCTCATTCAAGTGACCCGAGTGTATTGCCATTAAAATCACAACAGCTCCCGTTGTGGTTGACTCTGCTTTGGGGTGAAGTCCTGGGATGGGAAAGCACAGCCTGTTGGAGGGTAGGACAGTCCTTTGAAGACTTGGTGAAGGTCTCATTGTTTTAAACCCAAAAGACTTGAGAAGCACAGGGCTTAGTGCTTAGTGCATTGTCAGGTAGTTCATTGTAAAACTATAGGGGATCTTCCCTTTAGCTGCACTCCCCTCCTCCCCCTGCCCGTTCCTTGACAGCTTGTTTTTCTGTTTCCTTGCTGTTATGAGATACACGGATATCTGCCAGTTTGTGAGATTTTTGCGCAGGTACAGCATTTGGAGCAGTGGGATCTCTGGCCATGCCTGAGGCTCCATGGTGCTCTGATAACACAGATAGTAAAAATAATAATGTATAGCAATGTCACTTTCCAGAAACCTTTTTGTCATTGGTTTTCTTCATCGGGGACGGTAGGAGTTCAACACTTTAGGAAAGGTATGTTTGTGCAGGTAGCTCCAATGTGTATTCCCATGGTTTTTTGGAGGAAATTGATACAGCCATAAGCTTCCGGCATAACAGTGTTTGATCTGGGCTGTGATGCCCATTCACATCATGAGCTTTCCCCGAGCTCTGTGATGCTGGCTGCTGTTTGAAGGTGATTTAGATGCATCTTCAAGAGATGGAAGCAGGCTCTGGGCTTGGATGGCTGGGTTACCTCTGGGGTGCAGGAGCTGGGGAGACCCACTGCTGTATCCTGTGCTTTGGTGACTTGGTAACTCCGATTAGGACAGTGGTAGAACTGCTTGGTAAACTCTCTCTGCTTATGCCAATGATGAACAGGATACTAATGCAGATGTTTCATGTGTTGCATAAGTGATGATTTTGAGTGGAGTTGACGACACCCATGATTTTCATTGGCATTGAATGCACATTCAGCTGTTCTATTGGAAACAAGGAGATATTCATGCCCATCCCCCTACCACTACAGGGAGCATCTTTGTTCCATCTTATTTTCTAGTGTGTGGTGCTTTTTCTAAACTTTCCAACCAAATGAATCTTCTTCGGCTTCCCCTTAGAGACTTGCTCAAGTCAGAACATATTTTGCTTTTAGGACATTTTAACTGATACTCAGCCTAAATGGATCTTTTCTTTATTTCATTATTCCTTTCCCTCTGTTGTTTTTGCAACAATAAAAAAAAATCACTGAGTGACTCTTCTCTTGCTTCTCATTCAGCCAAATTGATTGCAAAGAGAAATGGAGTATCCAAGCTGCTGGCAAAAATGTTTTCTTTCATATAGGCTGTTTGACTCTCAGTTACTATGCAGATTTTTTTTGATACAAATAATAAATGTGATTCTGCTACATTGGATGGTTTACCTGCCTACTGAAATGGCAGGTAAACCAAATATAGTATTGTAAAGTGACCAAGTGAATGGAACGGGTAATGCTAAATGTCCTCTATAAGGGGAAGTATTTTTGTACTAGTCTACTGGAATACTTCTGGAGAAGATAAAAATGGTAGAAAAAAAGGATTTGTACAATGAAAAAATCTTTATAAAATCACTTGCAAGAAAAAGCCAAGGAAGTCTTAGGGATGGAGGGGAAGCATGAACTTGAAACTGGGTCAAGTACAGTGGATTAATTGTGTTGAAATAATGTAAATTTTCCTGATGAGAAAAGGTTAAAAAAAGCCTGAGTTAAGTGTAAAGTATTTTAATTATATTAGTATATTAAATCAAGATAGTGAGCTAAGCAGCCTGGGAAGGAAGGTGAAGTTCTGTCTCTCCACGTAAAGGATGGAGTGGATACATGTCAATCATAGAAGAACATTATGAAACAAAGCTAGAGAAAAGTCAGCATGCTTGTCACCAAATACACGTGTTAGGAATAACAGGGATGTCTGCTGGAGGGAACTGAGTATCTCATACACAAGTGTTGTAAGTTGTACCTCCTTGGGAAAAGGATTGAGGTGGCTCTGTAGAGACATCCCATGTGCTCATGGTGAAATAAGTTGGACAGATGATAAAAAAAGAAAGGATAAAACATGTAAGTGTTTTTGTGCCTTATCATTAGTACTCAGGAACCGTGAACGTTGTGTTTGTTCTTTGGTTAATAAGCACGCAGTGATCACAGCAGAGGGGGGTGCTGTGTAAGTTAGAAAGGAATAACTTCAGGGAGGAAGAACATGCATTAATGCATGGGGTAGAGAACATTAATGAGATGCAAATCTTTAGGATAAGGTAGAAATAGAAAGACTTTCTGTTCTCTTGAAAGGCTAAATGTTATCACTCTTAAAAGGTAATACTTTTTTATTTTTGTGTGATGGTAAACAACCCCTGGGACTTCTTGATCTCTGGGATTCATTTAGGCTTTGTTAGCCTTAAAGTCTTTGAAGGGATTAGCTCATTGCTAAACATTTAGGAAGGAATTCTCCTTCTAAGTAGGGTCTCTTGCTGTCCCTTATTGGTACCTTTGACCCTTTATCTGAAGTACCTGCATTGGCTATTTTGGCAACAAAGCAGGAGCTTCAGTATCAGCTGCTGGAGTGATCCAGTGTTGTGTTCCCTGATTTCTAAACACCCTGAAAGATTTTAGACTCTTAATTTATGAACTGTTCATAGTCATCAGAAGAGGCTGTGGAAGTATTCCTAGGCAGATCATTTTTATCACCTCTTGCTATGCAGATTTGTGTCTTTGAGGTGAAAAGAGGGATGTATGGCTTCCATTTGCTGTGGTGATGGACAGTTGTAAAGATGAGAAAAGAATAGCAAAAAACCATGCTATAAAACTGCTGACAATAAAGTAAATGGAGTGGAAACAGATGCACAAAATGTGAGAAGAGAGATGCTGAGACACGGGTACCACAGCAGAGAGCATCACCACTGCAGCAGGTGGGCAGATCAAGGCGGGAGGTGGGGGCAAGCACAGGAGAAACTAGTGAGGTGTCAGAATTTGAAACCTGAGACAGAGGACAGATGCTGGTATGAAAAATAGAAAGTAATTCATGGTCGTAATGATTCAAGAATAAGAAAATTAGGCACAGTGGAAACTGCTGTAACAGACCATAAACTCGAAAGAGTAGTAGACATTAAGCCAACACAAGATTGCATTTCTTCCACCATCAAACACCACTTGATCATTCAGGATGAGTATTTAACTCTATAAAAACCCCATGATTTTATTTTGTTCTCCCCTCCCCCCCTCCCCCAGTTTGTTCCTCATAGCTTGTGTAGATTTAGAGAGGGCGAGCGAGGCCAGAAGCTCTGCTGGGATTCCTGACGCATCCATGCATGGTGCTGATCTGGACCATCGACGAGCAAGGTGCTGGGATGGATGTATGCAGTGATTTGGGTTGTCAGCTGCCTCCTCTGGGCCACCTTTTCCACTGAGTGGTGGTTGGGAAAGCTTTAGCAGTGCATTGCTTTATGCTGGCTGATGACCTGGGTCAGAAATGCTGGAATCGCTTGGAGGGAAAGCCTTGCCTGCAAGTCTGACCCTGCGCTCAGCAAAGATGTTGGCAGGGCTCCCATCAACTGCAGTGAGCCAGGGGTTATCGGGGCTGGCCGGGCTCGCTCTCTGGGCGACGGGAAGATGCCATCAGAGAGGCTTCCCCCATGGCACATGTGTAAGTTGCTATTGGCACTTGCTGAAGGAAGCAGTAAACACCAGTTAAGTAGAAAAAACTAAAAAAAGTGGAGAATAGATAAGGGGTGGTAACAAGAAAGGCAGCCTTGAGCGCCTTGTGCTTGAGATAGGAAAGAAACTGTTTGTGAACAGGTCAGGGACCAGGTCCCATGTGTCTCCCAGGCATTGCCAAGGTCTTCCTAGGGGCTGCTGCTGCAAAGGTCCTGTGCTGGGATCCAGCATGGCTGTGTTGTTCCTAACCCTTACACCTACCTGGAAAAGAGTGTACCTCCCACTCCTCCTTGATAATGTTGGAGCTATTGTCCTGGACCTGGAAATCTGGTCAGGTTTTTGGCTGCTGGTAGTGGAACCGTTTTGGTTTTCAGTCTTTTGAAAGAGAATGATCTCTGTTTTTGAAGAAAAGGAATAGTTAAACACCCTTTTCTTGACAACCTCCTTTAAAGAAAAAAACCCAACTTTCAAGAGCAAAACAGTAGCCAAATCGAATAATGCCCTTATTTCACAAACATTGTGATGCTCACTTTTATAAATAGTGCCGGACAGTAATCGCTGTGTGCTTGGGACACGGGCTCACAGATGATTTAAGATGATCTAAGATGACGTGTGCTGCTGAGCTGCTGACTCCCCTGTGTTGGTGCTGTCGGTCCTGTCACTGGGTACTGAGTCAGAGTAAACGCTGATTCGTCTGAAAGCTAACCTGACAAAAAAAAAAAAAAAAGAAAAAAAAAGAAAGAAAAAAGGGGAGTGTTTATCTGGGTGAGTGGCAGAGATGACTCAGTGTTTAGTTTCTGGGGGGCTAGGAGTAGTGCAGGAGGCTTTGGGACCCACCAGGTACAAGGCTGGTCCTCTCTTATTTTAATTCTATAACATAAAATTTTGGTTGGATAGAGCTAGCCTGGATTTACACTGAGATAATGGCAAGGGGACTGTATTCCGTGATGTAGCAAGATGAAAATGAGAGATGTATGTGTTAAAGGTGTGAAAGAACTGGATGGTTGCTCCCTGTTGTGCTCTGTGCTCTGGTTTCAGAGATGCAAGTGCCCTTTCTGCAAGGAAATGGGAATTCTTGGCTGTAATATAGGCTTTCAATGAAAATAAAATGATTTCAGATGAATTTTTAGTCCCAACTAGGAAATTTATTTGACAGAGAACTTTTACTGCTGCAAAGAGAGGGCAAATCATGCATCTCATTTTCCCTTGCTGATGGGGCATTAACCTCTCTTATTGGTTAGTGATTTACGGTCAAGAAATACAGCACGTAACAGAGATGGCTTTTGGTGATATTTGAAGATCATTGGAAAGTACCTACAAAAATGATAGGAACTGTATTGTTTAGTGGTGAAAATGCTAGGAAGCTCAATTTTCATTTATTTGGATTTCGTTCCACCTTAATGGTGCAAATATTTTCCAGAGATAATCCACAGGAAAGTGGCTCAGGGTGTGTGGGATTGGTTGAAAGGATATACTCATTCATCCTGCCCCGTACAGGGGCATCAGGAGGAGAGATTCACATAAGCAGGGGGAGCTGGTCCATGACCCTGGACAGATCCCTGCCCCTCGTCTGGTTACCAGGGTAGGCACAGCCAGAAGAGCTATTTTCTGTATAATAATTACCAACGTGGGTTACTAATGCTAATCTTATAATCCAATTTGATGAAAAAACCCTGCTTTGGGGAAAGGGTGAACTTTCCCTCTGAGGTTGGAACTGACCTTAACATGCTTGGAGGTATTTTTGATGTAATGAATACGGTCAGAAAATTGAAATGCAACAGATAACCACGCTAGAGGAAGAAGCGATGGGGAGTGCAAAACCTGAAGATGCCATTAACGTAATTGGTGCTGGCTTGATAAAGTACAGTAGACATTTAATAGTACAGAAATCAGTGTCTAAATGGGTCGTACTGACCCAGAAAACCAAAATGCACTGAGGTGGCGACTCTTAGCAGCAAACTCAAGGGTAAAGGTGATTTACACCTCAGCTGTTGACTCGTAAAGCGTTAATTTCCTGTGGTGTTTCCTGTGGCTAGTGAAATCCTGCTGGGTTTGTACTTACTCTCTGAAGTTTCTCAAAGGAAGATCTTCATACGGTCTGGCCGTGTTTTATACATGTAGGGGTGGTGCTGCATCTGTTGAGAGATGTGTGTCAGAAACAGGAGACTTCTGATTTTTCC
Source organism: Pterocles orientalis (assembly GCA_011057875.1). NCBI lineage: Eukaryota > Metazoa > Chordata > Aves > Pterocliformes > Pteroclidae > Pterocles > Pterocles orientalis. The sequence continues at coordinate 2,565,486 of WKFP01015175.1, forward strand.
CAGGCTGTTATATACACAGCTCCCTCCTGCTGGCAGGTCAACAGTGCTGATCAAATGCTGCTTGTTTCTGGTTTGCTGCTTTTTATCTCGGGCTCTGTGGTTCCTTAAAGCAAATGAAGAAAAAGAAAGATTTCCCAAGAGAGTTCCTTTCTTCTCTCTTTTGTTTGGTCTTATTTAATCCATTTTTTTTTTTAAATTCAGACTTCTGTTGAAAGGAAAGAAACAGTGACTTTATCCAGACTCTTTTACAGCAGGATTTATGCTTGTGCCAAGGGAGTATGAGCTGATGTGCATCTCAGGGATGCTGGGGGGAGGCTGCTTAATAGAATTAGAGTGGAGAAATGATTCAGCTCTTCACGCCGCACCTTTCTTGGCAAGCACCTGCCCTGCAGACCTGCTGGTGAGCAGCTTGCCTTGCCTTGTGATCAATGTCAAGTGTCCTGGTTAGTAAGGTAATGGCTGTCTCCCCTGGAGCTGCTCGAGTGACAGCTGAACCCAGACCAACTGTCTCCTCTTCCAGAAGGCCAGACAGGATGACTGTCTATTAATGTTTGTTTTTGATGCTGGACTCTGATTTTTTTTTTTTTCTTTTTTTTTTTTTTTTTTTTTTTGGCTGGAAGCTCACTGTGTTCCGTGTTAGCCTCTGCACGGCAAGAGACAGGGGAACTAGAAGTGTTGCTCAATCCTGCACCAAAGCAACATATCCTGAGTGTCAAGGCATACTTTTAGGGATGCAGAGACCAGATATCACAAATAGTTCAGCCCTAAGCCCTGCACTGCTACTGAAATAGCTGTGATTGATGATCAGATTCCCTTTCAGCCTAGCTAAGAGGAGCCATAATGTAAAAAAGAATCAATTCCCATATCTTTTTGTTTTGCAGTGTTTTTACCTGCACTTAAAGCCAAACCTACTTAAATGTTTGCTGGCTTCTCTGAAGAGTCATGGCTTTTTAGTTCCAGCTTTTAAATTAAAAAAGAAGAAGCTGATTTGCAGCATTGCCCATTGCAATACTGACCTGCTAATCTCTTGAACTGCTTTGCTCAACAAGGGAAAAGATTTCCTTAAAGCCTCATCATGTGGTTATGTAGGAATTGCAGCTTTCATTGAGAAAGGGGGGGAAAAAAAAGGTAAGTCAGCTCCCCAGTGTTGCAGAGAAGAGTTGGAAAACGTGAACTTTGGAAAGTTAAATGAACTGGAACTAAGTTGCATGGTGTTTTAAGGCCCTGTGGCACTTAAATAGTTGTATGAATTTGATGGGGTGGAAGCAATGATGCCTGACTCAATGTTTTGGGAGACATTATGTGACTGTTACTGAAAGTACAATTTGATGAACAAACTTTGCCATTATTTGACTTTAGCATTTACACTGTAGCTAGTCTGATGGGGAGACCCAGTGGCACCTCATCGTGCACCACACATGCTGCAAATAAAAGTAAGTTACTGGGGCCATATCCTTCTTTCACAGGCAGTCTCTACCCTACTAAACACGACAGGCCCAAAGAGCTCTGGTCCTCCAGCTGTTCAGATCACCCCAAGGTTTGTTAGCATGCTCCCTGGCATGGATTTGCCCATGAAAGCCATCATGGGATGAGACATGGCTGTAGAAGTTGTGGATGAACTCCCACAGTGGTCCTCCAGTTAGACAACAAGGATGAGGGGAGGCGGTTTTGTCACGGGATGACTACAACTGGGTGCAGCTACGTGAATACCTACCGTGTCAGTGTGAACACAGAACGTGCTCCAGTGATCCATGTGTATTCCAAGCGTGAGATCCTGGTGTTGTGGAAGTAGCTGAGCACTGGGCAGACCCAGAACTTCATACCATGAACAGGACTTATCTCACTTTTAACTGTACAAGTTAGGCATCTAGTCTGACCTAAATGTCTGGTTGCCAAGACAAAGACAATCACCCTTCAAGATGAGTTTTTCCCATCCTGAAAGGGTGGTGTGATTTTTCTGCGGAACGTGCCCACCTTTTTCCACTGACTGTGGAGGGATTCTGTTTTATGTGAAGTAGATGTTCAACTTTTAGTTATCTAAAGTAAAATAAAATTAATCTGGACCCATCGGTGAAATTAATGTCCACTGTAACTGAATTACATTAGCTGTCACACAAGCTATGAGGTTGCTCTGCAGTGCTGTGTGAGCCTCAGGGGCTGAAGGTGTTTTGATAAGGCTGGGACATGGTGGTGGGGGAGCTGGGTCTCTGCAATGCCCTAATTACACTGGAGAAGGCACCTAAATTTTGCCTCTGAACTGCTGAATTAAAATGGAACCACAGCAGGAGCACAGCTTTGGATCTTAGTTCTGGAGAATTATTTGTGAGTAAAGAGTTTTATTGTTTTGCCTTGTAGCAGCTTCCTACTGCAGGCACGTTATCGCATGGCAGAGTCCCTTCCTATCCAGGGAATAACTAACACCAAGCTCATGCCAATGTAAATCTCAGTCTATGATATATGCAGGATTAAACATAACATGTAAGCTTGCATGTAATGATCAGCTTGTAATTTGTTGCACCTGTTTGTCAAACGGGCTAGACCTTGTATTTGGATTTAATTTCCCAATGCAAAAAGGCAGGTGTTCGATTTATGATTGCTTACAATGTGCATGGTTACAGGCTGACTGCATTACCCGGGCAGGAAAACCGGCTATGAATGTGTTTCTTTCTTCATGTTGTAGGCTTGGTCATATCTCACGGGCGCAATCAATAGGAAGAGACAGCTCAGGAGCAAAACTCTCATTCTCTTCCTTGTTGTGCCTTCCTCCCACTCTGCTCCGTGGGCTGATGAGTCACTGCTGGCTGATCTGACTGCTACAGCCCTTGCGATTACACATTACCCTGCCCCTCGAAGAGGGTTTAATGGTGCTGCAGCCACAGCTCTGCCTACTGCCGTCACCCCCCAGCTCAGACCTCAACCCAGCCTTGGTCCTACTCGAGAGGGAAGCTTGTAGCTCCAGGCACCATCTGGCTGCTAGAAATGCTAACAAATGTGGATTTTTAGCAGCCTGAAAAGCTGCCTCAGCCCTGTGGGTAGAGCTGGATTTCAGAAGTGTGCACAGAGTGGGGCTTGGCTACTGGAGATCATTTTGATTGGGGTTAGTTTGACCGTGAACACAGAGTAGAGGCTAGGAGCTGAACGCAGCTGAGGGCCAAGTTAAATCTAAGATACATTTTCTCCATCATTTGCTTAGCTCAGGCTGCCTTGGGCTGTTAGCTTGTCCTTGGTTTTATTTATACAAGGTTTTATACAAGAAGTCATTCCTGCAGTGGAAATGGACTCTGTGGGCTTGGAGGCAACCCAAGAGGGCAATATTGGATGAGGCTTCCTCATAAGAATACGTGGTCATGTATTTTTCTTGTCAGGCTGGGATTTAAGATCTTGCTTCATTCAATGAACTAGGTCATTTCAGACACATAATACACTTAAGCAGTCACATAGGCGTGGTCCTATCCTGAGACGAGTGGTTGCAAGTCAGGCAGAAGTTGCTGAGCTAAATGTGCCAAACATGAATGACCTGCCTCTGATGTTACAGGTGTCATCAGACTTTTTTTTGGTCTTTTTTTTAATAGAATATTCATAAAACATTAATTTTTCATTCATATTCAGCATTCTCAAAGTTAAGTATTGATGAAGATTCAGCTACAAGTTGTAAAAAAATGTCTTTGCTATGGGTTGCTTTTTTTTCCCCTGTTTGAAAATATTCAGCCATCTGGTCAGTAAACAAAATGCTGTGTGATTTTGGCAGCAAAACATATGTTGAAAAACAACTAATGGGAGAAGGAAAGAGTCCACAGACCCTCTGTAGTCATAGTTTTGTGGGTTTTGGTTTTGCATTTTTTTCCTTGCTCAGGAAGACTCCTGAGTTCAATCTGTATTTGCAAAAAGCAGAATCTGGTCATGACCTTCATGTAAGTAAATGGAACTTTGGCAAAGCCTAAAGTCAATAAAAATATTTTTATTTTTACTTCCCCCCCCAAGGATTAATTAGGCTCTGTGAAAGAAGCCCATCTTTTCCTCATTTTCAGAATCCTTACTTTGTAATATTATCTGTAAGTGTAACAATTAAAGTCCTGGTTATAATCATGTTTTTCTGTCAATGCGACCACTTGCTTTCGTTAAAATCCCATCGTGAGGAAATTATGCCAGTTCAAGTGCAAATCACTTGTACTGATAGAGGAGTGACTAATACCTGTAGCTCTTATCACTCTTCTTTTGGGGACTATATATATTTGTAGAAGAACTGTTGTTTGGGGCAATATTGGGGTAACCCCTTCCACACTGAAGGTTCATTGTATCTCTCCTTGGCTCTACCTATAACTCATCCGCTGAGGGAGTCAGGGTCTGAAAGGGAAAAGCCAAGCTCAGAATTGAGCCATTCCTGTGGTTTGAGCGAGGAACACCCCAACAGTGCATGGACCGAGGTCAATAGTGATGAGGAAATGAGGGCTGGGCTTTTCACAGCTGTGCTCTGCTCCTGCCCTGGCCAAGCCAAATAGGTACGTGGGTATTTTTTCATATAGTAACGTCTCTCAAGAGAGAAGAGGAAATGTGGAGCAAATGCATTTGGTAGGAAATTGTAGAGGAGGAGACAGGGCAGAAAAATGAGACAAGATTAGATGAGTGAGCATCACCCAGACTTCCCTCTAATAACAGCATTGTTCCTTTTCTAATATTTTTTGCTGCCTAGTGCTGTATGAAAAACTCGCACACCTAATGGAAACTGATAACCGAGAGCAGAGGGGCAGGAGCGGAAGCTTCGCAAAATGCTCATGCTCATGCCTGGTTTGAAGCACATGAATAATTCCACTGAAGTGTGAAAACCAATGCCTTACTTAAGATGAAGTTCATGCTTAAAGACCGTGCTGGATTAAGGTCAGGGAATTCTGCAAATTACAGAGTCAATACTCTGACGTAACTGAGATATATTATTGAATTAAAGCTTTTACTTCCAGTAAACCGAAGACTTTCCTTTAGGTGCAGTGTTGAAAAAAAAATGCATTGACTGGTGTTCTTTAAAAGTATTTAAATGTTAAGTTAGTTTGGTGCTAGTTTCATGCTGTCTTTTGTGGGTTTTCATAAAAATACATCATTTTTTTGTATACCTTCAGTGGATTTCTAAAGACTAACTGATGATACCCTTTAATGTGCTTTTTAAATTTAATTTGTGTAGCAGATTGGACAGGATGCTGCTGTGGAACTCTGCTGCTGGAGAGGAAACGCGATGAAATGGGCCACATTGATTCCTCAGATGATTAAATCTGGCCGTAGTTCAGGTCCTCACTGGATTAAAGCAGACAACTTGTAAAATTGTATTACCTTTATACTGCTCCACATGAACCTGCTGGGAGCCCTGGGGGGATGAGACAGGCAGTTTGGCGATAGTTTGTGAACTGAATCCTTGAAGATGTATTTTCCCTGTGGATACTGTAACTGCAGAAGGTAAATTTGGTTCAGTGAGGTTGTGCCCCAATGGAAGGAGATGCACAGGCTTGAGGATGCACTTGCACATGCCAAAAAATATTTATGTCATGCTAAAGATTGGAGGAACCTTGTGCATAAATATGCTATAATATTTTCCTTAATGTTTTCTCCTTCTTTCTCATTTTCCTCAAGAACATGGAGGTATTTTGCCCACTGAAATTATCAACTCAGGTCCTCATCTGAGGTAAAATATTTTACCTTACTCAGCTGTTTTATGCCTAACGTAGTTCTAGTTTGTTGACTTTACGCTGTCTCAGGAGCACATGAGGTGAGGTTTTTGCTGTGTCCTTTGTTTTGAGAATATGGAAGACGACCCAAATTTGTCACCTTGTCTTACAGCTGATGAAGAAAGGATGTGACAAGGCTTGACAAGAAGTGAATTCAATGGGCTGGTGCTTAAGGAACTGCTGAAATTGGGCACAGAATTGGTGTAGGGTTTGGAAGGAGGGCAAGGAGCAGAAATGAAAAGGAAAAAGTAATTTTGGGGGATGGAAAGCTGAGTGCTCATGGGAAGCCTGGGGAAAGCTTGTACATGTGTTGAGCGGAGGCCACGTGGGGCCAAGATCTGCTCACTCACCTTGAAGCAGTTGACTCCTCTGGTTGCTGTCCATCTCAGATCTGGAACCTCCTGATGGCCTTGACTCTTTCACAAACAAAAGCTCGGGATTTTTCCCTGTGGCTTCAATACATCTGTTGGGATGCTGGAGGTACCTCAGGTGATTGCCTTCTTGGGATTTGCTTCTGGGCTATTAAATAGATATACCCTGAACTCCTTATGTGCAGCCTGCCCTCTGACCAGGCAACAGTCAGCAACATCAACACTCAAAAAAATAGAAGCTCCTCTTTTCACTTACGAGTCTTAAGCCTTGAATAGCTGGGAAAAAAAAATCAAGGTTGAAAAGGAGGAGGAATGAATAAAATCCAACATATTAAAGGTTATAATTAGAACTGCAGTCAACTTTCATACTGTCAGGGCTTCTCAACTATAATAGCTGTGTAGCTCTGAATAAAAAGCCTAACCATATTTGCAGTGAAACATGAATCTTGTTCTTGGAGAACTCTTTGGCTTATTACCCAGTGCTGGCATGTGTGAATTGGAGTATGCAGTGCTGAGATCCTGTGGGTGGCTTTATCTAGTGTCCATATGCACACAGTGTTTGCATAAGACGTACCGTATAGTTGATGTTTATGAGTGATAGGCACTAAAATTTACTTTCCTGAAAGAGAAAGCCAGTTTGTATGTGTGGAAGTCACTATGTGTGAACAGTTGTCTGACGATGTCTCTGGACTCTGCTCTGTTAGTGTGGTAGAGAGCAGGCAAGGAGTACCCGGACACCTGGGGACCGTCCATCCTGATGGCACCATGGCACATGGACTGTGCCTTGGCACCTGCCATCTCGGAGCACTTAGGGAAACATTGTCCACCACTACCCAAAGCTTTCCTTGCCATAGGGAAGACTAATGAGTGTCATCATGTGGGTGGTCTTGGAAGACCCTTTAGTATTCAGCATGGACATCACCTGCAGCTCTTGGCTGAAACGGGATGTGAAAACTCTTTGCAAATGTGGCATGTGGAGTTGATTTATACTAGATAATGGGAAGAAATTTTTCACTGTGAGGGTGGTGAAGCACGGGCACAGGTTGCCCAGGGAAGTTGTGGATGACCCATCCCTGGAGGTGTTCAAGGCCAGGCTGGATGAGGCTTTGAGCAACCTGGGCTAGTGGGAGGTGTCCCTGCCCATGGCAGGGGGGTTGGAACTAGATGATCTTTAAGGTCCCTTCCAACCCAAACCATTCTATGATTCTATGTGTCATCGTTCCCTCTGCAAGGCTGCTTATTTGCTTTGTGCTCTGACTGTTGAGTACTGAACAAAGAAACAGGATTTAGTGAGTTTTCTCCTTTATAGCTTTGTATGTAGAAATTTATGGCAGTGGAGGAGGGAAAACACTATCAAATCAGAAGTGTGAGGCACTACACCTCTTTTCACCTTTTTTTTATTGCTACAAAAGAGTGACTATAGGAGAGATTCCCAGTAGTTAACAAAGCAAGTGCTTGAGCTATGGATAGGATGTTTAAATATTGACAGTTACAAAGCTGTAGCCCTTAATTCTGCTTTTGATGGGCCTGCATGGGATTATGAATATTTGCATTAAACCTGACATTTTTTCCTTAAGCTTAGCGTCTCTGTTGATGCCTGATCTTTCAAGCTAGTTAGCTTTGCTATTGCAGGTGTAAGCCCTGAGAGCCTACTTCAGCAAGGCGTTTAAGGGATTGGTCTTTTTGGGTTGAGGTGAGGATGCGCCCAGTACCACTGTCACCCTGTTCTCTGCCACAAACTTGCACATGCAGTGACCTGAAAACCTCTTGTCAGAAACAAGAACAAGTGAGCAAAAATGTTACTTTTAAATACTTTTATTGAATATTGAAGCATGGCTTCCTGCTTTGGAAGAGGTAACCTCAGGAAAAGGTATTATAACTGAAAAGGCTGGAAACAGTGGGATCCGATAACTCCTGGAGAATTTGGTTTTTGCTGCTCAGAAGCAAGGTGAGATGAGGCAGTGGGGTGCATGTTTGTAGAGTAGTGTGGAATAATCACAGGTGTGCTGCCACAGATAGTGAAAGTGCCACTGAAGGAGTTTAGCCATGTAGCAAGTCGTGTGTGTATTAAATTTAAAATATTACATGTGCCTTTAAATGCCTGTAGCAAGTGAGACTCTTGGCGAAAGAAAAAAAAACCCACAAAAACCAACCCTTCATGGATAACCCTTAAAGTGTAAGATTTTCTTGTCATGAATAGTAAAGAACAGTTGTCATGTATAGATCGGTAGTAATAAAAGTAATTCTCAGTTTGACAAACTATATTTATTTGGCCCTAAATATAAGAAGGAAATTATAAAAACTCATAGAGAGCTCATTGCAGTTAATGCAAAAATATTCACTTTATGGAGCTGGATTAAACCTGTTCAGATATTACTCCTGGGTGACTGAAAGACTGGATGACTCAATAACATTAGTACAACCAAGTTAAAGATATTTATAAACATCCTTTGCCACCGTGTTCTTCACTTCAATTTTCTCTTTAATCTGATAGGTTTTTTTCAGAAGATTTAGGAGCTCACTGAGAAAAATATTGTTTTCTGATAACCCTTGTCTAAAATGTTTTTGAGAAACAGAGATTTGCAGATGAATTTGTTTGGTTTTGAGACTGAAGGGTTAAAAAGCCGAGAACCCAAACTCCAAATTTCTGGGTTCATCAGGAACGTTCTTCTGGAGAACCTGGCAGTCTGGAGGGACACCTGGGTCAAAGGGTGTTCTCCACCTATCTCCTGACACTTGCCTTTTTTTAAACCTTAATTTCTGCTACAGACCTTTAAGTCTCTCCTACAGGCTGTGCAGGAGACTTGTGTGTCACTGGAGGGAGACCCTGAGGAGCAGGGAAATCCCGAGTCCTTCTTCCAAGGTGCAGAACCCGGCTGGGTGGATGTGCCTCACCACAGCCCTTTCTTCTTCAGGCTGGACCCAGCTGTGAGCAAGGATTTAATGTCAAAGTTCAAACTTTCGCACTTTCTCAGCTCTGTTGTAACTTGCTAGTGGGAACTGTGAGGCTTTGTGCAGAGTGGCTCTTCAGGACAGCTATGTTTCATTCCCTCGTTCAGCAGTCTCACAACCCTTCTGCTCTTGTGAGAAAGGGATGTGATGGCTGTGGTGAAGAAAGGGGAGTGACAGGAGTCATTAGGATTTTTGCTTTGGTTGTGGAGTTAACTTCAGCTTGTTACTCAACACCGAAGACACTCCCTGAGAAGAAAGACTGGTCACTTGAGACAAAACCACAATTATTAAGGTGTGAAACAAGCTTTCAAAGCAGTGATTAAAAGGATTCAACATAATTTAAAGAAAACCCCAATCTGAATTCATATGTGCAGGCAGCATGTTTTTTTTAGAATCTGAGGTTTTGGGCTTCTTTCAGTGTGTGAAATGGAGTGGGGTTATCCACGGGCAACGCTGCCATCTCCAGCCTGCGTCCCACCCTATCCCAGATGAAGTCCACCCTCCACATGTGCTTGTTGCCCACACAAGAAGTCCCACCATGCAGAGGGCTGGAATTGGATGTTCCTCTAGCAATGATGGTGGACAGTGGCAGAATTAGAGAGTTGGGAAGCTGTGTCTTGGAGGTGTATAAAGGGCGTGAGGTGTGGACACTGTGTGAATGCGTTCAGGAGCACGCTTGGGCTTCTGGAGAGCTGAAACTGAGACCTGGCATGGTGTGAATGGACATGAGGCTTGCTCTCTGGCTCTGTCCTCTCACTGGGTGGTGGAGTTGCCATCCCATGTTGAAGGATTTAATATTTGCTTTCCAAGAGCCCTCATGCCAGGGACTTTCACTGACACACTCCTGGGAAGAAAACTGAGAAGTGGGACTTAGCCAACAGTGAATTCATTTTCACCGAGGTTGATTTTCAAGAGGGAAGGCTCTGAACCGTCCTTTGGCCTCTTTCATTATTTGTAGAGCTTTATGAAAGGCTGTGTAAGTGCTCGGTGTTAAGAGTTCACAGAGACAGCAGATGACGTGCCGCTACCCTGTAGTAAGCCAATGTGCCGCTGACAAGTGTATTATGGGTAAGGTCTGGCTGTGGCTTATTGCATTCAGCATTTTTTACAAAGGGTAAAGGGTTTTAAACAATGCTGTGGGAGAGCTGTGACAAAATGATGGCACCAACTTCTTTACTCATCACCAAAGGCAATACTAGTGTCGGAGTAGCTGACCTCATCCAAAGCAGTTGTTATTTAAGGCCAGAAATGGTAAAATCTGGCCTTATAGTCAAATCCAATGTGGCATTTAGACTGCAAAACCCTTTGAGAAAGGTCCTCTGGATCAGGAAGAGCAAGACCCCCAGTGGTTTAAGCATTATAAGTGTATGAGTGTGTGTCAGAAACACATAGGATTGGCGCTGGGAATCCTGAAAGGGAAATTGACACACGGCAATGTTAGCAAAGGTTAGCAAAATATTAGATGTATTCTGAAGATTGGAAAGAACAATAATTAAATGTGTGGGGAAAACATGGACAGGTGAGACCTGGGTACATCGTGTTCTGGCGGGAGCAGGGGCTGTAGAGGAGGAGGAGGGTGGGGATGGGTAACACAGGCTGTTCAGCAGTTGAACTGTTCCCTTGTCCTGGAGACTGGCTGGCTGGGGGTTGGCTGGGCTGTTTTTTCTCCCCAGATTATATAAATTTCTATCATGAAATAAATTATATTGTATATATAGAAATAAATTCAGTTATATAAATAGGCTGTTAGTTCTTGCACTTCTCCTATCTAGGCAGCTCCTTATGTTTTCCTGGGGTGACCAGCAGGTGAAGAGGGTGTAACTCTGTTCATTTATACAGTGGTATCAGAAACACAGTGTCTGACCAGAGTGTTCAGGAGCAGAAAGTCTTTTGTCATTTATGCAAAAAGAGCATCCATATTATTGCTCCTGACCAGTATCCATTGAGCTGCAATCAAAATTAATTTTTAGAAAAAAATATTGTAGACTATGTGAGGAACCAGTTCTTGACTGTCTGTGGTACATACGTGAGGACCCCATCCTGCGGTACTCCAGCACCTCACAGTGAGCTATACACCTTCTCTCACAGTGGCTCTGTAGCAGAGCAGATATCTTCTAGCCCTTTTTTACTGATGAAAAATAACTGCAGATGTGACTGGTTTATGTGTATCCAGTTGCAGTTCAGAGCAGATTGTTCCTATTTAGTTCTGAAAAATGGCCATCTGATCCCTCCATATAACGTCATTCCCATGCTCCTGGGCTGACCTGGTGCTATGTGGTGCTTCTGGGTTCCTGGTCGCAGCTGAGATCCCCTCCCATGTGATGGAGAGTGGTCCCAGCCTGGGTCCCTCTCCAGCCTGCAAAGCTGCATCTTCCCAGCACGTTGTCAGAACAAGTTTCAGAGTTTCCTCAGGATCTTTTATTTGAATCACAGAATGGTTTGGGTTGGAAGGGATCTTAGAGATCATCTAGTTAATTTGGCTTGATTATGGTGTAATTTTTAATGATAGAAAAAAGTGACTTATTGAGTCCTGGGGAATGGGGCAGAAGGGTTTTACGAAGGATTTGATGTTGGTCTGGTTTAGTTTCTATTTAAATGGGTCAAATTTCTGCTTCTGATTGAAATGAGAGTGGACTGAGACTGGTCTCTGAAAGTCTTATCCTTGTTTTCTCGTCTGTTGGTGTCTCCTTAAGGTTTTCCAAAACTGTAGTGTGAAAGTCTGCACCCAGGTGGGAGCCTGGGTCAGGGCTATAACACTGAGCCCTAGAGATGGGGGTCTCTGGTGGCGGTGTGACTGAACACCACGTTCTTTGATGTACTGGAGCTGCTTGCAGTAAATAAGAGGTATCAAGAGGTACAGGCAAAGATGGTCAATTTTTGACGTCTAGGTCTAAACCAAGTACCTTATGGCAAATTTGCAATTTCATAAGATGCTTGACTCCTGTTAAAATATTACTGTCTTATTTTTCATTTGAATAAGACCCTGAGCTACTTCTATCCTGATCCTGGCTGTTTTTAGGACAAATTCTGGATTCTTTCAAAGTTTATCTATTTTTAATTCAAATAGATTTTAATTTTGTCCTTCATAGTGAAGAAAATAAACCTGACTGGAGTTCCTAGAGAAATCCTGAATGACTGAAGCTTCTTCAAAGCTTTGATTTTGGCTACATTTCCCTGCATAGTTGATTTTTAGCTTCAACCATGCAAATGTCCACGTGATTAACATTAACCTCTGTGCTGGACCCTGATGGATGGCATTTCTTCACTGCTCTCCCCACCACCCTGGGTGCTGTGTCATGGTTTTTGTGTGACTGGAGACATGTTGTGCCCCAGGTACCATCAGCTCTGAGCCATGGAGGAGCAGTTTTGTGCCTGTCCCCCTCAGTCCCCAAGGTCTGGGCAGCCCCAGCACCACATGGGAGAGGTTAAGCAGAACGTGTGAGGGTTCATGTGCTTGGGGGCTACCAGAACACCTCACTTGGGTGGGAAGATGTTTGAAATATCTCCTGTAAAATAATCCTAGGGTTCCCTGAGCCTTCCAGCTGAGGGTAGAGGTGGTAACTTTATACCTTGCACCTCCTCGTTAGAGGTTTAATTAGCCATGCTTTTAAAGATGTGTTGAGGTCTTCATCTCGAATTGTGATGACCTCACTGTTTTATGTCAAATGTTTCATCTCTAGAATTGGGCAGTGTTTTCCCACCTTTGGGCAATTTCACTGTCAAAGCTGTTATTTTCGCTCAATGTTATGGCCTGATATAATTTCTCCCTCTAATTCTACAAAAGAGGAAAATTGATATCTCAGTTTCTCAGCCTCCTACATAGGGTAGCACAGTATTTTCCTTTTATTCACAGAGTAACAGAGTTAGTTAACAGTGTAAAATATGGTCCTCTTCTCTGTTACGGGAGAAATAATAAAAATAAAATGATAGAGGAAATTGTTTGCTCATTTTGCCTTTAGGATTAAGTGATGGGCTGCTGACACTGGAGATTTAACGATGTCTTATTCTCTCTTCACTATTGCATGTTGACTTTTGAATCAGTCTCTAGGTCTTTGAGCTAATTATTTTGAGGAGATATGATGGCACATGAGTGTTGCCTCTCTTTCCCTAAGAAATGACTTACACAAAGTCCAATATAAATGCTGACCCTGTCTGAGTAAGTTAAAAAGGAGCTGGAGTTATTGATAGGGGTGTTGGACCCCATAGTGCGAACAGGAATGAACATTCAGATAAGAAGCGCTTTGGATACTTTGTGAATCCATTCACTGAGTTCATAGTGAAATGTTAATTATGCCCTTTTGTTACTAAGCCTAAATTGCTGCTTTAACAACTTTCCAATCAGCAAGGCGAGATGAAATGGTGTTAAATAATGTTACCATTTTATTGCTAACATTTCTTAGGAGCAAGGCTGCTCTCTCTTAATTTTCCACAAGAAGCACACTGTGTCATTTTCCACTTTGCTCCCAGTCCCTCTGATGCTGTCGAGAAAGTGCTCGTCCATCAGCGCGGGAGCTGTCTCTGTGCCATGGCCAGGCAGCTGAGCCATGGGGAGCACGTGTGCTGCCGTCGTGATTTCCAGAGCAGCAGGGTTGATTCAGACCATTGGATGTCCAGCTCCCAACACAAGCTCTCAACGCAATCAGGAGACTTGGGATCTGCATCTGAACTTTCTTGTAATAGGTGGATGGTTTTGGTTTTGCAATTATTTTTCTTCTCTGACCGTACAGGGTAACGGGTGGGGTTGAAACCAGCATTACTATCTGGAAGTGAAGCAGATGATAAATAATTGTGCTTTGTTTCTGAGTTTTCCATGTTTCCAACAGCGAGAACAGTGAAGCACAGCACAACATGCTGCAGCCCTTAACCATTGGTGTATTAGGATATTAACAATCCGATGTGTGCATATATACTCATATCTTGTAATACCTGTGTCCTGTAAAAAAAGGCTTTAAAAGAGGAGGCTTTTGAGCCATTAGGGATGGAGAGATTTAAGTGGGAGGCCCAGTGATTCTCCTAAGGCCACATGACAGCTCAAGCTGGTGGCAGAAGGCAGATCAGGAGCTGTAAGCCCTATTCCCAGTGCTTGCTCTGAGCACTAATGAACATGCCTTTTCTTAGCGCAAAGCCGAAGCCTAAAGCACATATTGTGAAATCTCCAAGAGAATGAAACTCAGGTTGTTTATAAGCCAGTTATCTTCAGCCCTCCTGGGAAAACAGAAAATGAGTCAGTGATTCTCTAGTTGTTATGGTACCCAGATGTGCATGTTGTGGACAGGTCTAGTAGTTTCATTTGGATACATACTCATGACTAATTCCCTGTTCCCTTCTGCTGTGCAGAATAGAGCATCTGCACTCTCATTTATTATTTATCTATGAGCAATGTTTTTCATTTAATTACAAATGTCAAGGTAAAATGATCTTTTCTGGGAATAGAAATGGCTTTTGTACATAAAGGTTAATGTGTGCTTGGAAAACTTTAATACGTTTTAATTAGCAAATATCAGGTTAAAACTAGTGTGCCGCATCAAACTTTGTAGAAGTGTTTCGGAGGAGATAATGACTTTTTTTTTCCAAATTTTTTAATCTTTGATATATCCAAATGGTCATTTATTAGTAATTAAAGTATGTCTTTTTTGTGTGGTACAGTATAATCTCTCTATGTTAGGATCTGCCCATTCATATTAACCTGGGGCTGCTCAGACCCACTTGTGCTAGAGGCAGGTCTTACCATGTGGCTTCCCATTCTTTTATATGGCCAAAGGGGAGCCCACAGGTTTGAAGTTGTCAGTCTTTGCTAGATAACGTGCTATGCTGGTTTTGTCTGGGACCGATTTATTTTTTCTTCATAGTAGCTTGTATGGGGCTATGGTTGGATTTGTGAGCAAAACAGTGTTGACAACACAGGGCTGTTTTAGTTACTGCTGAGCAGTGCTCACACAGGGTCAAGGGCTTTTCTGCTTCTTATCCACCCCACCAGTGAGTGGGCTGGAGGTGCACAAAAAGCTGGGAGGGGACACAGCTGGAACAGCTGATCCCAACTGACCAAAGGGATATTCCATACCATATGGTGTCATGTTCAGCATATAAAGCTGGGGGAAGAAGATTGAAAGGGGGGATGTTTGGAGTGATGGCGTTTGTCTTCCCAAGTAACGGTTATGTATGACGGAGCCCTGCTGTCCTGGAGATGGCTGAACACCTGCCTGCCCATGGGAAGTAGTGAATGAATTCCTTGGTTTGCTTTGCTTGGGTGCGTGGCTTTGGTTTACCTATTACACCATCTTTATCTCAACCCGAGAGTTTCTCGCTTTTACCCTTCTGATTCTCTCCCCCATCCCACTGGTGTGTGGGGGAAGGAGTGAGTGAGTGCGTGTGGGGCTTATTGTTGTCTGGGGTTAAAACACAACACCCAGGTTCACCATCAGTAAATCTTTATCAATTTTTAAAAAGGAGCAGCTGTAGTAAGATTAAAATGTTTGAAAGCATCAGTTGATGAAAAATGGTGTTTTTCAGCAACTGTGACTTGCATAGGTAATGTCTCTGAAGTCAGTTGAATGACTTGCTTGAGTAGAGGCCATTAGTCATTGCATCTGGCTCTGTATGTCCTTAATGAAGCGTGTGTCACTAAAGGAAGGTTGCATCTTCTAAGAGGAAAGCACACTACTTAGTGAGTATATGGTGTTGTGGGCAATCATCATTGCTCAGTGGTTTCATAATTTTTAGAAAACATGACTCAAGAAATTATTTCCGTCAACAATTCCCATAATGTTTCTTATTTGGATTAGATTAGGTGCTAGTGGGTCAGCAGGAAGAGAGTCTCCATTAGCCTAGAAGCTATATATGTTCTTGCCATAAGTGATAGTCTCTGCCCTGTTCATTTGTAAGCCAGTGACCGGGTTTTTGATGGATTTGACAGTTGAACTCCACTGATTTTGGTAGCCATAATTTCTTCTGCAGGTTAAACTAATGAAGACAGAATATAGTGAAACTGTTACATACAGGTGTCCAGAAGGAAAAGGGGGGCTAACAAAGCCACCCAGCTCGAGTAATATTAATGTTTCAAAATTTTCCCAGACAGCTGCACATTAATTTTCTTCAAGTTGCAGTGCATTTTCCATGGAGAGGTACAGGCTGGAAAAGAGTCTGCAGCCTGAGTTGTGGTGCTTTTATCGTTCAGTGCTTTTTCTCTGATGATCTAACTCAATGGACTTTTTGGTATGAAGTGTTGCAACACCAAAGCATAGAATCATAGAAACATTTAGGTTGGAAAAGACATTTAAGATCATCAAGTCCAACTGTAAACCTAACACTGCCAGGTCCACCACCAAACCACGTCCAAAAGTGCCACATCTATGCAGCTGATTGATAGCACTGAAAAGATGATTTCCTATGAGCTCTGTATGCAGCAAGACTTGGAAGTTCTTAAAAAATAAGATTGACCAGAGTGAAACTGCACTGCAGAACCTGATCTGCTGATGATCTATGGATCATGGTGGTGCCGGAGCATGGCCAGAGTGCTCTGCTGGGCTGGAAACTCCTGCTGCGAGTGCCCAGTGCTCTGCAGGCAGCACTGAGGGCAGAGCATTGGGGATTTCTCTACAGCATGCTCTTATTGGGACTGGGACGACTGGGGAGCAGCTGAAAAAATCTAGTGGTAGTAAAGGACATAAGGTTTTTCTTCAAATGTTATGAACCAGGTACCCAGAGCTCTTCAGAAAAAGAAATGAAAGCAATTATTATTATCAAAATTATGTATTATCATAACAGTGGAGATAAAAATATCTGCACCAGCAAAGGTAAACAACCAGATGAAGATACAAAGAGACATCTCTGACTAATAGGGGAAAAACAGCAAACAAAATTGAGGAATTATATGTATTATATAAAATAGGTGATGTTGGCTGGTGATGTTGGCCAAATATGTCAAGGAAATGGAGAGAGCTTTTAGGCTCCTAGAGAAGAGAGAATAATGTTTACTTTACACTAAGTCCATTACTGATAATGTCTTAAGTATTTTATGACAAAGGGATACTCACCTGTGAAATACCTTAATGGAAAATAATTAGAAAGTAGCAAAGAGCTTGTACTATGCTTGGAAGGATTATTTGAATCTAGAAAACAAATATTTGATTAATGAATATAAAGAGTTTGGTACAATAATGAGTAATGGAAAAATCTGAGAAATGGAAAAAAAATAATGCTGTACTGTTTTTCAAAAAAAAGGCAGTCTTAGCTATCACTGGCCATAAACCTGACTACAACAGTGTAACAGATAACAGAGAGAAAATCATTATCTAGGAAATAGCAAAATCACAGATTTCACTGGAACAGATGAAGTCAGACAAATTTCATTGCTTTTTCTGATAGAGACAAGTCAGTAGATGGGAGTGACTACAGCTCATGTAATTTGTGTTTGGCCTGTGATAAAGCACTTGCTATCGTATTGCATTGAAACCTGCTCATAAAACAAATTCAGCATGTGCTTTGAATGTTATTGCATAGATTGATAAGTGGCTGAGGAGCTATAAACAAGGCAATGACATGTCCAGACAGAGATTCACAGCAGGGTAACTAGTTCACAGAGCAAAAAACATTCTTATTTAGCATTTCCTTTGATAAGGGTAAGTTTCAGCTACGCTCAGAAACTGTGTAGATGGTGCTCAACTGGTAGGTACAGGAAGCACTGAGGAAAAAAGGAATAATGGAGATATTGGGTTGATAGATGTGTGACTTAGTGACAGAGCATCCAATTAATTATTTTTGCATCCTGAGTCTTTGCTTTATTTTTTGTTTAGGAGCATGTACCAGGGCATGCAACTGGTAAGAGAGTGACAGATCATAGCCCTTGATCCATCAGCCCCTGAAGATCATAGAATCATAGAATGGTTTGGGTTGGAAAGAACCTTAAAGATCATTGGGTTCCAACCCCCCTGCCATGGGCAAGGACACCCTCCACTAGACCAGGTTGCTCAAAGCCTCATCCAACCTGGACTGGAACACCTCCAGGGATGGGGCATCCACAGCTTCCCTGGGCAACCTGTTCCAGTGTCTCACCACCTTCACAATGAAAAATTTCTCCCTAATATCTAATCTAAATCTGCCCTCTTTCAGTTTATATCCATTACCCCTTGTCCTTTCACTACACTCCTTGATAAAAAGTGTTTCCCCATCTTTCCTGTTGGCCCCCTTCAGGTACACGCTTAGTTCTGAGGTTGGGCTGGATATTAGAAGAATACTCTGTATTTTGGGTCTAAATGGCAGATATGGAAATGTTGATGTATGCTGGAGTGCTCTACCATCTAACTGTGAATGAAAATGCTCTCCTGAATGATGCGGTTCCTGCGTGCTAGCTAATATCTACCAATAATTAAAAAAATTACTTTCTAATGACTTCTTAGAGAAGCGAGGATTACATTAATCAGAAAAAATCACTTCCAGTGAATAATTCAAGTATCTGCAGTAAAAATAATCTGAAAGATGTGTTCAGTGGAAAGCAGAAGCCTGGAAATAAGGAATGTTTAAAGAGATCCAGGGATACAGGTTAACAACAGAACAGACTAAATTTGTCAAGTAGCATAGTGAAAAAGATCAGTTTGGTGACAGAAAGTGCTAGTCTGTCTCCTGGAGAAATGATAAAAGATATCAGTGATGAAGGGTGTAAATAAATAGCTTAGGGAAAAATTCAATTAAAATTTAAATTTGATTCAAATTTAATTCAAAAATTCAATTCAAATTGGTTGTAAGTGGCAATAATGGAGAGGGAAAATGCAACATCAGTGTTCTTCTGCTGTTTATGGCCCCCTCAGTGCTGAGTTGAAGCTGAACTGCCTGAAATACTGACAGCATGAGACAAGGACATCTCAGTTCAGACAGAGTGACCAATTTGAGATGACCGGAGTGACCCGGACTGGTTCCTGGATGGCTGGTCCATCTCTGCATCCTGTGGTGGCAATGATGGAGGCCTTCCAAGGCTCTTCTTTTTCCCTGGGGACCAAAGATGTGGCATAAAAATATTTTCCTAGGAGGCTGGGGTGAATTCTGACTTTCTAAATCTAATAGGAGTGTCCTCAGGGACATTGCTGATGGAACTGCTCTCTTAAAAACCCTTGCAAACGCAGGTAAGACAGTTATGGAAGCAATCTTGACACAGCTTTTAATTCCTTTTCATGTTGCTTTATCAAAGCACCTGTAAGTGCCATGGTGGATCCAGGGAGCTGGCAGTCTGTCATGACCAGCATGTAGTGCATCCATTAAGGTCCAGCTCTGATGCCACGTCATGTTGCCAAGGCTGCTTGAGGGCTGAAAGCTTTGTCCCCTCCTGGCATACAGCTCCTGCCAGTGCCTGAAGCCACACAGGCTTTAATGAGTCTGCCTCTCACAATAGTTGAGATGAAGGGGCCAATTATAGGTGGTGTATAGTCTTCAGGATCGTTAAATTAATGAGGAAAATGCATCCAAGGTCCTGTGAGGATGTTGTGTTTTGCGGCTGAAGAGACTGTTCTACCTGCTGCCTTTGTCCACTGCCCAGAAACAGCGAGAAAAGCTAAAAAAAAAAAAAAATCCTGTTGGAGGAAAAGCAGTTCAATGTAAAATACAGTAAGATGAAGCCAACCATAAATGTGAGCTGTCCTGTTAACCTCATATAACCATGCCGCAACATTGTCTGCCTGTGCATGTCAATGTATGATACTAGATAATATATTTCTCCTTCTTTCTTAAGTATTCCTTACAGTTAAAACAGCCCCCTACCTCCTCTTTGGCAGTGAGGACCTTGCCTTCTGCCTTCATCTTAGTTCTTATTTTTTATTTCTCCCAATAACCCTTCCATTTAGCTCCTTTCTCTACTAGCCTCGTGATTCCTCCTCTGCTATAGCACAGTCGGGTTTAGAAATGATTTTGTGAACTGAACTTTACAGAGATAAAGAACCAGCTCCTGCAAGTCATCTGTACATAAAAGACCAATTAACCTTGAGAATCAATTCTGAAGGAAGCTGGGGAAGATTTCTGCTATTCCTAAGCCTCTGTTGGGTTTTTTTTTTTCTCCTCTTTTCTTTGAAATGTGCCATTGAATCAAGCTGTAAGGAAACTCCATTGACTTCAGTGGTGCAAATGAAATTACATTTTGATAGAGTTTGACTCAGTGACTACTTTTGAAGAATGCATGTTCTAGGAAAAAAGCACAGCGACAAGTTGTAGCTTCAGTAAAGATGTAGCAGGGTGGCTTTGGACCAAAGACATTTCTTTTGATCAAGAGAGTTGTAGAAATCATTGTGATTTAACACTGCTCACTGCTTGGTTTTGTGAAGTTGGATGTAAACGCACCAGGGGTCATTTTACAGCCCGTTACTGCAGATAGGAGCTATCAAAATAGAGCCAGTCGTTTGTTTAAAGAGCAAGAACACAGGCAACAAAGATAAAGACAAATACTGGCAGCCAGAATCTGTTCTGTTGGAAGGATAACTTGGTGACAATACCAAAGATTTAAATGCAAAGTTGTTTCTAGATGTGGAGTGAAACCTTCACATTTATACACAAACTATGAAATACATTGGAAGCTCTCACGGTTTTCTCAGAGCATTACATTTACTTTTTTTTTTTAATGTACAAATGTGCTATATATAAATACCCTTGATTTCGGTAAACAATTGACTCTTATTTTAGAGAAAGCTTTCACAAGTCTTAATAAGATCTAAAGTCTGACATGCTACAGATTGGATTGTATTGAATTTATAATTTTTCCTTTCTTTAACTTTTACAAGACTTTAATAAAGTCAAACTAAAGGAACAAAATTATAATTTGCTTATTGAATCATACTTTGGAGTTTAAAAAAAAAATCACATTAGGGAAGTCCAAGGAAGGAAACTCTTACTACTAACAGGAAACTGATAAGAAACCACAAGTGAAGCCAAGTTGGACTAGAAGCCTGGAAATTCATAGATATTTGCAAATTGTAGCGTGTCAATCCTAAAAAGCATTGAAGTTGTCCTTGAAGCTGATAAGAAATGAGACAGCTTCTCTCCTCAGCTGAACTTCAGGACGGTTTTGAGCTCTGAAGCAACTATTTTTAGGTTTTTATATAAAAACGGTCTGAAATGAAAATCGTTCTCAACTTATACTGAAAGAGGATGAACTCAAAGTGTGCCAAAGGCAGGGGAAGTTTTTCCACTGAATTCAGAGGTTTCTTGAGCTGCTCCGTGTCCTCCCATCCCTCCATCTCTCACTTACAGCCTGTGCTCTCATTCCTGGAGCTGTGTCATAGCTTATTCACAGTGAAAACACAGAGCTGCTCTTTTTATAGCTGTCTTTGCAGCAGTGTCATAAGATGCTATAAGACTAAAATACATTAAGATTATGAGGACGTATGAGCAGCTCCGGGCTATAATAAACCTCGTCTTCAGTCAGTCCTTATATGTCTAGTCATGCTGTGTATTCCCAGCTAGACAGAGGAGTAAGGGTGGTAGGTAGATCTGAAGACTTTTATAATTTAGATAGCATAAAAATACCATGAAATCGATGGAGATGATGTTGCTATTAACACTTTTCACCGAGGCATTTCAGGAACAATGAATGGGGATGGAGCTTTCTCTCCTCCTCTTCACTCCTCTTTCACCAGATATGTGATTCCCCTTGGAGCTGGTTCATGCCCCAGAAGGATCTCTTCTTGTGGGGTGCAGTGGGGAGAAACGGACCCCACTGGTCCCTTTTTTTTCTCCTTCCAGGGATTTGGACACCTCTGTTCCAACCACCATAATGATAATCTCTTGGGGATCATATTCCTCTTGTCCCTCACCAATGCCATGTACACAAAGCCTTTGCCCTGTGTTTCAGTGGGAAGGGAGTTGCTGTAGACGGTGGGAAGGAAAGGAGGCTGTGGCATGGCGGGGCTTCTGGTTTCTTGGTGGATGCTGGACATGCTCAGCATCACACAGTTACAGGTGGCCCATCCCTTTCCCTTTTGCATCTGAAGCCAGTTCCCTGTGGATGCTAGTGCTGGCATTTGCTATAAATGTTTGGACAACCTTCCCCTTACTTATCACTATACAGCTGATAATTGTTGTGGCTACATCTTGGTCCCCATGTGTTCACAGAAACTCCTGTTGACATTAGTAGCAATATATGACGACTGAGAGGCTTGTAAGGAAAGACATCATCACAGCGTGTGTGGGCACAGTGGGTACAAGCCCCATGGATGGTGGGATGCTGTAACCTCCTTCTCTGCTCCACGTTGCTGGGATACAGAGCACAGAAGTGACAGATACATGTGGCTATTAGTTCCTGATTTCCCTGTCATCAGACGATGACTGCCAATTTTCAGTGCAATCCTCTCTGCTTTTCTTTGTGGCCCCAGCTCTGTTAAAAGCCCAGCTGAAATCTGGCTTGGGTGGTTTGTCCTGTTCAGATCTGCTTTTAAAATACTTCTGCTGTGTGAAGAGCCTTCCTTTTAAAAGAGATTTTTCCTTCTCTCATTTAATTTCTTTTCCACAGTAGATTTATAGGTTGACAGAGCAGGGGTACTGCTGTCAGCTTTGCTCTGATCACTTTGACTTACTCATGACTCCAGAAACGTGTCAAATGCAGTCAGACAGAAAATAGCAAAACATGAGCTGCTTCTCCAGCAAAGCACAGGACTCTTCCAGCCGCTGGAGAAACAGATAACACAGGTTTTACCAAACACTGTTTTTCTGTTGAGAGATCGTATTACATTTTTTTCTTACTAATTGATGGGAGTGCCAAATCCCCACTGGCAGGAGGACCTGCAGATCAAATCCCAGGTGCCCTTTCAGAGCTTCATCCTTTAAAGGGAGCAGCTTTCTTACACTGTGGAAGTGAGGATTTGGTGTGTTGTATGGTTTGGTCCTGAGTGAGATTTTTTTGTTTTTGTTGTTGGTCTGCTTAAAATGGGTTGAAAGGTAGTTACTGATTTAGTGGATTTGGATGGTGGCCTTTTTCTGAGTCAGTTAAAAGCTGAACTTCTCTGAAGCCAGCTCTTTTCCTGCTCAGCAAAAGCACTGGAAGCTCAGATGAAGTGTGCTCCAGTTTTATTCTGGAAGTTGAGCTTAATTTTCTCATGAAAAAGTGAAAAATCTGGAAAAGATAAGACTTTAAGATGTTCAGAGTTTATCTACTTGCAGGCTAAAGTATTTTGTCCTGTTTGAGTCAAAAAGTAGATAATCTATACATAAAATGTCTAATGAGGACATGGCGACCATACCGATTTACTTTAGTAAATGGTTCAATTTGAGAAGTTTACCACAAAATATTTCAGGGAGCTCATGCTTTTCCAAACAGCAATTTTTCATCCAGGAAAGCCCAGACAGTTCCTGTCTATACGTACTGAGCTTTCTGAGCCAGAGTTTCTGGGTTGGTGCAAGGCCAGATGAGGTCCTCCTAGGTAAGAAGCTTGCCCTGCTGTGGGCTGGAGCATCTTTGCAGCAGCAGGAACCCTGGGGGTGTGCATCTCCCTAAGCCCTGCCATCTCTGTATTCCCCATTTTGGTAGGAGCACAGGAGGGGGTTTGTGTATCCTAGATGTAATCATGGAGGAAGATGCTCTTTGAGGGGTGATCATTGTCTCTGGTAAATACTAAGCACCTCCTCTCCTGAATTTAAAACATTTTTTTCTCCTGTCATTCTCCTCCTGCTCCTCTTCCCAGAAAAATTTATTTTCTGCCTTTTCATGTATAGCCTCTCAGCATTAAGCTTACAAATGTGCTGTGTTTGTGCTGAATATAATCTATTTAATAGAAAATTATTGCCTGAGGCCACAGATCTTAACCAACCATTAGGGAGACCTGATTCAGCCACAGCCTGAAAAAGCCAGTTGTTTTCATTTCCTCTTTCCTGGCTGCATAAATCTTCAGAGGATCCTGAGTCATGTGTTAAAGCTTGTTTGGCCTGGGGAGTTAATCCTTTCTAAGACAAGTCTTTTCTCTCTCATATGCATGGGTATTCATGAAAGCATGGTCTAAATCCAGGATGGTTTTCTTTATAAACT
This sequence comes from Pterocles orientalis, assembly GCA_011057875.1. Lineage (NCBI taxonomy): Eukaryota > Metazoa > Chordata > Aves > Pterocliformes > Pteroclidae > Pterocles > Pterocles orientalis. The sequence continues at coordinate 2,589,512 of WKFP01015175.1, forward strand.
CATGGCCTTCTGCTAAGGAAAGTACATTATTCACCTAAGGGAGAGACCACCAAAGCTGCTCTATTTAATATTTTCCTAATATATATTAACCTTTATTTAGACTTGTCTCTGTCTTTGCTTTGGAAAATTAAATTGTTTAATTGCTGGAAATTTGATTCTCTGTCTAAAAGAGGGAGCACAGACTCCCCTGCCTAATCTTCCAACATCTACCCTCTGACCTGAGCTCCAGTGGTTAAGAACTGTTATTCATTCCCTGACTTTTAGTAGGGTTTCATGCAACAATAAATCTCTGCCTCTCTCTCTTTCCTGCCTAAATTTCTGCTCATGAAAAATAATTTTAAAGTTTATATTAATTTCCATGAATTCACCCTGGTTCATCAGGACTTTGGGGGGGGAGGGCTGTTTAAATGTGACTGAACATGCTTATAAAGGAACACTTTTTTGTTGGGATGAAAGGATTATGGTTATGTGAACTGCAATATTGAATAATGAGACCATTTGTAGCAGGAAGAATTATATGCGAGATCCTTCTAGGTAAAAGGACAAACTTTGCTTGCATACAAGTACTAGAAAGCCTTTGTACTTTTAAGTTTACCCAATTGGATCATAATTTTTCCTCTCTGAGCCACCCAGTTAGGGCTGTATTAAATCCACAAACTCCAGACACAAATAATTACACATCAGACACCCCAATTATGCAAGCAGATGTGTGAACACCCTTCCCCTAGAGAGCCTGTGTAGCCCTACAGTCCTTTTTGTTACCCCAAAAACATCTCCATAGGCAATTCCTTCCCCTTCAGCTCTGCCTACAGCCCCACAGTCTGCCTTCCCCAGCCCCATGTGTGTCTTCTTCGAGCCTTTAAACCATCCTACCCGCTACACTGAGGCACAACCCACAGTGTAAGTTTTGTCTGGTTTTCCCAAGCACGTTGCTCTCTGTTTGTTGAAGAGATTTAGGTGTTCAGCTGCTACGTTAAGTATTCAAGGCCAGGTTGGATGAGGCTTTGAGCAACCTGGTCTAGTGGAGGGTGTCCCTGCCCACGGCAGGGGCGTTGGAACTTGATGATCTGTAAGGTCCCTTCCAACCCAAACCATTCTGTGATTCTGTGATTCCATGAAAATCCACATTTTGCACTACATGAGGTGTCTTTGGATGATTTACACCCGAGGGAGCCCTGTTAGAGCTACAGCCCAGGACTCAGATGGGTGAAGCATCTGTGAGTGGAAATGTCCTAAATCAGCTGGGCGGTTGGCCATGCCTCACAGGCTGCAGCAGAGTGCTCACCACTAACCCAAAGGCTGGACCTTGCTTGGTGATGAGCTTCACGTGGGCAAGGAGAGACACCAAAAAGAAGAATCATAGAATAGTCTAACATGATATAGCTTATGGTTTAGGTAGCTTGTGTTTGGAGAAGAAAAAAATAGTTAGAATTTGATTATGTGCCTGGTAGCATCATTCGCACCATTTTTCCTTCCTTAAAAATTACATTGAGTGTGTAAGGGCAGTGGCCCTGTACAAACAGCTGTTAGTCAGCTGTGTCATTGCTATTTCACAATATAGAGGCTTGTTTTCTGTGCAGGGCGCAGGAGCAGCATTTAATGGTCCAGTTACACCCACCTCTGTCTACAAAATATAGGTCCTGGCTCTTCAGAGTGTTTCCCCATTTGGGACTGCTTACGGTGAGAGCTGGCGTGTGCGGCTCCTGGCAGCCGGGGGGCCATGGGCTGGACCAAGCCACTGGAATTCACAGATTGCTTCTGGGCAGGGGATTCTGAGGATGGGAATTGGCTGTCTGTCCATGGCATGACGGGTCTTGCTGCACAGCTGCAATGGCTGAAGGAGAAGGAGGGGGGTCAGGGTGTGTACTGTTACTCTCCAGTGTGCCCTTATTTACACCCTCAGGTAATGATGGACATTTTCTGTGTCTGGTCTGTGAGCAGGACAAGTGGTTCTCCCTCTCTGTTGCAATGATGAGATTTGGTGAGGCACCTTCTAACCCCACAAGAGTGGTGGTTTTGGTTGTGCCTTCATGATGTGGGCTGCCAGTATGTGGCTCTTCAGCAAGAACCTTCTGCAAAGCAATGCCCTGCTTTTCCTACAGGAAAGATGGGGAGGCACTCTTTGTCAGGGATTGTAGTGATAGAATGAAGGGTAACAGTTTTAAGCTAAAAGACGGTACATTTAGATTAGATATCAGGGAGAAATTTTTTACTGTGGGGGTGGTGAGGCACTGGCACAGTTTGCCCAGAGAAGCTGTGGATGCCCCATCCCTGGAGGGGTTCAGGACCAGGCTGGATCAGGCTTTGACCACCATCTAGTGGAAGGTGCCCCTGACCATGGCAGGGGGGTTGGAACTAGATGGTCTTTAAGGTCCCTTTCAACCCAAACCGTTCTATTATTCTATGAAACCCAAACATAATCTGGGGATTACTCCATCTCCCTCCATGCTGCAGGGCATCCATCACCCACCATCGATATAACACAGCCCCGTGGTCTCCAGGGGGTGGCCCTTGATGTGGACAGGACCAGACATCCCCAGGGGATGCTTGTGCCTCTCCATGCCTAAACCCAGCTGCATCCCTCAGTGATGCTGCTCCCTGGCCATGGCTTTCACACCAAGCAAAGAATTGTGTTGGTTTGCTGGCATGGGGAAGACCTCTTAACTCCTCCCCTGCTCTCTGCTGGCCTGGCTTCTGTGTGTGCTGCAGCTTGCTGATTGCCCTGCCATTCCTTGTATGCGTTTTTATCAGTAAAGGTCAATTAAATCACTTAATGCCGTCATCAGTCTGCCTGGGATGACTCCCGAGCACCTAACATTTTGCTGTGTAATAACGCAGAGACACTTATTTCTTTGAGGCTGCCTCTGTGAATCACTGTAATGTATTTGTACAGTGAAAGAGATTTGGAATTAATGCCGCCCAAATCATGGCTATTTAGCCCTCCTTTCCGTTTGTGTTTTTTAACAAGGACACGCTGGCCTCACAGTTCATATTGCTCTGAATCATCATCCATAAATCACTGAGTTGGGTTGTTTTTTTTTTTTGTTTTAACTTCCCTGTCCAGTGGGGTGAGGATAGCTGTGCTCCAGGGGCAGCTCAGTCCCAAAGGGGTCGGTCACTCCTGGGTTTCATTTTGTCGTGATTTACTGCATCATCACACAGAAAAAAAAAAAAAAAAGGCAAAGCAAACCCCCAAGCTCGGGCAGATGGCCTGTGTTGGTAATCCTTCATCGTAATGGCTCCTGACAGAGCAGCTGTGGTTCTCTGCTAGTCAGGGTTTTCCATCAGAGACAACAGTTTTCCTGGGATAGGACACTTAGCTGCAGCACTTTGCTTCACCTGAGCATCTCATGCAAAAGAACAACAGAGGAGAGGGAATTACTCTTTTGGAACGCGAAGCAACCTCATTCCCATTGAGATAATCTGCTGGCATGTGAGTTTTGCTCTCCTTTGTGCTTATATGATTTTAAAGAAATGTCTCTTCCTTTAAATTGTGGTGTTGGAAAACTTTTGTAGAGGCTGGAGGTGAAAGCCTACGAAAGCCAAGTCACAGATCTTCATAAAAGGTCAATGTGGAGGCTGCAGAGAATTAGGGAGTGGTAAAGCTAAGGTTGCTAATAGAGGGTTTGATTTAGCACTTTATTCCTTCTCTTGTGAAACCCATGGATGTAAAGCTATTTTTTTTCTGCAGGAAACCCCCAGGAGCTTCACTGACTTTGTCATCTCTTGTGTTGGATTTTCCAGTCCTGCCCAAGGTGTCAGGCGGTAGAAAGGCTGTAATTGAGATTTACTGTGTTCGGTTCTGTGCCCGCACGTATGTGTGCGAAATACTCAGCCAGTGGCAGAGGATTCATAATTATTTTTCTCTCTCTGTGCCTAACGGTGCATAGTTGTGTATTGATCAGCAGTTGTCAAGATGAGCAGAGTAATGACAACGATTCATTATGAGCACTGAGTTATGGCATTAGGCAGATGGTTGTTTGGTGTGTGACAAATTGTGAAAAAATAGGACAGGACGTTGCACAGAGAAAGGCACGTGGAAGGTGACAGGTTGGAAAGGCATGGGCTGGCTTTGCCTGACTTGGTGGGGTGGCTCCATCCCTGGAGCCTCCCTGAATGCTGCAGGAGACCCTTACATCATGTTGATTGGAGTGATCTCTGCATTGGGTGTTATGAAGAATTAGTACTGGTGGTGCCTCCATCTGACACAATAAAGCTTTGACTGGGTTTTCTCTGGCTCGTGTGGCCATGGAACTGCCATACGGGTTGTGACGTGGTCCTATTCTGAGTCCTGACAAAATTTTCAGTCTGCAGTATTTTAAAGAAGTGAAATGAGAGAAAACATCCACTGCGTTGGTTTTGTGGTTTTTTTTTTTTTTCCTTAGAAGAAAATGTTTTGGTGGGTGAGATTTGAAGTCTTCCGCATTAAAAGGAATGTTTTCTAATGCATTTTGACAAGCGTACTTTTAGCTGGAAAGCAAGCTAGCTCCTGTTGAATTGATATTTCAGAATTAAATATGCTTTGCTTTTCAACTGAGAAAACCCCACAACTCAAACAATCTTCCTTCCTTCCAGTCTTCAGAGTGAATGACTGTGACATCCCGAGTGGTTTCATTTTCAAGACCCTCAGGTGGCAGAGTCTCCTCTGAGGGGACATGTGCCGAGGCCATGTGTCTCTCCTCGGACAGTGAAGGGACACACTGAGACTCATTTCAATGAGGACAGCAAACCTCCAGATTCTCGAGGCAGATTTGATACTGTTGAAGTAGGTCTAGTTCGCAAAGAAGTCTGGAAACCTAATCATGCTATGCCTGTGCTTAATTCTGATTTCCAGCGCCAATTAAGAATGCATTCGGTTGCCCATTGCAAGGTACAAACACATGGTGCCCATATAGCATCTCTTCATTGCCACTTACTGGTCCTTAAATCTGGAGTCTTGCTTAAAACGTCAATGCTTGTAGAGTGCGGTCAGTGGTGGGAAGATGCAGTGGAATCCCATACCAACATTAGCCTGAAAAATGCGGAGTTAGCAGTATTTGGAAATCAGCTACTTTATACGCCACCTTGCTTTTCGGGGTATAATTTTTACACTTTTTTTTTTTTTTTGTACATCCAGACTACATTAACCTTGTGCTGGCTCCATCGTGCTGGCTGACATAAGATGGATGATGTTGGTGGCCTGGCGTTACTGCCCGCATGCCAAGTGCCTTTGAACGGCACCCGCTGCCTTGGAAGTCGGAAGCCTGTTTGCTGGATAAAGGCGTGTTTAGCAGGGCTATCTGCCTAGCTGGCTGGAGAAGCCCATGCCCCTGATTTTATTTGCTGGGCTTTCCTTGGCAAGAAAACAGATGGATTATCAGGAAAGCTTTGCAGAATGCCAAAAATGGGGCCAAATGTTCCTGTTTTGCTGCTTCTTGAGGTGTTAGTTGGGATTGTGGTGGTGGCGGCTGCTGCAGGGAGATTTCCTCCTGTGGTGAAAGCACCTCTCTTCAGCAGTCCCTCAGGCAGGATCGACACTGCAGATTTAGGATGTTATTAAGGAGGAGATTGATCCAGTCTTTAGACCCTCAGGAGACCTACATTCAATTTTCTTGGGTGCCACTTTGTCACAGCGCTCGGGGCGTGACCCAGAGCTGGTAGGGAGCCTGGCTTCTGTGGCAATAGGTGCCTGGATAGGAGCCAGACTCTGAACTACGGACCCAATATCCTGGACCTGAGCTCCTCTGCAGAATTAAATTGGGGATAACACCACCTCTCTTCCATAGGAAGGTGCTATGAGGATAGACACACCAGATCTCACCCAAGGTGTGCTTTGATGTTCTGTGTTATAGGGAAGCAGACATAAGCTAAACACTGAATGATAAGGTTTTTCCTAGGCTCTTAATTCAGATCTCCGATCTAGAAGGTGAAAAGAGCAATACAGAGCAGGTATTGACATCAGAGCTGTTCTCACCCGTTTCAAATATTTGGGCATGGTGCAACCACTACCTCAGAATTTTATATTTTCCAATTAGAGTCTGTCCCTGCAGACAGATCCTGCTTTGCATAGGAATTTGCAGCAAGCGAGGTGAACGTCAATGTTTGTGTTGTGAGCTGGTCAAGAGCTCAGATGCTGAATTTCCAGCGTGCTCAGAAAACCTTTGCTTGACAGAGACTGACTTAAGCATGTACTGTGGTCTTTCCTTGCGCCTGTGCCTCAGGTGATGCTCCAGTTTTGGGGAGAGGTGTAAGTTTCCTCTGTTCTTATAATTTCAGAGTTGCTTTGAATTTTGCCTTTGGTGCTTTTTTTGGGTTGATACCTGTATGTGTCAGTGTTAGAGTGTCAGTTGCAACTCCTTCCCCAGCCACGTAGCAAAGACACGGAGCGTGAGTATCTGTTGCTGGTGACCGTGGTACTGCAAGCCTGAGCCCTCAGTTTTATAAATTCCTGTTTAATGAAGAGTTTCTTCTGTTACTGGCTCAGAATTAATAATACTTATTTACTTCCTTACATAGGGAGGACACCTGATAAACTCAGAGGGAGTTGTATGCAAATCCTGCAGCCCCAGGAAGAGTGTTATGCTTTTCTTAGCTCCGCATGCAATCAAGCCCATGCAACTCTTTCTGTGCTCTGTTGTGACAGTCAGCATGGTCTTGTTTCTATTTCAAGCCTTGACTGATTGAACTTTTGTTTGCTAGGTTTTGGCTCTGTTGCTCTGTGCTACCTGGAGAGGAACTGAGGGAGCAAACAGCTTTCCTGAGCTATTGTTACTGCCCGGGGCAGATCCGAGCAGCTTGGCGTGAGCAGCAATCCTGAGGGATGGCCATGGGGACAGGGACAAGATGGGGACTCTGACATCTGCTGTTTGCTGGAGGGATGAGGCTGGTCTGGCTTACCAAGGACACCAGCTTAGGAGAATTCTCACTGGCATCTCCAATGTTGAGAGGGAGGGAAGAGAGTTGTCACCACCCTAGGAAAAGGGTTGTAAATGTTTTTTTTCTGCTCTGCTTGCTGAAGACTATCTCTGGCCAAATCTTTTGTGACCTTTTCCTATGGGAGTTTTGCATAGAAATAGGAAATTGAAATAATTAAAGGGGGAAAAGCAATTATGTGCAGCTTGCAGGGAAGTATTACTGCAGCTGTTTTAGCTGGAGCTTTAGGTCACAGTCCTTAAAGGAAAGGGAGGAGCCTTTGTTTGCCCCTTGCATCACTCTGGGCTTACCACGTTGGGCTGAATGCCTTTCTGTTTTGTCCCAAGTTATATTTCTGCCCTCCTGTATTTCTGGGGAACCTGTATCCTGTTCAGCTCTCCAAAGACCTGCACTTGTCTTAGGCCAGGTTAATGTGTCATTCTGCTGGCAACTGCCTGAATTCAGAGCAACATGTGCTTCACCTGAAGCGTGATTTTTGTCTTACCGGAGTCACAGGTTCATCTGCATGTAGCTGAGATGAAGCACACACCAAGGCACTCGGGGTGCTATGAATGGGCCGTGGCGTTGCCCTGGTGACGTGTTTCCTCTCAGTGTCCATCAGAATATTTTCTGTCCAGCTCTGCAGACTTTAGGAGCTCAGATACTTGTTTCCTTGCTGGTGGTAATCCCATGTCACGCTGATCTGAATCCTTGCACAGAAGTAACTGGAGTCAAATTGGTGTATGTTCATGTTTGTCGGGGTGCCACAGAGAGGCTGTGGGACAAAACACAAGGCTGGGGTAGCACAGGGTGAGGAGAAGAGATTTTGTGTGTTCCAACAGAAAGGAACAGATGGCTTTGATTGTAATGCCTATATTCATATTTAATGTTAATATTCCTCCTGGACCACCAGCACTTCAGTGATATGTAACACAGCATAAAAGCCTCTGGGGAGAGAGGGGATAAGGGAAATGGGGTTGTCAGATCCCAAGAGGAAATCCAGCCATGGACTTTGCTGCAGGGTTTGAGTGGGTGTGAGTGAGCAGAGAAGGCAGAAGTTAGCTACAACCCTCCTTCAGAGCACTGCGGGCATTGCCTTGATGTGCCCGTGCTGTAGACTCTGAGGAACTGTGATGGGACCCTGGAGGGGAGCAGTGTTTCTGCCCAGTGCCCTGACTGCAGTAAGATTTTGCATTGTGAAAGGAGCACTTTCTCAGAGCATTTATTTTATTCCAAGATAGGGAAAGACATCAAGCTTCTGCTCTGTTGTCCTTGCTGTCCGTGTACTGGCAAGGTCAGTCCCATCCTGTCTGGCTCTTTATAGAGTCTCCTCACTCTGGTCCATGGTGGGATTTACTGGTGTGTTTGGAATTGCTTTCTGACTCGTTCTGCGAATGCAATTAGTCACCACCGGCACAGAGGTGGAAGATGAAAGTTAATTCTGCAGCACCTAATTAGCTGTCATTGCTGGAAGGGTCTGAAAGCAGAGACAGAAAGTTGCAGTTCTGTCTGCACGATTGGGGGGGTCTCGTGGAGCAGCAGTGAGGTACACCCACCTCATTTCGCCAGAGACCTATGTGTTATCTTTAATGATCTTTTGCTTTTCTGTTAAAAGATAAACAAGAAGCTTGAGTCTCCGTGGGTGTAAACGAGCATAGCTCTACTGCAGACAGTGGAGCTGTACCAAATTCTATCAGACAAGGAGAGATAGAGCCTGTGGGTTAAATGATGACAGAATTATCCTTGTGTGAGTTTTGGTGTGTGCACATGAAAATGCACATGCAGGTGTGTGCAATGCCCACACGTTAGTTAACGGTGACAGCTTTTTCTTTATTTGTTTGTATTTGGTGCACCTTGGAGACCCTACATAGACAACAGCCATAAATGAAATGTCATCAGATCGTTAACACGTCCCCAACTTGTTAACTAAATAATCGCATGATTTGCAGTTAAAAAAGCCAATTGAAAGACTTGCTGAGTAATAGTCCTTCCAGTCCCCTGGCATGCACTTATATTAGAAATCCATCTGATACAAAGCACAGGCCAAAAATGATCGATAGCAGGTTACAGCGCTCTTTATTACGATGAATTAATTGATCACGTCTAGCAGATTTTCCTCCCAGCGGAAGCTCTGGGTATTGAATGTGTCTCTCTCATTCCTCTTCTATCCTTACTGTTGGAAACAAGCCAGACAGTTTCATACCATCATTTAAATTTATTTGTGACCTGAGAAAGTTATGCCACCCTTGAGACAGTTAACTTTCAGCTAAAAAGTTTGGTGACATTGTATGAGATATGGGAATGGATAGTATAAAAGTTTTCTGATGAGAAGGTGGAACTCTGCGATCCAGTTCTGAATCAGCAGGTCCCACCCGAGAGCTGTGTTGAAATGTTTTTCCTGGTCTTTGAACCACTCTTATTTGCCTGGCATCCTATTCTAAACCCAACTACTCCAAAGGTGTTAACCAGCTCTGTTTTTCATAGTCCTGGGCAAAAAAGGCCCTGAGCCCAACAGCAAATGGTTTCATGAGTGTCCCTTCAGCCTGAAGAGGAGACTTCTAGTGTCAGATGGCGACAGGGATGAGTTGGTGGAGAAACAGAGTGGAAAACTGCTGCTGCTTTCTGTGCTGAGCTGTTTGACAGCTTACACCCTCTTTCTGGTAGTTAGTTGGCGGCTCTCATGTGGAATGACCTGTCAGAGACACAGCAATGTGTTATTAACTTGCTGGTTTTCCAAGCTCTATCCTGGCAGAAGTGTCCTCTTTGAGGATCCTGTAACTGGCCTATTACAGAGTCTTTAATGTGAAGAAAATAAGTGTTCCAAGCCTTTAATTCTTCTGAACCTATGCAGACAGTGAGTGAAATGCTGTGGCATTACATTAGTTATTTTAGATCTGTTTTGTGCTTTTTCCCTTTGCCTGTGGAGTAAGAAGTATTATCTGTTTAAGGGCTCTGCTTCTGGATTCCATTCCTCATGTGTCTCACAATTTGATGTTAGGTTAGACACTTGAAAATGGTCTGGCTCCCAAAATAATCTGCAAATAAGTATATCATCTCCAGGTGTGCAAAATGACATTATACTTGTAGGGCAGGTGAGTGAAGACTTCTTTGAGACTCCATAGCTAGCCAGCAGTTTACCAAGGAGGAGAACTTCTGCCTTTGGTCCATTCTAACCTGCCTATCCTCCTGTTTGCTGAAGGATTTGAGATCTCCTGCTGCTTTTACGAGATGCCATTTACTACTTCTGTCTCATGTGCTTTATCTGAGATGTGCCTTCAGCCCTCACTCCCACATCTCCAAATTACCCATCAAGCTATAGGGGGGCGATGAAAAAGGCTGGAGCATTTAAATCCTACTTTCTCCTTTAGGAAAAAAAAAAAGATATTTTAGGGCTTAAGATACTGTGCAAGCAAATATCATCGTGTCTGAATTTTCTGCGAGTTGCCTTATGTAAAGTGTGTGGGGAAGTTATTAAAACAGGAGTCAACATTTCACCAAAGATGCGTTTAAAACAGAAAGTTTATTCTTTAACTCTATTTTTTATGGACTGATTGGCATTAAAAAGTCTCTTTTTGATGAAGATTTTTAAGACTTTGTTGCTATGAACCAGAAGATGCATTTGGAAATTCTGTTGAGTGGCTGTGGAGATGTGTATCCCTAGAGACTGTTTTAATTTCCATAGTCATTAAACTGTTCTGTGGTGCCTGAGACCCAAACCCTTGAATAACACAGCTGTGAAAGCTGAGACAGGAGACACGGGGATCAAGGCACACTTTCACCATCAGTTTATCCCGGTCTAAGTCTGCAGGGCCATTAGGTCAGTCCCGTTCCCTGTTTTTCTTCACCTCTCCATCTTTCTTCCTTGGCCACCCATTGCCACTTTCCTCTTTGTGTCCACAGCAGCTTTCACACCACGTGGCAGGAACCGGATCAAGGAGCTATTCTGGCTGAAAACTAGGGAAAAAAATGTCTTTATGGTGGATCAGATTCTTCTAAGCTGTAATGCTGACCCAAGGGAAGAGGAAAAATGTGGGTTGGGGCAGGCAAACTGCCCAAGATCCCTTATTAACTTATTAAACTTATTAACGTTTGTCTGGCTGAAAATAATCTTTTCGAGGTCCGTTTTGCACCATGCTGTAGAATTCTGTATTTGGTATCTCCACCCATGAGATTCAATGGGATGATCTTAAAAGGTAGAACGGTCTTTGGTTTCTCTAGAGTTTTACTTGCGAGGATGGCAATGCCCATCAACTGTTATTTAATACTTAGGGTGATGAGTACATGTGCTGGTTGACTGTGGCTCTTCCAGTTGTCCGTTGAAGTTAATGGATATCTTTTATTGACTTAGCTGGGCAGCAGATGGGCCCTGGATGAAAGAGCCACTGTTTTACTAAAGGCTGCTTGTCTCTGTAGGTTGCAAAAATAAATAATCCCAGACACTTTCAAAAATGACTGGGCTAGGCTGCACATAGCTTGTTTGTGAAGTTTTATTTAAAAGAAAAATACATTTCTCTCGGAGGGCTGCTGGCTGACCTGACCTTTTCAGGCTGAAAATGGTCCCTGAAAGGATAAATAAGATAATGATAATAAAAACTCTCCTCTCTCCTAGTCATTACTGACTGCTGCTGAAAGGGATTTGGCAAAGGCTTAGGAAATGTCAGAGTGAAAAAGCTCACCATCTCTGCTGAAAGCTGATTGTGTCTGACCCTGCCTGGTGCCCAGTGAGGCCGGTGAAATCTCCACTGGTTTCAGCCAGAGTGAGGGTGGCTGAATGCCAAGAGGAGACACCACTCAGAGCACAGCCCTGAAGTTTCATGCAGGTGATGTTGTGTTACATGGGAATGCATTATCCTTAACAAACCATTTAGTAAATGCATAGTAAATGTATACTATAGCAAATGCAGTTTCTTGGAAAGAGCCAGCCAGCCTTTGGTGCCAACCAGCATTTGTTTATGTATTGAAATGGGCTGTGCTTTTCAACAAATAAACCCTTCACTCCCACGTATTTCTCCTAGCTCTGGTGCTCAGCTTCCTTGATGATGATAACTGCTTCATTAGCTGCCTGATTGTCCATGCACATGAGCATCATTTTCTCTAGCCAATAACTATGAGCTCTACCCTGGAATGTTATAGAACATCCATCAATGGGGGTTTTCTAAGAGGTCAGACAAACTTCTGTCAGGAATGGTTTAGGTATGGGGATCAAGAAGATGGACTAAATGTCTTCTAGCCCTGTGATTTCTTATTTCAGAGCTCTGCCATAGCAATAACACATAATTTCTATGACCAGCATCTCTGTGAGGCTCAGTTAATAGGTGGGCACCTCTTGGACCAGGAGCTGCTCAGAGGTGCACCGATGCATTCAGAATTGAGATGGCAGCCCAGCATGTCATGGTTGGCTGAAGAGGCACCCAGGGAAGGACTTGACCCACCTAACCTCAGATGCTTGTGTGGAAACATATGTTCAAGCTAGGCTAGATCCTCTCCAGCTCCAAAGGCAGAAATGAGTACAGTTCTTGTGCCCTACTCTGGACATCTGAGATGTGCTGAAAGCATCTCCTCTCTCTACTGAGCATCATCCCATGTTGCTGTATGTTGAGCAAGAACAAAGGAAGTCCTTTGACCTGGTTGGTATGAGAGCTCATTACCTTTCTCATTTCCACTGAGACACAATATTAACCCACACACTTTTCTATCAGTTGTTTGTTTCTAAATATTGATGAGGGTTGTCTCGGTCCTCCTTCTGCTGATGGTGCTGCTCGTGGCTCTCTGAATTTACCCGATCATTCTGCAGAGGACTGTCCACTGCAGGACACTCCACTCACTGGCCTAGGACTAGACACTTATTTTAAACCATTTGGGTTGGAATCCTGGGAATTATGTTTAAACAGGTTATATAAAAACTTACCTAAAATGTTATTTATTCTGGTTCCTCACAAATATTGATGATATATTTTTGCTGAATTTTGGCTTTTGTTCAGTAAACCTCTTCAGTTCATCTTTAATTTGCAGATGGCTTTGGCAGTGTTTCAACCTCAGCTTCTGGTGGTTGAAACCTCGTGCTTGAATTAGGCTCAAGATGCAAATAGACTGATTTTCAGAAAGTCTGAATATATGCAGCTGCCTTGTGGGGTTCTAAGTAATGTAATTAGGGCTGGGTTTCTCACAGCCAAAAAAGTCACAAATGAGTTAGGAGTCCAGAAAGCAAAACACAACAGAATATACATAAATGTCTTTAGGAATTTGGAGATTTAGGAAGATGGATGGAAATAATTGAAAGCCTGGCTCAAGTTTTCAGATGAAAAGCACTAACATAAGTAGTTTCAAAGGAGATTAAAGAGGAACACATTCATGTTCAGAAGTGTAGAGCTGGGCATTAGGTCTGAATGAGTGATGTGACAGAGCTCTGCCGACAGACAGGTCTGCGGCTCACATGTGGGCTGGGGGTGATAGGAGCACAGAGGGGAAGCAGGAATATTTACTGATGCCAGAGGATATATTAGAAATAATGAGTGCAGTAAAAGAGGAGGATGGGCTAGACGCCCAAAACTAATAAGAAAGGGGAACTTACATCTTCTCTTTCAAAGCCTGAATCAGGAGGAATGACTGATAGGCAGCCCTTGAGAGCACTGGAGTAGTCTCAAGGTGTTGAAAACGACGTCCCTGAGTGTGCTAACACTACGCAGAGAGACTGCCGTGTTCTTACATCTGTTGTCTTTTGGGGTATCACATCTTGGTGTACCAGGGAAGTGAAAGTGTTGTCTCCTCTTCGGTGTGATTAGTCTGAGGAGATTGCACGAGTGTCCAGTGGGGCTGGACTCTCATCTCCACTTTAATTCATCCTTTTGTTAAAGAGAGTTTTATTTCTGTGTGTGCTTTTTTTTTTTTTTAATAAATACAGAGCTAATCCCTGTTGCACATGTAAATATACATGGCACATGGGTCTGTAAAGATTACAGATGCCACTTTTGGCAAGCAATATCTTTTAATAGCATTGTGTGCAGTTAATCGGGTTAAGCAAAAGTATCACTGGAACACGCAGTACAAGTTCAGAGAAGGAATAAGTGACAGACCTCCTGAGAGTTGTTGTTTAGTAATATTGTGGCAGGTAGGATAGAATCTTTTTTTTTTTTCCTTTTTTTTTTTTTGTCTCAGTGATGTCTGTGGTTGGAAAACAACATGAGCAGAACAAGCTGTTAAGTTGCAAGAGACTCCTGCTATTATATTTCACAACAGATATGGTAAATGTTTATTGCTCCTGGGCTTCATCCGTTGTTTCTGCCCAGATCGAGTGTTCAGTGCATTGAGAACTGGTTGTAAGGGCTTGTGCCCTCGCTGCCCTTCAGTTCTAATTAAGTGGAAAGGGCTACAGGACATCTCCCGTCGAGGTGAAAGGAGGGAATGGAAAGATTGGTGCAGAAAAATAGAAAAGATATTGAAGTGGGTGTTTCTCTTTGTCATGGAGAAAGCGCAGTTCTACAGGGCTCGTGTGGGAGAAAGCTCTCCAGTCAATTGAGAGGGAAACAATGCTGCTGAAGAAATGCCCTGAAATAGCTGTTTACTTTAAGATGAGAGGAGCTGTGCCCTGGAAATGCCTGTGTCTGTCAACTGTTGCAGAATCAATCATAGAATCATAGAGTCATTATGGTTGGAAAAGACCTCAAGGATCATCAACTGTCAACCCACCATCTAACTCGCTAAACCATGTCCCTAACCACCATTATCTACACATTTCTTGAACTCCACAGGACTGCGAGATAACTAGTTCAGGTGTAGAAGTCTGCACTGGAGACATCCCACACTCGATGCACTGGGTCTGGGGACCTGGGCAAGGAGGAGCTCAGTGACTCTTAAAGTCAAGACAAGGACTGTGCAAGAAGAGGGGCAGTGGAGTTGGAGGACACATGGAGGGGACGTGCCTTGTCAATCAGCCAGCTCATGGTGGGCTGGGAGTCAGAGAAGGGTGCAGAGCAGGAGGTGTGGGTGCCCCCATGGCCCTGAGAGATACCTGCAGGAGCTTTGCACAGGACAAGTGTGAGGGTGGCAGGCCCCCACCATCGATCCTGTATCGATGCTTTTTGAACATAGCATGCTGGACAGATTCTGTTGTTTTTTTCTCTCCCTGGCCAGAGCTGTGATCAGTGCACCATCTCTTTGATGTCATGTGTGTGCACAAGGGCATCTTTTTTTGTACACGGTGTCCTTCAAAGAGAGTGTACATACGTCAGAGAGTTTCTTACGACAGTTTTGCATCGTAGTGCAGATGTGATTTCACTAATTCTCCGTGAACAATAAAGCAAAATTCGGCACAGGGTAAAACAAACAAAATGCCTATTTTTGGTGACATTTTTCAGGTTGCTATTAACCTTTCATTTGAAATTTAGAGCAGAGGACTACACATTGACTCTGAGCAGCTTCTTGGAACAGCATCAATTTTCCATTTAGAAAATTGCCTTTTTTTTTGCTTAACCCTATATGGGGTGTTGTTATTTTTTTCTGAGAGGCACTCCCCTGTGGAAAACTACTCTTTGGGTCTGAAATGCAAACCAGTTTTGCCAAAGCCTAAAAATTATGAGCAATAAAGTAGGAAATGTTATAGGAAATAGCAGCTGAACTGGGGGAGGGACATGTTTAGAACATTAAGGCCAAGCCCAGAAAAGTAGTAAAACAGAGTCAGACTCACAGTTAAAATTAAAACAGGCCCATGGCCAAATTTAAAGATGCTATATGTCTGGATGATAGTGGGGAAAAAACATTGAAAGCAAAAAGAGAGCAATAGCTGGCAATGGGAAACATCTGGCAATGGATTTGCCATAAAATTCATTTCAGAGAACTGGTGGGTGAAGAAATTTCTCTGCCAGGGAAGACAAGAAATCCCGGAATAATGGAATGGCATTTTTCAGTGAGACGCAAAGGTGTTGTAAGAGTCCCATGGTGCTGAGGAGGCTCTTCTCTCAGCCTTCTATATTTAGAAGTTCAAATTGCTGAGGCAGATTAGAAGTGCTGAGCCCAGTAAGCCAGTGTTAATGGGTGATTTCCACTGCATGCATATATTATGTGTGCTCTGAGGGTGTTGGTGCTGCAGTGAAGGCATCCATCCAGCTCTTAGGGGTAGACCTGAGCTACGCCAGGTGCTGAGGACACTCACCATGGCTGCTAAAGCAGCTCAAGATGCTGGATCATCCATCTGAACCAGAGCTCCATTCAGTTATATTCACCCGCTACAAAGAGCCAAGCTTGTTAATTTAAAGCTGGCAAGTTGTACAGCTGAAGTTGTGAGCTGCTGTCATGCCTGTGATGCAGCACAGGTACATTCTAGTTTTAAAAGGGTGATACAGCTGGACCCCCCAGTGGTTGTTTCTAGATAAAACTACAGTATAAGGAAGATGATGGTCGTGATGGCAGCTGGCATAGATTTTGGAGTTCTGCCCATGTGACCAAGGGCAGAAATTCATCTGCAGAGTCTTCCTTACAGTCACTTACCACAGGAACAACAAAGTCCATGGAGTGGTTTCCAGACATGAGGTTGAGTTAAAGGTCAGACAGAAGACAACAACAAAAAAATAACCTCCCTCTTCCATAAGGGAACTGAGCACAGTAGAGGAAAAAGTAAGTGAAAAGACCACCTAACAACTTAGTTCTGCTGTACAACCTTCCTTGGAAGTCTTGGGACTCCTCTGTGGACACAGAGGGTCCATCTCTCCCAAAACCTCATCTGACTGGTTAAACCCTGAGACATTTTGGTTGGAAGAGGAGAGATGGAGTCCTGACTCTTCTGCCTGAACTTGGAAGGAGAGCAGAAATGCTTTTTTCATTATAATTTTAGTTACTGTCCTTAGTTTTGAATCTCTGGTGATAGTTGACAGTCAGGCACCATTAGAGGAGATGTTTCTGCACTGCATGGTGTGTTCCATCCAGCTGCACCATTTCTGAGACCCCTTCTGGCTGCAGAGGGATTGCATGCTGGCTAGACATTTTGAGGTGGTAGCTGTGAGAGCAACACCAAACTGCTCTCTATAATTTTTTGGATCTCATATGAAATAGGAAAGAGATCTGAACATGAGTCAAATTCAGAGTGTTTTGATATCCTTTTCTTTGCTTCATCCAGTCTTGCATATTTAATTTAATAGATCATATTTTTATTGTGTGATATGAACTATGAGATGGATATATTACAGATATGCTATTTGTGTATTCTGGTTGCCTTATAGGCAGATTTCACACCAGCATGATTAAGGACTGTTTTTTTTCCTGTTCCTTAAAGATTGTATAATGAGATTAAATGAGGAAAACGCATATTTTCATTGAATATTTTTGTAGAGTTGGGAGTGTGGTATGTGATACTTCACGTGTGGCTCTGAGTTTGATAGTATCTTATGCCTTGATTTATTTTTGAGACAAATAGTTTTCCTTTCCACTGTGCTGTTAGTTAGGTTTCTAAGCCATATATTGAACCACAAAGACATTTACTGAACCATAAAAACATTAATTCCAGCAAAATCAGAATATTATTTGCACTTTGATGCAAAATAGCAAAGGCTTTAATGATGTTTAGGTAGGACTTTATTACATCTGAGTATCTCTGGAGAGCTGTGGTAACAGTAGGAGAAGTATTAAACTCAGTATTGTTTGTTTTTCTATAAGTAAATGAGAATTGCAAGTCTTCTCCTTGTGAGTCAATTGAATATTTGCAGGAATTAACTAATCTATGCCAGAGCCAGCATGAACTGACCCTTATCCACCTGATTCCCCTTGTTCTCCATCATGTGGGATGTTGGCACTGCAAGGGGTCATAGAAAGAGCAGGAGAAAATTGCCCCCAAATAATCCTTATGTGCACAGAGTGCTTTCTCCTAGGGTAGTGTAGCTTAGGGACTGATGTCTGCAGCCATGGTGGTGGGAAGGCAGAATTATGCTGCCCTATGGCTGGGTTTTGCCGTAGTGGGAGTGAGCTATGCCACCTAAGGAGCCCTTCTGCTTGTGCCTTGGGCTGTGGACATGACCACTACCTTCCCCTGTTTGGTTCATGGCCAGTCCTGCCAGGAGAAGCCAGCTAAATTGGAAGGAACCAACCAAATTTGATGGATCCACCACAACAGTCTACCCTTAAAGCTTTGTAAACCTTGAGCCTGTGGCTAAAGCTCTGATCCCATTTTTCTCACTCCTGTGATTTTGTGTGTTATTTTTATGGGCTATGCAGAGACATGCAGTGTTGGTAGTGGGGATCCCTTGAGGAAATGGACAAGTCTCCATCCAAACAAGGTGGCTGGTCTCCCACTGTAGTCAGTGGAGAGGAAGAAGCATTTCTAGGATGTCCCCCTTGCAGCAGGTATCTAAAATGGGCATGTGGCCACCATTTTCCCTCTGTTGACTGCAAAGGGAGCTGGAGGTGGCCTTGCCCATGAGGAGACATCTCGTGGACCTTGCCAGTATGTGTCATTTTAAATAGGGCTGTTCCCTCTGGAGAAGGTATGTACTAATTCCGCCAGCTTCACACAAACTCTCTCTTGGTACCAAGATGGTTCAAGAGTGAGGTATTGCTGAAGTTTATTTTAATAGTAAAATTCTGGACTATGAATTTGGAAACAAATCTCCAAAGACAAAATTAAAAATGAAACTAGGAGTAAGTTTAGATCGTATGTGGGATCTGAATTAATATTATTAAAGCTAAATAGCTAATATTCTTTGCTAAATAATGCTAGAAAGTTTCTTACTGTTTTTCACTCACACTGCTCAGGGCTTATCTCAGTCACAGAGGCCGTGGGGATGATCTCCCCTCACACCATAATTCTGCCTTGAGGTACCCCTCAGAGGTGACCCTGGATGGCATTTTTAGAGGTATCCCAATACTGGGTTTATCTCACCTAATTTGTCTGGGCTTCCTCTGAGATTGATGAAGAGGGAAAGGCACTTGCAGAAGGTGATTCACCTCTTCCATCTTAGACGTCCAAGCTAACATGGGTTGACTTGTGCTCTGGGCATGGCTTGCTCCTTTAACCAAAGAGGAAGCCTGGTTGGCTGCTGTAGATCAGATGTCATGATGACCAGAAGTTTGGGATCAATCCTGCCCTAAGAGACTGGGAAAGAACTTCTGGTAGAATCTGTGTCCTGTCTCTCTAGTGCTTTTGCAAATCCCACCTTCTGCCTTAGCATTTGGGCTGCACAGCAACTGATGTGCTTTGTGCTTGCCCTGTGATGATACACAGTGATCATCAAAGCCATGACAGTGATGCACAGTATGTTTCACGCCAGCTACTTCCTTTCTGCTTTAATTATAACTGAATTTGCTAATCCCAGTGTTGACTGATGAGCTTAATATGCAAATGTTACAATGAAACTGAAACTCTTTGTAATTGCTTGCAGACAGATTACCACTTCGAGTACACAGAGTGCGACAGCAGTGGCTCCAGATGGAGGGTGGCTGTCCCAAATCCATCGGTGGAGTGCTCTGGACTACCTGACCCGGTGAAAGGGAAGGAATGCAGTATGTTGGCACTTTTCATTTTACAAACCGTTACTAGTTGTTTGTGCTATTTACCCTTGTGTGGCTTCTGTCACTGATGTCCTGAACGTCCCTGAGTTAGTCCTTCCCCTCCAATCCTTCTTGTCTCTTGGAGTTGTGGAGCAGGAGTTGTCTTTGCAGCATAGTTGTATAGCGCAATATCTGCTACAGGTACCCTCGGATGCTAATTCACAGGCAAGGCACACCTATTACAACACCCCTTGAAGAGATGTGGTTGCTTGTCTTGAGCTGCCGTACTCCTTAAGTTCTGCAGCTCTCCAGTTCATATGTAGCTGTATTGGCCAAAATGGTGACCAGGAGTGGCCAAATTATATTTGCATAAGGTCCACATTCTCATTACCTGCATTATTTAGCTAATTAATAAACTGAATACATTAATAATGGTAAATGTCTTATTTGCCAGAGTTATTTTCATTATGAAGTTTTTGCATTTTATTTATTTATGTATTTATTTTTTGACATCTCGGAGTGTTCCGGTATCACTTAATCCTGTATTTTGCAAACTGCCACTCTGCAAACACATTTGAACTGTTCCCTCACTGTTTTGTAGCTTCCCAGCTGAAGGCGCTTTCCCATCACAGTTCCCTGCTCTGTCAATTCTCTTCACAATCGATCCTAGCCAGGCTTAACTTTCTCAGTAATTTGTACCAGGCAGTATAAATGATTGGTGTGACAAACCAGATGAACAATGGCAACATCCTTTCAGTTTTACTGTACGAGAGGCAATACTTACTCACCTCGTACTGTCCTCCTGTAAAGATGTACTGATCATTTCTTTGTGGCGTATGTTCCAGTGTGAGGCACATAAGTGTTTTCTGTAGCACTGTTGACCTCCGGAATATTTCTGACTGCTTGCAGGCATCATTGGAGAAGCATCCTGTGTCATTCCTGGTATTTGGGTTTAGTTTCCTAGGTTTTAAAAGTAGAGCCTCGGTATATCCTTACAATGTGTTTTTCAATTACAGAAGTAGAGAGCTGGGAAACACCTCAGGTGATCCCATAATTCATCCCCCAGCCCAAATAGCTATAGTAGCAATGACTTTGTCATTCATGGCTGATGTTTGGCTGGACTGTTTCCAGGGACCTCGGGTGATGAAGAGCCCACAAGCTCTCCAGGTATTTGCCCATCTATTTTATTCTTTTCATTTTCCCTCCTGTGACAGCTTTTTCTGCTGTTGGATCTCCTTTGTTATATTTCAAGCCTGTTACTTTTTGCTGTCTGCACTACAAAGGAGCAGATAGTGTTATCCCTTCTGCTGCACAACCACTTTCACTGTGCTCTGGAGTACATAGGTATAACACATTTTTTTCCTGATATACACTATTTCTTCTTAAATCTTGTGATAAATGGATTAAGGTCCAGCAACATTACACTGTCCGTGACTTTCTGCTACAGATTCTGACAAATAGTACACTTCCCTCTTCATCTCCTCTTGTTTATGTGTCTTTCTGGTCTTAAATCAGTTCCAATAAAAATTCAACTGTTTTATAACAATAGATGAATCTTTGGCTTCTCCATATCTGGCCCTCTGCCAGACAAGGGAGAAACTTTGCCCAGTAGGTTGGCTGTGATATTATACACCAAAGTACAGGATCCTGTTAAATACACTGGAAAATTCATCTCAGTAGATGCCTCTCCTCCTTGCAGTCTTGCTGTTAAGCCCCGTGGCAATTCAGCTGGTTTGAGAAGCAATTGGATATTTGACATTTTTACTGAACCCTTTGGATGTTGTCTCTCTGGGCTCTTGGGAGTGCAGTGGTGTTAATGTATTTCTGTCTTTTTTTGTGTGTCTGTAGTAGACTGTCTGGATTCAGGAGACGTCTGGCTATATTCTGATGGCAAAAGTAATTTTAGGTTTCTGATCTCTTACTCTTTCACCTTTTGCTTTAAGAACAACCAGTCTTCAGGCTGAGAACATGAATCTGTCAACAGCAGTCAATCACTGTGGAATGTGTAGGAAACACCGCTCCCGTTTGGCTTGGATAACGTGGTGCAAAAATATTTGAACCTGCAAAATATTTGAACCAGAGCAGAGTTTGGCTGACAATCCCTTCTTCAATTGGGTGGGATATATTGGGAGAGGCAGCTTTTGAAAATTGTGCGCCCTCCATCTCTTTAGAGTTTGCACATGGGGGTCTGTTGTTGATGATAAGGTGTATTGAAAATGCTGACAGATAGACACCTCCACACTGACGTCATATTCTCTGAGCTGGTGGCTTCTGTCTCATCTGACAGCACAGCAGCTGGACCAAGGCTGTTTTATACTAAAAGCACAAATTTCTGTAGCCTGAGGAAAACAGAAGGTTCTGTATTTGGGGCTGCTACAAATCATGTTCTCAGTGGATCGTGTATGGAGTGAGATTTGTGATACAGGCTTGGCCAAGGGTTGCATACATATCTCGCCAAGTAATTAATGGCTCCTTGAGATGCCTTCCTTTTCTCGTAGGTTTACTGTTATTTTATCCTGAGGCCTATGAAGAAATACCATAACTATGCCATATCCTTTGAGATGGTCTTTCTGGACATTCTACAAATTTATTCAGATTTTCCCACATCTTATAGATCCTACCCTGTGCCAGAGCGTACTGACACTGGGGCTCATCTTGACATTTGGTGGAGTCTTGGACACCCTTAGGTATCTATTTCAGTCCTTCAGCCTGGGGAACTGGTGACGGCAGTACAATTGCCCCAGGTAGGATGACTTCCTGCTTTGGATATTTGTTGTCTTCAGAAGTTTTAGTTGGTGTCTACTAATCTGGAAATACAGCTAAGCCAGCTATGTTTCTGCTTTTAAAAAAGGGTTGCAGTTGTATAACAGCATGAGGTCTTAGGGCTTTTTTTGTCTCCTTGAGGTTGGCAGAGCCCTCAGTGGTCCTTGGCGGCAGTTGCAACACAATGGATGTGGAGGAATCTGGGTGAGGAGGTGAGGTTTTTTTGGAGCGTATCTGCCACTGCTGCTGCCTTCATGATGTACTGTTTGCAGTTGTTTTCATCTGTTCAGAAATGCCTGCCACTTGAGAGTATCTGCTATTGATCTTTACTGCTCCCTGAAAATAGAAGTGACTTGCAGGCTGTCGTTGATTTCGGATCCTAGGAATACTTCACCAACCTCTCCTGCTTCCAAATGCTCAGCAGTCATTCTCTGTAAATTGTGCCTGAACTAGGAAGTTGAAAGATGTTATAACAATATGTTAAATGTCTCCAATCACCTCTGTAAGTACATCTAGACTGTGGTCTCCAGTGAAGTGGAAAGACACTTGAGATTGCTAAAAATATATTAGCTCAGGTACTTCACATATCTGGAGCAATCTAGCTGTAGCACCAGAGCTCAGTTGGTGTCTCAAGATGTTCTCATTTTCAGGATATCCTGTTTTACTGCTTTTCATTTGAATGAATCCATTTAAAATTAGGTTGGGTATCTCTGCGCTCTGCTGCATTTTGAAGTGCACGCCGACCTGCAAAGCACAGCTGACTGTGACCCACTGAGAGGAACTGCCAGCATTCCCGAAATGGCTGTAGTTTACAAAATGTGTCAGTACTCAGCCTTTTTTTTTTTTTTGCGTCTTCAAAAACTTAATCAGCAAAGTTTACCTGCAGAGAAGACAGGGTCCTCTGAGAAAGAGTCATGGGGATCAGAGTAGGAAGGACTGTCATATTTTGACTGCTTTATGACCTGTTTTTTAGAAGAAGGGTTTTTTTGCCTTTATCTTGCCATGAGTGCAGAGCAGTGTGATGACCCGCTTTCACCTTCCTGCTGCCCTCCCCTCCACATCTCTTCCATGCAGGTGGGAGGTGGGAATAAAGAAGAAACCTCTCATGACAGATGTTTGTGATGCTGTAGGAGGTCCTGCTGTGCAGTGACCCCAGATACAAGAGGGAAGGTGCAGGAGCAGCTCTGTGGCACAGTATCTCACTTGCAATGCACTGGGACAAGGTGTCCCTTCCTGTATTTCACTCCCCTCTTTTTTTTTCTGGTCGGTTTGCCCTGTGGAGCTGTAGCCATCGCCACTTGCAGACCCCACGTCAGGGTGTCACCCTGCATTTTGCCATTTAGTATGGTGTGGTACCTCAATGCTTGCCCTGTGGGGCCGGGCTGCCTCCAAACTGGCCATGGCACAGCCATGCCAGGCTGCTCGGCCTCCTTTCTCAGGCTTGTGTTGTTCAGAGGTGAGTCCTATTTTTGGTGCCACATCACGGTTGCAAGGGATCCTGCAAAGAGATGCATTAAAAGTGCAGCAAAGATCTCAGCTAGCAAGAAGGCAACATTTATTGCACCTAAAGCTACTCTATGTGACTCTTCTTCCCATTTAAGATGTCCTCTCCAGGCATCTTCCTGGTACCATTTGGGAAGTAGGGTACATACATGGCGCAGGGAGCATTGCACTGGGGGGACGGTGGACAGAGAACCTCCCTCGGCGAAATCCAGCCCTCTGACTCACTCCATTACTTCTTGAGAGTCAGGAATGTGCTTAACTAATTTGGTTTCATGCATTTTTAATTACCACAGGTCTCACTCTGATAGCAGGAAGGGATTTTAGCTGGTAAGGATCACTGCCATCAGGGCAGTTGCTTGGCTTTTCAATAGGAAAGTATTTATGGCAGGAAACCGGAGCAGGTTGCTTTTGGGGCTAAGCCCTTGCCTGCACCCCCTTACGGCTGGTATCTCTGAAAACCCTGTGCTTTGGTGCAGGGGCTGTATGCATTGACTAATGGGGACTTTTTGGGGCCTGGCAGTGGGAGCAGGACTTGGCATCGTGCTCGTGCTGACACTACGCTGCCGTCTGTTTCGGTGGGCACAGTCAGGCTTTTCTGCCAGCCTGACCATATGCTGCCTGTTCTACACTCAAATTAAAAGTCTGAATTTGGAGCTTTCCTTCCTTCCGTGTCTCCTGTCCTTCCTCTCTTCTTCATCTCCTTTCACTCAAGTATAACCCAAATGTCTGGCTCAGTGTGCCCTTGCTGTGCCCAGGTGCACTGGTATGCTCCTCTCAGCAGAGTTTGTGTTCAAAAAGGGCTTAAAGGGTTCACATTTTGACCTCAAATTCTTTTTTAATATTAACTTTCTTATTCCTCAGAATATGAGTTATTTTTTTGTCATCCTAAACAAGAATAGATTGCACCTTATCTGATAAATATCTGTGAATTTTAGTACTGCTACATGCATAAGGAAGAAACTATAGTGAGAATAATAGACCAATCTCAAAAGCAGTTGCTTTGCCATGTTCAAGGGAAAAAAATGCTTGTAGGGTCACTGTTCTGGTCAGCATCCAAACGGCAGTTATTGTGATCAACAAAATTTCTTAAGAAAGAAGACACAAAAATATTGATAACGGGGAAGAACTTGATCAAGTATGGTGCCGGGGAGTTATTAATGACTCTGCTTAGCAAACTCCACCTTCACCTGGTGCCACTAAGGCTGGAGCAACTTCCTTGAAATCAGAAATGTTCTTCAGTTTTGAGGCGAGGCGTGTGAGCGTGTGCCAAACGGTAAGCATGTGAAAAGCTCCACTGACTTCAGAAAATGACTGTCCTTGATTACAGTGGATTTTACTGGGGCCTGAGAGCAAAATTTGTCCTGATTTATTGCAACTGAGCTGTGTTTGTTGAGTTTATTCTAACTTGTGTAATCTGCTCCTAGGATACCACAGGAGGAGATAGGGATCTTCCTGCTAATTGCGGTGCACTTTAGACACAATTAGGGCAAATAACCTCTTTAAGGCTTGTAGGTTTTATAACACTTTAAGGCAATTTAAGTCAACTGCAGGAGTTTTAGCATTCTGCTTTCACAACAAAATAACTTAAGTAGAAGGTTTTGAGTTTTATGTTCTCTAGGTAAGATTGAATATCCCAAGCAGGAAAGAAGTGGAGCCTAACTCCCTTAAAGTCAGTGGGCATCTGCAAATGTTGTAACATATGGTTTATGCACACACATATCTACCTAGATTGGTAATATCAAATGAGTGTTATACGTCTGGCAGAACCTGTGTGCTTGTGTTACAGCCTTCTGACATCAAGTTTACATCTGTTCATTGCCAACTGGATCTGTATTCAGGCAAATTCTGTGTAGTCTTTGTGCTAAAGAATTGATTCTTCTGGAGTTTTACTTAGAATTTGGAAATTTGGCTTGTGAAGACTTGAAAATAGCAATGATAAATTTTAGTAGTCTCTTTAATCTTTACATTATTGCACATGTGGATGTGAATGCACATACAGATACTCCCATGAGAATGGTGCTAGTTATTACACAGTCACATTTATGTATGTTGTCTCAAAATACTTTCTTATGTAATAAAAAAAAATTATCACCACAGTGTCGTTGTCTTCATATATGAAAGCATGTAAGAACTACTTTTCGTAGGGCTTAAATAAGTCCAGAGTTACGGCCTCTTGAAGCAAACATGTGAATCCTAACAAATCATCAGAGAGGCTATGTTCCTTTTTATTTTATGTTCTCTGGGGGTTATTTTCTGGTCTCATTAATGGGCTTTGAAATGATTTGGATTTCTTTGTTTTACCTGAAGAGAGGAAATACAGTGGCATCAGCATAGCTCTGAGGACTAGGCATGTATCCATTCTCATTTTTTCTCACTGGATCTTGGTTTCATCAGCCTTGATGTACTAATTTTTTTTTATTACTTTCTATGTCATTCAGACATTGCTTCTTTAGATATTCACCTTGGAAAAAACAAGGAGGTCAAGCTGTTAATGGCTGCTGGTGTTTAACCATGTCAGTTAGATCTGACATATGCACACAGATATACTTACGTAAGGTGACAGATGCTGTTGGGTATCCTGGGCTGTAGGAAAGTACTGTTTTGAGACAATGTTCAAAAATGCATTCAGAAGATCTCCCCTTTCATTCCTCCATCCCTGAGATTGCTCACTCGAATGGTGTATGCTGATCTCCTCCCTCATTTTAATTAACACCTTCCCTTCTTCCCTCTCTTTTGAACAGTTGTATGGCTCCCATGAAGCTGCTGTCAACATGTCAGAGTCACATATGGAAGGTTGCTTTCTCAAACCTAAGTACCAAAAAAGTGGATTCTTAGTAGGCATGAAATCCAGGGAATCTGAGAATTTCTTGATATGCTATAAGTTTGTCCCTTGGCCTGTCATGTATTACCTAGTAATCATGTCTGACAGAGTAAAATATAATAAAACTCTGTTGCTGGAGCCACCTCTGACATGAACAGCAAGATATGCAAGAATTAGATTTCAAAGTCATGATCTTTATAGGAACACTTTTGTGTGTATGGCCTGCAGGACTGGGCAACTCAATTGTACCTGTGTTTCGTATCTCTAGGAAAGTTTTTATGTCTTTTCAGAAAGGAAAAGGAAAGTCTTTCCCACTAGGGCACACTGGGAAGGGAACTAGCACACCGCAGCAGAGGCTGCTCTGAGCAATACTGTGACGCTGAGGAATTAATGCAAGGCTGTCACGTAGCAAAGATGTTTAGCCAGCAGTGGTGTGCATGGCACAGTGGGAGAGCTGCTACTAAAAGGCTGTGATTTAGCAAAGCACTCAAACAGATGTTTATTCCTGTTCCTCTTAGAGCATCCCTGCTAATGTGTGTTCCTAACTCAAGTCATGTAGGTGAATCCTATTGATAGCATTAGGTTTCTCACCTGGACAGAGGCTTGAGTCTACATTTTGCCAGGGCTTTTCCAACTGGATGTTTTCCTAATGCATATTGTTACCCTGAGAGAAACCCCAGCTTTACAAGTAGTTTTTCCAGATTTGTTCCTCTGTGCATGAGCAATACAATGTCTTTGCAGAAAAAAACCAAACATATTGTTGGGTTTTTGAAGCACAGACTATTTTGGGTAAATAGTTAAAAAAGCAGCATAGTTTTCACTGAATCCACTGAGTTTAATTCGTGGAGAAGAGTTACTGGGTACTGCATGTTGATGTATGTATTGAGACTTCGAACAGAAACGTTTGCCTTAGTGTCTGTTGATGATTTCTTCACCCTATTTGTGTACATGATGTGGTTAAATAAGTTAAACAGCTTCTTCTGAGTCACTGATTTCTCTTTCAAGAGGAAAGCAGCTGGCAAGACCTTGAAGTTTGCTATGGTTTGGTGGAGGGATGAGAGGCAAGCACTGTGTGTGGGGGTGTGTGTGTGGGGGTGTGTGTGTGGGGGTGTGTGTGCAGAGGACATTTCAAATGGCACTAGAAGCCATTTGCACCAACCATGTTGGTTGGTGAGCAATCAAAATAAGCCTGATTGAGTCGGTGGGGCCTGGAGAGCTACTCACTCACCTTGAGGTATGTTTCCTGCCATCTCCAGTGCTGAGCCACCAGGATGGTTGTTGTAACCCTGGCAGCAAATATGCTTGCTAACCTCTTGCTGATGATTGCCTTCCTCCCCTCTACACTGCTTTTTCATGAATTTATTGAGTATTCCCATTCCAAACCCACATCTTTCAATGTCCAAATGATGAAATAAAAGTCATAATAAAACTGTCCTATGTACCAGGCCAGCTGGGGAAAATGGTACTGTTCCTGTCAAAGAGGTGAGCTGGAAAAAGCATTGCTCTATTTTGTAATTTATTGGATAAAAAGAAAAATTATTTACTCTTAAGAAAAGCAAGGGTCTCTTCCACAAAAGGTGCTCTTCCCCAAGTTATGTCAGCTTTGAGTGTGATCACATTTCGAGCCTAAACAACCTTGACAGACTTTTTTTTTCTTAATTAAGATTCAGTCTGGTTCCTGGTAACACATTGGGATATAATGACTGAAGAAAACGAACATCAATTATTCACAGTCTATGGGAGAAGCCTCGTATAAATTATTCACAGAAGACATTCTGAAGCTGGCTGAGATTATAGGAAATATTAATAATGAAGCAGTGATTTCCCCTCATCCTTTGGCTTTCTTTTTTTCTCCTCATCCCATATTTTGGTTGGTCCTTGGTTCCATGGTGTGTGGACCCCAATGTCCCTGGGTATCACTGAACAGATGCCTCTATGTGCTTGTCCTTGACCACATTTTGCCCCCCAGGTTTGTGGCATGTGTCTGCTGAATTCAGAAGCTGTTCTGAGGGACAACTGTTTGATGCTGCCAACCTCATATTTCCTTTCTGAGCTACAGTTTTCACCTCTGCCCATGGGAGGCTGAGATAATTCAGCCCAGACTCTACCTGAAGGATGTGGCAGCATCTCACCTGAATCCCAGGCAGTGGGGCTTTGGATGAACAATATAGGAATGGAGTGGGGGGAGATGGAAAACCTGTGTTTTTTTGGTATGGATGGAATTGCTTCATTGCTACATCCTCCTAATGTTGTTATAATCTGGCAAAAGCCCATCCTGTGGGTTTTTTTTTTTAAGTTGTAATGTGTTGAGAGCAAGAGGGATGCAGGACTGTACACATGAACATGCACATGCTCAGTGGCAACAGAATAAACAGAAGAGTTGAAATAACTTTAGGAGTAATGAGTAAGAAATGTCTGGAGAAAAATGTCTGCTGAGAAGATTGGTAGAAGTAGAGACAGTGGGTCCATTTGGTGTGGGATGGGAAGCTAGTCAAGGGAAAGTGTAAGACTGAGTGGCCAGATCTGCATAAAGGAGGAAAACAATTGAATATGTTGTAGGTTTGGTGCTGGAGGATGCAGGGCATTGAGGCAGCTTTGATTAATCTTCTGGTGAAATCACAAATATTCTGATTGCTCTCATGGCATGGCAATGTCTGCGAGATATTCGCCTTAGAAAACGCTCCAGAGGAAGGTTTCAGACCTCAAAGGAAGCTGAGTGGTCACATACATGTGTGAATCTGCTCTGTTAGTCCAGCTGCATTCATGATAAGCCTGTCCTGACCTCCAGCATCGGAAAGTTAAGCAATGTGAGATTGTTAGGGTCAGTCACTAGAAGAGAAATGTGCCAACTAACGTTGATCCTAGTCCACTAAAGACACCAAGAAAGCCACAGCTGTACTAAAAGGCAGAACGTGACCCTGGAGCCTCGCAGTCAAATGTCAAATGAGGCAAACTTCTTTATGGTCTGTTTTGCCCTATGGGGAGCTGTTTCCATGTCTGCAAAGTGACTGTAAAGTGCTATCAGATCTGGAAAATAATCTCTTGCAAGCAATCATTGGAAGTAGTGACACAGCGGGCAGGGTTCCTGCTTCAGGGTGCCCCATATCCGTGGTGTGTGCCAGGAGGGAGGTGGGAGACCATCACTCTTGACTCACAGAGTTTAAGAGGAGGGAGATTAATTAGATTTGCTAGTTTGACCTCACAGGCCATTAAAATGCATCTACTTAGGCTGATGCTGAGGCTGATAATTTGTATTTGGCATGAGCTTTTCTTCCATATGGTGTCCAGTTATGGTACGAAGCGGTTGAGAGACAAAGGGTCTATCACATGCCATGACAGATTGTTCCAGCAGTCATTCTTCCTATTAAAAATGTGTATGCTATTTCAAATTTGAATTTGTCGGGGTTCAGCTTCCAGAAGTTAGTTCTTATGAAGTTTGCTGCTTAATTGAAGAGTCCAGTGGGATCCTGTGTTTTTTCCCCTTGGAGATACCTATATATTAATCAAGTTGACTCTCAGTCTTCTTTTGATAAGCTAAATAGACTAAGCCCTTCAGATTTCTCACTGCAAGGCATTGCCTCTAATTTTAAGAGCATTTAAAGTCCTTTTGTTTTGCATTGACCAGTTAAAAATGCTGAATCACAACCGTATTCAGTATCAGAATGTTCTTCTCAGCTGTAGTACACACGTTTCATCCTGCACATCTCTACCTCCACCTGTAAATATCCCCACAGATCTCCCTAGTGCCTTTTTGCACGTCTTGGCAGTGGAAGCTCTCGATGAATGGTGGGTCCCCTCTGACCCTCAGGCTTTCTGCTCTCCAGGATACGTTTCAGCCTTCTGCTGGCAGGGCTGGCACTCCCTGCATGAAGCAGCTTGTCTTTACCTTTGACTCTGTCAAAACCCACTGACTTCACCTCTCACCCATCAATTTTAATACTGTTCCTTTTCTATTTCCCTGCAGATCATTGATAAAAATGTGGAGAGCCATCAGACTGAGCCCCAGGGCAGGCAGAACTGCCCCACTGGTCCCTGCTCAGTGAAGGTTTCCCACCGACAGCCCTCTCTGAGATCTGTTACTCGGGAAGTTCTTAATCCATTTAAGATGCGCCTTACTGGTATTGTGTGGTACTGCCTTCTTCATCAGGATGACATGCAAAACTAAGCTAGCTGTATTAGAAACCCTAAGTCTATTCCATCCACTCAGTCACCTTTATCAAGTGACTTGTAATCCTTTTAAAGAATGAAATTAGTTCTGTTTGACAAGACTTACACAATGGTTTCAGTGGGTATTAGTACTATAGCTCTTGTTTCTTATGAAGTGAATCCAGCGTCAGCTGTATTGCATGCATGTGTGAATGTGTGGCTGCCTGTGGCACTGTTTATCTAACAGCACTTTACACCTTTTGTGACCAAGACTGGTTGCCTGTACAAACCACAACATTTTTTTTCCTCTGTATTTATTTTGAGAAAGCTACAGTTGCAAATCTGTAAGTTTGTGTGTAGCCCCCAAACTGATATTTGAAAAGTGTAACAGGAAAGTTTGCATTTGGAGAGGAAGGGGGAACAGTGATGTCCAAACAAGATCAATAGCATTGATTCTGGAAAAGATTTTCAGAGTTGCCTATGTGAGGCAGCAGCCTTAGTTCTGTTTTCTGAAACAGGGTGGACAAAAGGAACTATTCAACAGAGTTTTTGTTTTGTTTTGTTTTGGTTTTTTTTTCCCCTAAAAATTAAGTGTCAAATGCTTAAAACAAAGGGGCTCTGGGGTCGGGGGCAGGTGGTGTTCACAGAGGCTACCTCTAAGCAGGGAGACTAATTTTCCCTCTGGAGTCTGAAGCAAAATTGGTGGGGAGTTAGTGGAGGAAAAATCAGAGCACACACCCCAAAATATATGATTTAGACCCCTGAAACTTCACATCGCACCTTAACCTCCTATGTGGTGGTGTTGCCCTTCCCATTGACAGCATCTTGCGTCTGTTGCCCCTGTAAACACAGTGGTGCTGCAATAACATCAACTGTTTCTGTGGACAAGCGATTGCTGGTCGGTGCTGGATCTGTGCTCAGCCACCTCTTAGTGAGGTGGAGCAGCCACAAGCAAGGCAAAGTGCTAATGCCTTGGGACGGATCATCTGTCTGCACCCTGTCCCCACCCTGGGCAAGTGCCTCCTGGGCCCATCATGGGGGACATGTGCTCTGCAGGGTCCTTCTGGGCACAGCCACAACCTGCCCGTCTCCAGCTGAACAGACTCCTGAATTGATGCTGCTTAGATTAAAGAGGGTTTAGTCTGGCTTTTGGTCTCTCCCCTTGCTGGAAGAGCAAGTTGTGCAACACTAGGAGAGGAGACCATCTCCGTGCTCGTCACACACCGTGTTCCCTCTCCATCCCCCTCCAGCTGCTCCTGACCGCTTGGAATGAGACCAAACGATGCATCTGTTCCAATGTCAAAAGTGGTTCATGTTGCCATTAGCCACGTTCAGTCCCAAATTGAACCTGGCAAGCAGCTGACATGCTCAGAGCTAGTTTGCTTGCAGACGTATGTGTTTGGATGGGAAATGCTCCTGCCTTTGACATACAATTGTTAGAAAAGGGAAAGAAGGTAATTCACCACCTAAATAAGAAAAAGGCTCAGTGTCCTGCGTGGCAGCCTGCCTGGTCTCTTATACCTTTTTTCTTTTCTCTAAAATGATCAGGCTGCAAGGAGTTAAAAGATATTAGTTCGGTTAAAGCAATCATCTCTGCTCAACCTCACTGTAAGAGGAGGCTCTGCTGACTTCTGTATCTTCATTATGGCAGGGAATTTCTCACTTTTACCTACTCCTTATTTGAAATTTGCAAATCTGGAATGTGTGGTTAAGCAGTGTTCTCCATTTCTTGCTATTTAACTTTCTTTAAAAAATGTTGAAACTATTAAAAGATTTGAATATGTCATGGTAGAGCTCACTTTTTTACTTCCATTCCTGATGGCTTCTCTCTGCACCCTTCAAAATACAAGAATAAAGCAGGATTAATTAGTGATGCTAAAGCAGTGACTCAGGACACCTTTATGCATTTAAGTTGAAGAGCTGTATGATGTGTGGTCTCAGTTCAGACACACAGGGAAGTGCTCGCTGCTTTTCTCTGAGTCTCTGAAGAAAGCTGTGCTGCAGGCACATCCTATGGCTCAAGCTGAGGTCGCAGAGGTAGCCAGATGGGATGTTAGTCCTACCCCTCTGTCATGTGCCACTACCTACAGAAAACCACCTGCCCCCTCCAAGGGTGGATTTTTTTCCTGTCTGTCCATCTTTCACAGCAATCTGTTGGGGCAGGATTTACTTGCATATACCCACCCTAGCACTCATCCCTCCTAGGCTCCTGACCACTTTCCTTCTTGGTCCATCACCAGTGAGTGATGGGGTTAGAAAAACAGATTTGATAGCTTGAAGTCCACTGATTCAAATTCAGAGTATTGTGATATGACCAAGAGGGAAAAATGACCCTTTGGCAGATCTTTCCACCAAAACAGACCTTTTATCTGCATTCCAGTGCTGCCCATCAAGGACAATTACTCAGAGAAATGCTGCAAAAGCCAGCACAGAAATGGGAGCCTGAACTGCAGCTGGATTCAGGTGGAAATTGGTGTTACACAGCCATGACTTTATCAAAGTACTTACAATCAAACAAGTTTTTCTGCAGTTAGTTGAACATCAGCACATCTATGAAACCACATATCCTGGGACTTCAGCTGGTGTCAGTTATTCTGGGCGAGTCTCATCACTTTGGCTGGCAGTCTGGTCTCATCCTACAGTTTCTCAGACTGTGAGTTTATGATGTCTTTAAAGTGAGTTCATGAAATATCTGTCACTGCACAATGTGGCATGCGTGAAACTGCAAAAAATCCCATCTTTTCTTGGGGTGCGAGTTGTGTGCGTTGCTCTGAGTCCTGCTTTGGCTAAACTGGCACAGTTAAGTTTAAAAGTCTGCAAGTGACATAGGAACTATTGTGTTCTGCAGAAAGCGCTCATTTATTTTCCATCCAGGATGTTTGGTCTCAGAGAGGATGTGGTGCAGCATGGGGAAAGCGGGATGCTCTGCCATTGAAATGAGCGTCCGGGCAGGAGTTATGATTCTGGCACAGCCACAGGGCTCTGTGGGCATACAGGACTTCAGCCACCGTCCAGATTTCCTCTATATAATGGGAATATTAGGGAATGGGAATGTACCCTTAGCAAGTAGAGATGTGATCAGACTGGAGCAAGGGATATATAGTCACTTGGAGTAAGTAATTTTAGAGACATCAGTGAAAAAAACACTTTGTGAACATTCCTTCTAAGTTATACTTCCCCTAGGTACATATGTTTGAGTACTGTCTTTGCTGTGCTGGCAACCAGTGTTTATTTTCTCAACATGCTAATATCACCCCAGTCAAAGATCCTTATTTGCAAGACACAGGCCCATTTGTGATCTTTTCCAAGACCACCTGATTTGTCAGGAAAAATGTTCAAGGCTTTGTAGGCAGCCCATGTGAGCAGTAATGTGGATTATGGCTGCAGCTCTCAGCCAAGGTCTGCAGTGTTGTGTTACCATCAGTGTGCTGCTGTGCACCCTTAGCTACTGTACAGGTGGGTGATACGAGTCTGCTCTGGGTCTCAGGTGCTGGTGGTTTTACTTGAGTCCAAGGTGTAGCAGGTGGGTGAGCAAGGGTGAGGAGAACTGTATTACAGGTCCTCATTTTTACAAATTGCTTTTGGACACAGTCTGTGGGTAGAGGTTTCCTATCTAAATCTTTTGCCAACAGAGGCAAGCTGCAAATCAGGAGCCGTCATCTGAGATTTGGTTTCAGTGCTGCTGCGTTGGTGAAAAGACAGGCACCGGTGAACATCTCAGTTTTGCAGCCAGTGTTCAGCCATTGTGTTCCTGGGGCTGGGGCATTCCCATCTGGTTCCCTGTAGTGACAGTTCACTCCTAATTAATTAAGCAGCAAAAAATTAATGGAAATTAATTGAGATTAATTTCTCCATTCATATGTTGGAAACTATTGTCTCCTCAGCTTTCTCCTGTGCCTCTGGCGAGTACCTGGAGATGAAGAACCAGGTGTGCAGCAAATGTGCAGAGGGGACCTACTCACTGGGCAGTGGGATCAAGTTTGACGAGTGGGATGAGCTGCCAGCAGGATTCTCCAACGTGGCGACCTTCATGGACACAGCGGTTGGCTCGGCTGAGAATAAAGCCGACAGCTGTAACAAGTAAGAATTTCTGTTTGCATCTGAGTTATGCATGCATGGGAGAACCTGAGACAGCTCATCAGCACAAAACCAGCTTAACCATTTATCTAAGCTCTCCAGAGGGTGAGCAACTCTAGTAATGGCAAACAACACTGTCTGGGAAGTGAAATTTTTAGCCATCTCTTTGCTGTCCTCATTGTCTCCTCAGGCTCAGCAGCAGCTACTGAGTCCAAGACCAGCTTGGGGCTGCTCTTATTTGTATCTGGAAAGCTCCAGGATCACGGCATAGTAACTGTGGCTAAAAGGTATTTTCACAGCCTATTGAGAGACCCATGGTGGTTGCAGAAGGCTGTTCCTGAGTATAATTGAAAGTGTGTTCAGCCTGTGGATGCTAAACATTTCCTGTGTAGTCTGGGTCCTAAATTTCTAGTATTGCATCTTTTCACATACACAGTTTTAATATTTACATGAAAAATAATTGGGAATCCACTAATAAAGTTATAAATTCGCTATTCATGGCAATTAGCTCTTGGGGGATTCTCGGTTCTTTATTAAGTAACATGTTTTTGTAT
Source organism: Pterocles orientalis (assembly GCA_011057875.1). Classification (NCBI taxonomy): domain Eukaryota; kingdom Metazoa; phylum Chordata; class Aves; order Pterocliformes; family Pteroclidae; genus Pterocles; species Pterocles orientalis. Next base: position 2,624,738 of record WKFP01015175.1, read on the forward strand.
AATAGTGTAAGAAAAGTATTCTGTGATCTCAGCTGGGGCTTGTTTTGTTTATGTTTGTCAGCTCTTCGTGGACACCTCGAGGGAATTACATAGAGTCAAACAGGGATGACTGTACGGTTTCTCTCATCTATGCTGTGCACCTGAAGAAATCCGGTTCTGTCTTCTTCGAATACCAGTATATTGACAACAACATCTTCTTTGAATTTTTTGTAAGGCCTTTTATATGACAAATTCAACCTTCTATTGTAAGAATTCAATCCAGATAAAGACCATCAGAAACAGCTTTTCCTTCCTTTACATTCCCTGTATGTCCATAACTTATTACTGTTCAACAAGATTAAAAAATATATTTTTTTTTCTGCCTTTTTGGAATTCATTTCAGCTTAAAACTCAGGCTAAACTGATCCTATCTACCATGTGCTGGGATTTTTCCATTAGAGGTTTGACTGCCCCTGTTAGTCCAGCATTTTCCAAGGCAACTCTTGGTGGTTGGTGCTTCAGTCTAAGGGTGTTTGACTTGAGATGCCTTTGAAGGGACGTGAAATTTAAAAAAAACTTCTTCCAAGGCGGGCATCCAGAACCTGAGGTGCTCCAAGGCATTAATATGTGGAAACCTTTACCTTTAGTTTTAGGTCAATTTGGGTCATAGCAATTGAAATGAAAAGAAAAACAGGAGCAAAGACAAAAGGCTGATCCTTAAAAAAAAAAAAAAAAAGCCAGAAGCAACAGTTCTCCAAAGAGATTTAGGAATAAAAATTCAGGTGACTTTCTGAGGACATGTCCAGACTGTGAAATGGAGGGGCTGGGGTCATTAGCTCTGAAATTGGAGCAGCCTGGTTGGGCTTGCACCATGTCGTACCCAAATTGCTGAAACAATCTGATCAGCAGGGACCCAAATGGGAAGGACAGCCCTGCTCTGCCCACATGGATGGGCTGGTTGGGATCCAGGGAGCCATAGAGTTCGCATCACCAGGCTCCACAATGTAGTGCAGATGCTCCATGTCACTGAGATGCTTTGGAAGTTTCCACCAACACCTGCATTGCTTTCCTTGGCATGTTATACCTGCCATTTGAGACAGAAAAAAACTCATGGGAGGGCATCTCAGAGCTGGAGATGACTGGAAATATTCAGTCTCCTCTGTTACTGCCCTTCTCCCTGTCTGGTGAGCTGTTTTTCATCCAAAAAACACAGCTTATGGTATCTCACAGGAGTGCAAAGCCTTAGCTGGTGTTGGTTAATGTTTCTTGAAGCTCAGTGCAAAGTATCCTTGTCCTTAGTAAAGATGGGAAGGAAGACAAAAATTACCTGCTGGAGGCACCCTCGTGCTGCTACATCAGTGAAATCTATTGCAATTTGATAACAGACCGTGCAGGGAACACAATTTAGCCATTTCACTTTAATATAAGACTATCCTGCCTTCTTCAGATGAGTGTACCAGGATGATGAATCCTAGCTCCAGTTGCTTGATTGACTGCCTGATCTCCTGCAGCGGAGCAAATATCTTGTTTCTATGAGAATTAGCTTTGAAAACGGCTTTTTCAATGTTACTTTTATCCATATCCTGCTCATTCACCTCCTTAATTTTATCATTGCCTGTTCAAGAAGCAGTGAGTGGTGCAGTCCTTTATGAAAATGCCCTTATAAATAATTCCTAGTCAGCCTCAGTATTTCAGGGAAACCATATTCAACACTCCTCTAAAAGCCCATTTTTTCCCTCCAGCACGACTTTGTGCTTAAATCTATTTAACAATGACACTTTAGCTCTAGACAGTGGCATTTCAGTGGCAGTGGCTTGCAGGTTGCTGGGAAATGATGAAGTTTTTGGGCTCCCCAGCTACAGGTGGCTGCACTGTGGGTCTGAGGGTAAGGAAAGAGATGTCCTCAAATGTGGGAAGTAAGCGTGGATCCTTGTTAGATACTCTCTGCTTCTGCAGCCTGCCCTTCCCAGACTCTTTTTACATATAGAAGCCCTTTACACCTTGCAAGAAGAGACTATATATTCTTATCTCCATTTTGCAGATGGGAACTGAGGTGTAAAGATGCTGTAGCTTAAATTGTGCAGGATAATTAGGGATCTACCTTGTACTTAGGTGCTTATTCGCACCTCTTTTCCTCAGTGCTGTTAATCTAGGCGAGAGTTAAGTGCACAGATGCTTTTGGGGGATGTAGGGTTATGTGGCTTCTTTCAGATTTTATTGGGAACAACTTTGAGGAGGAGGCTTGACCCCAGGTTTTTTGAAAGTGTTGCACTGGCCTTTCTTCCTGGTGGAATGAAGGTTGAGTAGCTGAATTCAGACCTCAAAGGGACTTGATGATTTTTCTTCAGAGAAAACAGTTAACAGAAGAAAGAAGTGGACCACTGTGAGGCCATACATCAAACCCTGCTGCAAGGAAAGGCTGCTAAGCTGGGCTGAGCGTGGGTGAAGGACGATCATCCTCACACCTCTGCCAGGGCAGGCTCTCCATGGCAGGTTGCCTCTCCCTTGATAGTATTACTCTCATCCCTAGTGAGGTCTGGTGGCAGGGAGCCAAAGACACAGCAGATATTTGCTGCAGAGAAAACAGTTTGTCTTCTAGCGTTGGCCTGCCTGCTCATACCTCCCCTCTGACTTAGAAGCCCATGGCTTATGGATTTTTTTTGAATTGGTCTTGGTGGACTCAAGAGAAGGAGGCAGCCAAGACAAGATGCTCAGCATTTAAATCTGACCAGATAGCAAGAGGATGAGGGTGATATCTTCTCCTCCTGCTCTTTTTTCCATTTGCATCAGAGGTGGTCCTTAGAGGCACTGTTAAGATGCTGCAGTGTTTTGAAAGTTGGGGTTTTTTTGCCACAAATAAGTCAGCTGCTGTCCTAAATATGTAGACAATAAGAACAAAGCTGAGTCTTATAATTCCTTGCTAGCAGTCATTATGCTGACAGAAAGTTGCATCTGAGTGTGGTCACTGATCTTGTGTTTCTAACTAACAGATTCAAAATGACCAGTGCAAAGAGATGGAGTCCACAGCAGACAAGTGGGTGAAGCTAACAGACAACGGGGAATGGGGCTCTCATTCTGTAAGTCTGCAAAAAATTCCTTAATGAAGCTTTTTTCCTTTTAAAAAAGTCTGTGATTTCCTCTGAGCAGAGAGCAAACAAGGGCCGGATCCTGTGAATGTACCTGAAGAAGCACAGCTTGCAAAGCCACCGAGAACTCTAAGGGGCTGATCCCAAAGCAAAAGATACAGATGCGAGACTTTGTATTGATTTATCTGGGCTTTGAATCAAGTGCTTTATGAGGTTAAATAAATGTATGCAAATCCGCACGCCTGTCACTCTGGATGGTTGTAACTGAAATCTTCTGTGACAGTTTGCTCATGAGAGCACGAGATCATTCCCCGTTGCTCAGCAGAGTGGCAGGAGTGGTGCATGTATGTGGGAGCAGGCAGGATGGGCGTTTTATTCTCAAACATGTGCTGAGGAGCTGGACTGCATCCAGCCTGTGCTCTGTGGGAGCTGACCTGGCTGAAAAGCAAGGGGCAGCACTGGGGTGGCTCCTGCAGCTCTGATCTGAATATGTCCATGTTGGGAGCAGCAGCTCTTGGGCTGGCCTGTGACTTGGCTGGCTGAGTTTGTTGGTGCACAGACCACATGTAGAGCAACTCAATAGCTCATGCTGGTGCCTGGTTTCCATTGTACCATTGTACCCTAATTCCCAGAGCCATGCTAGCAAAGGCCTAACGTAGGTGACATTATGCCAGAAGAAAAAGGTTTTTAATTGACATAGATCACAGAATCATAGACTGGTTTGGGTTGGAAGGGACCTTTAAGATAATCTAGTTCCAAACCCCCTGCCATGGGCAGGGACACCTCCCACTAGCCCAGGTTGCTCAAAGCCTCATCCAGCCTGACCTTGAACCCTTCCAGGGATGGGGCATCCACAGCTTCTCTGGGCAACCTGTGCTACTGCCTCACCACCCTCACAGTAAAAATGGCAGCCCACTCTCTGTTTTCCATGGTCTGCCTACCCTTCTGGAGGAGAAACTGTATTCCCAAGGCAGCTCTGGTTGGCAGTGCCCGTTGGCTCATGTGCAAGCCCCGTGTGAGTCGCATTGGGAGGCAGGAGAACTGGGTGAGAAGGGGTGAGTGGCATGGGCTGAGAGGTAGATCCATGGGCCAGGCCATCGACTCAGGTGAGCTGAGAGACGCAGACAGTGTCTGCACAGGAGAGGCTGGTATCTGAGCTCATTGTTCGCGATGTGCAAGTGTCTCCCCTGACTAAGAAGGTTGCTGGGATGCCTGGCTGAATTGTAGATGTGCGACCTAGGTGAGATGACTGTTCTGGCTCTCCTCAAAGCTTTTGTCTGCATTGCAAATCCTGTCATGGCAGCTTCTTTGACTCCAGTTTTCCAGTTGCTGCAGCCTCTGCTTTCAGCATACTAGTGCTGCTGCACCAGAGCTGATGTTGGGTGTCTCTGCACCAAACAGCATGATGTTTAATTCAATATCATCCCAGTCTGCTGTTACCTTCCCCCCCTGGACAGTAGGTTTTTGGGGAGTGGGAGATACACTATGCTGTATCTCCACTTTTCTGAGTGTTTGTACTCTATCCTGGGTGAACAAAACCTGATCCATTCAGGCCTGTACAGCACTGCTGTAAATCTCATTATCCTGGACCCTTATGCTGGTAGAGTTTATCCCTCTTCACACCTTCAGGCCAGTATCACTGTGTTGGTAGTAGACGTGTACTGGGCTAGTAAATGGTACAGCTTTGCAGCCAGGCAGGGTCTTGGTAAACCTGCTGCTTTAGAAAGTAGAGTGACACTGTAGTTACACAGGTGAGTTGAAGGCAGCAGGCATCAACAGTGCTGCTGAAAGAAGTGGTCCTGCCTTCCTCCTCCTCCTTCTAACCCCAGCCATGGTGCCACCAACCCACCACCCTTCCCATGCCAGCACAGGAGTTGTGCAGCCGCTTGCTGAACCACGCTGTGAAGACAAGTAGGTCAAAGCAGTCGGAAACTGGGTTGTTTTCTGCATCTTATCTGCTGTTCAGGGTCAGAAATGAGCGGGAGGGATGGGACTGCTGCTGAGGGCATTCATGGTTTGTGCCTGGCTTATGATCATGATGCTGTAGTATTAAGATGCAGGCAGAGATTGATTTTTAAAGGCTATAAACAAAATTCACTTATGAGCCTGGATTTTTGACCTCTGGGTTGTGTTGGGTTTCTCTACAAAAGTGTATCTCAAGGCTTTAAAAACAAACTGATTGACTGTATCTGAATACAGAGCTAGAGATAAAGGCTCCTGAGTGTAGCTGGATAAAGGCAGGAACAGCTTTTTCCAGTTCTGCCTACAACAAGGTCAGAAACAGCTCTTGGTGTTTTTCCATAGAACTGGGGTGTTGAGAAGCCTTTTTATAAAGCACGCTTAGGCACTCCTCAGAGATGTCTCTACAGCATCTGCCTAGCTGTCTCCTCATTACTTCTTGATTCACTAAGCAGCTTAGGAAAAGCCAGGATTGCTGCTAGGATGCAAGAAATCTGAGTAATGGAAGTAAGAAATAAAGCAATTTTTTTTGGTGAGGGGATGTCTGCTAATGGTCGTGCATATTCTTGCAGGTAACTCTGAAATCAGGGAGCAATATATTATACTGGAGAACAACAGGGATTCTCATGGGGTCCAAAGTAGTAAAACCGGTTCTGGTGAAAAACATCACAATTGAAGGTAAGTGATATTTGCCTTTTAGGTCTTATCTCACTCTTTCCTCACAGTGTTTGCCAAGTGCCGTTTCTACTGGTGTGCCTGCAGCACTGAAGTGGCTTTTCTTAGGCCACTTGTCGCCTGTCTTCTCTAAATTGTGGAAACAGAACAGCAAAAGTTCCCACTGTCAGGGAAAGGGTGAAAAATTAATTTAGCTGGTAAATGATGCCGTCTACTGGAGAAGACTGGCTTAGCAAATAAAAAGAGAGAAGAAGGAATAAACAGATTTTCTTTAACGCAGTATCGAAAGACCATGCTTATTGGTAAGCCTCTCAACAGTCATAAATGGATGTATATATCATAGCAGTGACAGTTAAATTACTACTTAAATAATTTAATTAATCTGGGATTGCTCTTTTGGTCCTGTTCTACGTGTAGTAAAACTTGGAGTGTCATACAAGCTTTTTACATGGGTCAGGCTTACATTGGGGAGCAAATATTAAGGACCTACATCATGAGTCAGAAAGACTAAGCATCTAAAGTGAGTGGTGAAAATCTGTGATTTTTTAAGCTGTGTTACCCAGCTGGCTTGCTTTCCCCCATGAGCAGGTGAGCAGTAGTTACAGAACATACCTCTGTATATTTCAGTGCTTTACCTGTAATTTACCTTACAGGAGTTGCATATACGTCTGAATGCTTCGCGTGCAAGCCTGGTACCTTCAGTGACAAACCAGGTTCATCTGGGTGCCAGCTGTGTCCAAGAAATACTTATTCTGAGAAAGGAGCTAAAGAGTGCACCAAGTGTAAAGAAGAAATATATTATGCAGGTACAGAAATCAAACGGGATAAGCAAAACTAAGAGAGCCTGAGTACGTAAGGTCATAAACTATTTCTGTGTGCGGATGTGAGAATGATTTTATCCAACAATTAAGTTTAGTCTTCAGCTGATCTGCAAAGGGGAAACAAAGATGGGGCTTCCCAAAAGCTGCAGAGGGCACATATAGAGATAACTGTCCAGACTCGGTCTTGGCTAAGGCCACCTATGGAGGGATGGAGATCTTTGTGACCTTGAAGGGAATGGCTCTTCAGAAGGATAATAACAGTCATGCTGTGCCCTCTCGTGGTAATTTGTGTTATCGGTTGGCAATGACATCAATTGGCTTCATCACTGCCTTCAGACTTGTCATGTTTCTAGGAACAGAAATTCTCTCCTTTCCAAATTCTCTGCTAGCCTGTCCCTTCCTCCTGTGTGGTTGGAAGATGTGGTGATCTGGTTGCAAACACTGGTCTTCAGCTGATCTGCATTCCCAGCTGTGGTTAGCTGGTGATCATCAGGTGACATGGGCACAATCCATTCTTCGTGGTCAAAATGTCTTCAGTTTTCTTCCTTGTAGCTGTTTTATAGGAAAGATTTTGAAGAATCAGTTACTGACCATAGATTGTAGCAAATGCTTGGGGACCTGTGCATGTGCTCATGATGGGAATAGAAATTGTGCAAAAATATCTGACGAGAAGAAAAATTGGGCCAGTGTTGTAAGGAAGTTTCTAATGGATTTTTGTTCCTTATCAAGTGAGAACATATTCCCGTGCTTGGCAAACCACACAAATTGCTGCTTGAAGGTGAAGGGGTAGAACGAGGGTTTGGGTGACTCCCTGGTTATACTGAATCAGTGAATTTCAGTGTGACAGTGCACGCATAGCTGGTATTTTCCATGTTCCCTCCCCTTCAGTTCAGGGGAAGGTTCATGTGGACTCTATTAAGAGTTTGATTTTTCATTCTTATTTTGTGTTTTTTTGCTAACTCACTTCAGTGTTCAGATTTTAAGCTTGTTACGGTCGTTTCCAGGGACCATTTGATAGTTTAACATCCCATTCCTCACCCTTTATTTTCAGATGAGGGATCCAGTGCGTGTATAGAGCGTCCTCCATGCACAAACAAAGACTTTTTCCAGATCCATACCCCGTGTGATAAGGAAGGAAAAGTAAGTAGAAGGCATGATATTTTTTTAAGATCATTGATTTGAAAACATTTAAGATCATTCTTGATTTGAAAACAAGGTAGGGTTTCTAGGAATCTCTTTCCTAATGCCTTTCCCAGTTTTGCTTCCAGAACTGAATCTCTCAGAGGCTTTGGGCTTGTCCTTTAGCTACTTTCTCTCCAGCATTAGTCCATCTGTAAGAATCTGCCTGTCATGGGTCTGATTAAGGGATCTGTTGTTGTGAAATGCTAAGCTCCTTGCACTTGTGATTAGTCTGACTGGGTCACTGGTGCTCTTAAAAAAAAAGGGTTGGAGCACAGGCTGAAGTACTGTCCCGAAATAAACCCTATTGTTTAGATGTTAACAGTCTTTCCTGGCATACTTTTAGCTTGTGACAACTTGCCCTGTCCCAGCAATGCCCAGGCACGATTTGGGTGCTGCCATGGCACAGGAGCATGACCACACCTATTGCAGATGGAAGAGCGTTTGGCTGCATAGGTATGATGTGTGTTGTGTCCCTTGGTTTTAGCACCAAAGACGACCCCATGATCTGTTGAAATAATGGTGTATATATATAGCCTGGGAGTATTCGTGTGCAGCAGCAGAGCTTAGCTGCTAATAATGTGCTTGCCTTGTGGGATGTCTTGGAACACCTGGCCCCAGTAGATTGTTTCACCCAGAGACCTTAGATCCACTGGATCTGACATAGGGGGACCTGCTGATGGAGCAGCCTGGCTTTGGAGATCTCTTGCCCTTTGTCCCAGCAGTCACACAGGGATTTTGGTGGGATATGGAAAAGAAACTTGTGTTTACTGGGAAATGGAGCCCACAGAGGTGTGGACAGATGGTCGGGCCTGTTTTGTCTCTTTTCTTCCCTTTCCCATCTCTTAGATCTGTACGGGATGGCAAGCAGTCAAAATTCATAGCACCTGTAGGCTGCTGGCCTAATATTTGCTGGCAGAATGGAGTATTTTGGAGTCTCCCAGTCAGCCAGTTCCAAAATACAGCTGAGAGTTTATGTGCTTTGATAATGAAGTGTCAGTGCGTTTGGCCTCAGAGCTGGCAGGCTCTGCATCCTGGTCTTGACTCACTGATTATTGCTCTGTTGACTTCCTGTAATGACTCTAGCAACAGTGTTCTCTGCTACACCCCCAGGTACTGCTTTAATTGCAGCCTCCTGCCGATCACCCTGTCACTGTTCTGTGCAATTCAAGGCTCCCTGGCATCGAATAAGCTCCCACCATTGACCCTCTTCCTGCCTCCTCAATGGCTTTTCCCTTTCCTGATGGACATCATCAGAATACAAAGTGGGGCTTTCTGCAGACACCCTTCATCTTCCAGTTGTAACAACACATGTCTTAGTTGCACCGATGCTGGCTGGGTTTTCGGGACAGCTTTTACCGCTCAGTGCTCTGCATTTCTGGAAATCAGTCTGGGTTTGCTGTACTCCCCAGCCATCTCTCCAGGTGATGCAGCACCACGCCAGGGCCTGACCCTGCAGCCCATCTGAATGGTGGCTGTAAAGCACCAGCCTAAAGGCCTATTGATCCACGGCTTACTAACATCAGCCAGCTTTTTCACCAAACTTTGGATTGTTGTCTCCCTCTCGCTGTCCCCACTCCATGTGTAGAAGAGGCTCAGGAGACAGGCACTTGACTCCTGTTGACTTTTCACCCATCTACTGCTTTAAAAATCCCCATCAGATTGCATCAGCCCCAGTCTTAGAAACCCTCACCGGCGTGGCTGGGGCCACTCTCTGACCTTTTCTCTCTGCTCAGATGCAGAAGGATTGCTTTAGTGTGTACAGCATGCCTGGGCTCTGGGCAGCCGCAGCGGTACTCTGCCAGCTCCTAAGCCTTTTTATTTTAAGTGCTGTGCACCCTGGTGCTGCTGAAGCATTTCTGGAGCAATACTTCAGAAAATCCATCAGTGGTTGGGTTCAGACAAGGTTGCCGGACAAGTCTATAGTGCCAGACCAATGTCAAGCTGGAACGCCAAGTGCATGTGTCAGTCAAGATGTGGGTCAGCCAGGGTACATGACCTGGCACAGGCATGGCGGCAGCACAGCTCAGGCAGGCACAAAGGGTGAGAACTTCAGCTTCGTTGTAGCTCTCCAGAGCTGAGGCCTGAGCCTGCTCTGAGGCTTCTTCCAGCTTTTTTTTTCCAAACAGGTTCAAAGATGGTCACTACTGCTTGAACAGCTGTGTGTTGCACAACCAGCAAAATTCCTGGGATGGCAGGGGAATGTGCTCAGGGCCCTGAACCAATCCATCAGGTGAAATCTCCTGTCAACCTCTGTACCCATGCCTCTGGCCTCAAGGATCTCTGATTGCACTGCCGGGACCTCTCTGGAAGTACCCAGAGAAGGAGCTGAGCTGTGGCCAGGTCAAAGTCTTGACAGTTGGGCTTCTCAGCTCTGGAACTCAACTAATTTTTTGTCTTGAGACATTAAACCCTTTCAGGGATAGACCCAAAGACAGATGAAATTTGAAACCCAGCACCACAGGTGATGCATCTCACCGAAGCCTTTTCCTGACGTCAGAAAACTTGTGTCTCATCAAAGAGAGGTGATGTCAGAGAGGTGATACCGTTGGATATGGTAACGCCAAGGAATGACTCATGTTAGTGTTCACAGACTGCTCCTTACGTGATGTGGAGGGACTGGAGAGGGGCTGGGAGTGTTCCTGTGTGGTTTTGACATTTGCTCAGTAGGTGAAAATGGCTGTAGAGAAACTTAGAACTTTTCAAAGAACAGGCCAGTGTGGAGAAAATGCAGAACTTGTGATGTTCTCTGCTAACAGATGCCTTCTTGATAAAGGAATTTCATAATGCAGAACTTATATTTTGGGTTGCTATGGTTAAAATGCAGAGATTGCTTATGCAGTTTTTAGAATTATTTATTTGGCATTCCTCAGAAACATTTTAATGGGAAAATCCTCTAGATAAATAGGAATGAATAGTAGTAATTATTTTAAGCTTCACATTTTTGCTTTGATCTTAAGGCCTGCAATCTTGGAATCGCCTGTAAACCCAGTCACTTCTGTTTTCTTTTGCCTTTCCCTTTATTGTTCCGGATGTGTAAGGTCTGGTTTTGGCCTAAAACCTTGGGAATACTCTAATTTCCTTAAAAGGGGAACCTTAACTGCTACATCTAGTCCTAAATCTCCCTAACACACCATTTGAGCTCAGTATCTTCTTCCAGACTCAGATCATGTACAAATGGATAGAACCCAAGATCTGCAGAGAAGACCTCCCCGATGCATTGACCCTACCTCCTTCTGGAGAGAGGAAGGATTGTCCACCCTGCAATCCTGGCTTTTACAACAATGCCTCATCTTCCTGTACTCCTTGCCCACCAGGCACATTTTCGGATGGGACACAGGGTAAGAGTATGCAAAAAAATTGCTTGTTTCCCCAAAAGCAGTTGTCTGCTTGTATGTGACTTAGTTTAATGACACATCATCATAAGCCAGAGTTATTCTCTGAAGTCCTTTCTTACTGGGGATTGCTACTCTAAGTTGGCTTGCTGTGTTCTGGATCCATTTCTCGGCTGATGTAGATATCCTGAGGGTTATTTTAAGGGATTCTGAGAAGGGAATCATAACTTCTACAGTCAGTAATTCCTCCTCACCCATTCTCCTGTCCGTGCCAAGTTCTTCTGTGTGAAAATCTCATTTTAAGCCCTGTCAAATGAGTACGCTGCCACCATTGTCTAGTCTAAAATCTGTCTTGTTGATTCTGAGGTGTATTGGCCCGGTGACCACCTACAGCATTTTGTGGGAACTCATGTTTGCCAGTATGGTCAAACCTTCAACTGAAGCCATTAAAAAGGAAGTGTGGCTTGGGGGCTCAGTTGCAGATCACTTACCACAAGGTTATGATCCACAATTTATAAAATGTTGGTCTTGTTTCCACTCTTCTGGTCCTGATGTGTCTTTGACTAATTATAAAGAAATAAATTATTTAATTTGCTCATTACTTGCCCCAGAGAGTAAAAAAGTAATACCTATGTCCTTTAAAACCCTGTTTGAGTTGTGCTTTGGCCATGTGATTTCCTCTTCTTGCCCTCTTGCCCTGTAGAGTGCAGAGCCTGCCCTGCTGGGACTGAACCAGCTCTTGGGTTTGAGTACAAGTGGTGGAACATCCTGCCAGGCAACATGAAGACATCTTGCTTTAATGTCGGCAATTCAAAATGCGATGGGATGAACGGTGAGCCAAACTCCCTGTGTTGTTATGTGCCTGACTTTCTCCTGTGCCAATCACCATTGTAATGGAGCACCCATCAAAATGAGAACGCTCTTTGCTATGTGAGTCAGAATGTAGTTTCCTCCCTTGTCTTTAACTGCACCAGGTTTGAAATTTCCTGTAGGAAGCAATGTCACAATATCACAAAGAAGAAATAAAAAATCTCTGGTATACCAGAAGAGGGCAGGAGCTCCAGCCTGTGTGAAGTCCCCTCAGCCATGGACTTATGCCACAATAGATGCTGATGCATATGAATATCCCCATTGAAAAAAAACACAACTATTTGACTTTTCTCTAGTTTATCTCCTTTTGTGTTTTGTGATAACTATGCCCATCAAGGTCACACATAATTTTTTTTGAAAACTTAATTAAAGTCTGTGATCTTTATTCATTTAGCACTCAGAGCTTTCTCTCTGCACATGTGCTGAGATTGCAGCAGAGAGCAGTCACAGCTCACCAGTGGAAATAGTCCTGTTTGGGACTTCTCCCCTTCTCCCACTTCCAGCCTTCTCTGGGAGATTTTCCTCAGCCTAATCTGTACTGTCAGGCTGACACAACTCTAGCTTTGAATTATACGGGTTGAGCAGAGGGGCACTGAAGCATATGCTTAAAGTTTCATATATAGGTTCATTGATTCATCTGTTTTAAGGCTGGAAGAGACCAGGTGGATCATCCCCCTTCAGCTGCACAGCACAGGTCAGGGAATTTCTATTACTTGCCAATTTCAAGGTGTCATTTGCCTATAAAATCAGCAATTCATACAATTACTAAATTTTTTCATTCAAAAGCATTATCATACTCCTCTATAGTTTATAACAGACATCTTTAAAATGTACTGAAGTACTGAATTGCTTAAGAAGTGTGGTAACGGATTTTTTTTTTGCCAAATGACTGAGAAACGATCCATTTATTGAATTTTTTTTGTTCTTTTTTTGTCCTGTGAAGGTTGGGAGGTGGCTGGTGATCACATCCAGAGTGGAGCAGGAGGCTCTGACAATGACTATCTTATCTTGAACCTGCACATCCCCGGATTTAAGTAAGGAACAGGATTTCTTTCATCTATTTCTCTTTTATCTCTGCCTCTTACGCCTATTTCACATTATCACTGGAATGAAGAGAGTTTTCCTTTCTGAAGTGCAATGATGTCATGAATAAGAGACGAGGGGAAACCTGGATTTTATTCCTGTGTCCCCAGTCAGCCCATTGCAGCAGGTGATTCTGTAACAGGGATTAAAATAAAAAAGAAGCAAGAAACATATGCATGGAAAAGCTTGGTGTGTCCCACTTTACTGTTTAGTACTTTGCAGGGGAATGCCCTGAATAATTCTGGTTTGCATGAAACTCCTGAACACATCTCCCACCAGTGGAGGGTGGATGCGATTAAATCAGTGTAAATCACTTAAGCATTAATTAATTATAATTAATTAATTATTAATGACATATGCATTTAAGTGGTAGGATTCCCTACCAATACAGTCAAATTTGGGTGTTGGTTAGGGAGGGAACTGTACCGTGAAGAAGTAAGACACTTACTAAATAATCCTGCTGCATCCAATACCCAGTGCAGAGCTGATGTGCAAACCTGGCCTCCGCAGTTCTGCAAGGGCAAGTTTTATGTGACAGGACTTTGATGGTTTCCCTGCTGTACAAAAAGCAATTTGAAGGATTGACTGCTGCCTGTCAGGAGAGCATCTTGTAAATGTTTCGTTCCTTCTCTGTTAAACAGACCTCCAACATCAGTGACAGGAGCAACTGGGTCTGAACTAGGACGGATTACTTTTATTTTTGAGACCATCTGTTCAGCAGATTGTGTGCTGTACTTTATGGCGGTAAGAGAGACCTCTCTCTCCATGACTGAAGATGGAGCCTGATATTCCGCATGTCCCTTTAATACCTCTACATAGGCGTGATTAGTTGCACTTGGCTTATTATGACTAATATTAAGTATGACGCTAGTTTAATATCTGCGGTGCCCTTGCAGGAAGGATTTAACGAATGACCTAGCAAAATTCCTCCACCACGTGAGTCGTGACCCATTCCAGGTTATCTGTTTATTTTAAAAGATATCATTGAATGCCAGAGAGCCAAATTTGCCCCTGTTAAACTGACTGATAAAATTCTCAGTGTCTTTGGTGCAGTTGAATTAACCTCCAGAAGTTTGAGTCACAAGTCAAGACCTGGGATAGAGGGATGGGAAACAGAAAATTTGGAAATTTAGTCTTGATCTTGTCAGTGACCAGGAGAATCAGTAGGGCAGCAGACAGGCATTTGTTTGTGAAAGCAAAATGCCATGTTTTTTTACTTTCCTCATCTGCTTATCGAAAGTCCATCAGCTGAGGAAGGTAACTGGGTCTGTGTCGGCTCCCTTGCCCCTGCCATTGCAAAGGGAAGCTGGTCCCTTCTCTTTTTTTTCTTTAGTGCTACTTTATAGGAATCTACTCTTAATTTAAAGAGAACTGAGTGGAAATTACATGGTAATTTAAAGGAATCTGCCTTTGGTACCCACATGTTTTATATATAAATAGAATTTTAAATCTGAAAGAACCACTGTGCTGAATCTGTCCTCATAACATTTATAGCCTGCTACAGAACTTTGAACTTAACTGCTGTGTGAACTAGAGCATCTTTTGGAATAGACACCCACACTCAATTAAAATATCGCCAGTGGTGGAAAATAGAATAAATATACTTGCTCTCCTTTATTAAAAGTTAAATGCAATTGTGAAGTCCTTTATATATATTGATCTCTAGTTTATAAAACATTAGTGTTTAGTGTAGTATGATCACACTTTTCATTTAAAAAAAACACCCCTTCTGTCTGTTTTGTAGGATGTTAATCGAAAAAATACCAATGTGGTGGAATCATGGGAGAGAAGTAAAGAGAAACAATCCTACACACATGTAATCTCCAAAAATGCTTCCTTCACATTCACATGGGCCTTTCAGAGAATAAATGAGGGCCAAGATGTAAGTACTTCTTTATATACAGGGCTTTACAGCACAGCTTTCCTTGGACACTCACCACCAGAGCTCTTGCCCTCCACTGAAACTCACAGGCTTCTTGTAAAGGCTGCCACCATATAGCATCCCTTGGGAGGCAGCTGTGCATAAACCATCCATGTTGAAAGACAGACGCATGCATAAGTCAATCCCTGAATCAGTGCACTGGTGCACAGAGCTGTGGTTAGTGTCCAAATGTAATGGTGTGATGACACCAGGCTGGTTTTCTTTGCTCTCGTTCCAGAGCAGACAGTTCATCAATGACATGGCAAAGATCTACTCCATCACAGTGACCAATGCAGTGGATGGAGTTGCCTCTTCTTGCCGGGCCTGTGCGCTGGGCTCTGAGCACTCTGGCTCATCCTGTGTTCCCTGCCCAGCGGGACACTACATTGAGAAGGAGACCAGCCAGTGCAAGGAGTGTCCAGCCAACACCTTCCTGTCCATCCACCAGGTCTACGGCAGGGAAGCCTGCATCCCATGTGGGCCTGGCAGCAAGAGCACCAAGGTACAGAAACCTGAGCATCTCTGAGCAATGGGCAGAAAGGGTAGGTTGGTGTTCAAGCACTCAAAGGGCCAGTTTTAGTGCTTCCTGCACGTGTGTGCCTTGTAAGCTTTGAAATATAATCAACAATCCCCTTCTTCCAAATACGTCCCTAGTCTAATTTCTGTTTGTAAATATGCAATAAGAAGATAGAATTGACCACACTGGCTCACAAAAGTGTTTATTTCAAGAAGTTGTCCTGTGGACAGTGTAAGAACAGGGCAAGCATACATGTTACTTCCACCTAAACCTGTCCCATACCCCTGCTGTTTTAAATTCAGGGACTTCCTCAGCTGGATGATGTTGCTATGCCTTTAGAAACCTGTAACAAGTTCCTCTTATATGAAATTGCCCTTGAGCCTAGATAAACATTTATCATGTGCAGCATCTTTTGTCAAGTCGCTCCTCAGGGACTTGAAGAACTGCTCCAATTTGTTCGTATGCTGCCTGTCTTCAGATGGGCTCATATCCTGTCCCTGTTTCTTGAGCTGTTTCTTTTGTTTCCTTTGCAACATGCAAGTGTAACTGAGGCCATGTTCTGGTCTATCTACAGGGCTTTAAGCTGGGATGCTGGGATCCTAAAAGGACCCACAACAAAACCAAGCAGGAAACTGTGTTTTCTTCGCTAATGTAGCAGAGAGCTGAAAGGCCAGGCTTAGGGAACATTGAAGTCTTGATATTTGATTGCAAGGGACTGAAACAGGAATGGGAATTCTCCCAAGGGAAAGGTGAATTACAGTAGGACAAAGTTCCCCTCCATCCTTAACTAGGAAAGCAGTCCTGTCTGCACCTGCTTGCTTTAACTCCCAGGTGAAGAGTTTGCTGCTGGTCTAACAGCTCTTTAATGGATGCCTCTCCTTCTCTGAAGGACCACTCTGCCTGCTTCAGTGACTGCCTGGTGTCGTACATCAAGGATAACCAGACGCAGAGTTATGATTTTAGCAACCTCAGCCAGGTGGGCTCGTTGATGAGTGGACCCAGCTTCACCTCCCGAGGGACCAAGTTCTTCCACTTCTTTAACATCAGCCTGTGTGGGAATGAGGTGAGTTCAGCTGGGTTGAGGGTTGGGGGGATTAACCAATTTGCTTCCCATGATGATGCTCTGTGGGATCACACTGAGACAGGATGAGGTCTCCCATACAGCTGAGCTGTCACCAACACCATGCAAACACTTTCCTTTGGATCTTGCTCAGCGGTGCAAGGGGACTTTTGAGCAGCTAAGTGTTTTTCCAGAGCAGAGATGACAGTCTTTTAGGTATCAGTAATGCTTAGAAGAAAAATCTGTCACATCCCTACTTTTTCTTAGTTCTTGTGCCTTTAGTCACTTGGGTCACAACCCTGACCTTTTTGTGCTGCCACCAAGGAACTCAGGTGAAGAGTCTGAGTCTTTCAGTTGCCAGCTGCTTTCTGTATGTTTCCCCTGTGACCTGGCTGGAGATGTTGCTTTCAGCAGAGCTCCTGATCACCCTGCTCTCTGCCAGTGGCTGAGGTGCCCATTGCTGATGTTGATTGCAGCCTTTCAAAGTGGTGGAAAAATGTGTTATTCCATGAGTGCAAACAGTCCCTGTCCCAGAGTCAAGATTTTTCTGTATGGGGCTTGAACTGTACCGGAGTATGTTGTCACATACCTCAGTTGACATTTCGGAGCAGCACCAGTGATGTGTATTGTCTCATGAAAGCCAGTGCATGTAGTTTACATTAATGTTCAGCCCTGTAAAGTTCTGAAGTCTCTTTCCAGGTACCAAAGGGTTTGCATGAGTTGAAGCAAATTAGTAGTCATATTTCTTTACAGTGTTTTGCATTCTTTTAGGTTTAATTGTGTGTTTGGGTACCACCTGGATTAGAGATGCTGACAACTAGATCCACAATATGGATACAGCAGGGGAGTTGGAACCAGATGATCTTTAAGGTCCCTTCTAACACAAACCTTTCTTTGCTTCTATGATTCTATATGCGCGCTCCCCTGTGGATCTGGTCTTCGTTTTCCTGAACTACTATGATGATACTACAGTACTACCAACCATATGATTAGGTTGTGAGTGCTTGGCATTTTGTCAGGACAACTGAGTCTGGTGATTTGTCTTTCATTGCTTTGATATTCTAGCACTGGTCTTGACATGTGACATTAATGCATCCTTGAAGGCTATATATCTGTTTAGGGATTTCATGTGTTTGTGCTTTGAAGATATTTTATCTGGATTATATCCCAAATAAAGAACTATTCTACAGTATATTATTTGAAGGCAAGGGAAATGTGGTTTTCCTTTGCAAGCCATTTTATTATGCTCTGCAAGTAAGCACTGCGCTGTCAAGATAAACAAGGAAGAGTCCTTCGTAGCACAGGTTTCTGATAAGACACACACCAGAGGTGACATCGTGTTTCTGGGTCTGTACAAGGCTTTAATCAGAGCTTTCACAACAGCGTGGTTTTTTGTTGCAATTTGTCCCTCTCATGATCGGAACATCAAATTGTTTCTAAGGTGCAGTAATGAAACTCATCCAGTTTGCAATCAGGAAATTTGCAATCTCTCCTTTCCCAAATTTTTTCATGATTTATCAACAACCAACTGCTTCCTCATTTTTTGCTGATTGTCCACAGGGGAAGAAGATGGCCATTTGCACTGACAATATCACAGATGTTACTCTGAAGGACATGGTTGCAGAATCAGAAGATTTTTCCAACTTTGTGGGAGCTTTTGTCTGTCAGTCCACCATCATCCCATCAGACAGCAAGGGTTTCCGAACAGCCCTGGCTCTGCAGTCCAACAGCCTCGCTGACAGGTTCTTAGGTACATGGTTCATCTTCTGCTTATTGTTGTCATGGATGTATTCTCATATATTTAGAGATGCAGAGTAAATCCTTCTCAGCTCAGCAGTGCTACATTACCCTGGGGGAAGAGTGAAGGGCCAGGCCAAGATTCCCACTTTGTTCCTGAGCTTTGAAGCAGATCTGGACAGATGCCATTGCTTTCTGCTGCTGTTTCAGTTCAGCTGATGGCTGGAGGAGAAGAGCAAGGACTGCCCCCATCATTTGGTTTCCATGCCCATATTACTCACTCTTCCCTGTGTTTGGTCTGGTGTGTCCCATGGTAAATAGAATTTCAGCACAGAAGTCTGGAGAATGTAATTAAAAAGCACTGATTTGCTTTCATGTTTCCTACTCAGCTCATGCTGGGCAAGACCAATCACTGTAGCAGACACATTAGTCCGAGTGTTTCTGCCCATGCCAAATTCCCACTCAGGCAATTTCAGAAGAAGAAGCTGGTGTTGGGACATAATTAGGCAAGGAAGGAGGAGGTTTGGGGCAGCATGGGGCTGTGCACATCATTAAGGCTTGCATTGCTCCAGCTCAGAAGTTCCCAGAGTCTGTGGCCAGATTAGACAATGAAGTCATTTAGTCTGCTCACCTATACATTACAGGCACGGGGTGTTTGTACTGTCTCCCTGGCACTGAGCCCAGAAACTCATGTTTGACAAAAAGGTGTTTTTGGAAGAACATTCAACCTGGACTTTTAAGACTACCAGAAATAAAAGCTGTGCCACAGTCATTGGTATTTTTTCACTGGCCCAATACCCTCTCTGTATATTGTTTTAAAGCAGACTTCTTTCCTGTTTGAATTTGCCTGGCTTCAGTTTTCATCCCTTGCTTCTTGTTACTCTTTCTCCATTTCACACCCACATTTTCCTCCGTGGAGAAAGATTTTGTGTAGTGGAATCATCACAACCTCCCCAATCTGCTCTTCTGATAAACTAAGTGGATCAAATTTTTCTAAGTCTCTTGCTATCATGTATTTCACTCAAGCATCTGAATAATTTTTGAGGCTCTTTCTACAGCCTCTGTAACATGTTATTATATTTTCTTAAAGCATGGGCATCAGAATGGAATAGTATTCCAGTATTTAATTCACTATAGTGGCAATAAAAATCCCTTTGTATTTGTATTTACATGCAAGGATGGAATCTCTGAGTCTTTCTTTCTCCAGACTCACGGGATTTCACAACGGCTTCTTGGACCTGATGTCCACTCTAGATCTTTTTCAGAGTTAGTTTCTAAGGAAAAAATCTTTCTTCCTTAGGACTGGCCTTCATTGCTAGCTGCACTTGTCCGCACTAAAATATGTTTGGTTTGATTGGGACAAGCTTACCAAGTGAACCAAGTTGCTCTGTATTTTATTCCTATTCCTCTTAATTTTTGTCTCATCTACACACTGTACCAACAGTGATTATATAGTTACTTGCAGATCCCTTTGATAATCTTACATTTTGGGACTCCACTATCAATGCCTAGAGAAGCCTGGAGACATACCACATGAGATGAAAATTTCCCATGGACAGATAATTTTATAATTAGTTAGTTAAATAATTTTTAATCCAGAGTGTGCGCTTAATTGATATTACATCGCTAACTTTTTAATTAGAATCTCCTATGGTAATTAGTGAAATACTTGATAAATTTACATTATTTTATTTAGAAATGAAATTCATCAGCACTCAAAGAATGAAATTAGTTTTTTTTTCAACAAGAGCTGTTCTCCATAAATTCATGTTGACTGTTACTCCTTATGTATATATCCATTAACTGAAACCCATCTTCACTTATCATTCTGGTTATTTTCCCTCATCATTTTAGCCACATTGTAATTTGGCTCACCATATCCCCTCTCCATCAGTATTTTGGCATTAAAAGCACTATTAAAGGTCACTCTTAGGTATGGGTTTGCTAATTTATAAGCATGCATGCCAAGCAGGTGCCAATATCCTCTCCTGCCACTGAAGCAATAGGGTGTTCAGTCATTGTCTTGGAAAGCAAGAAGATAGTCCTGATTTTTTCCTAATACAGAGAAAAGACATCAAGCTCTTCTGCTGTTTTTTTCTTTATCACAATTGTTACATTTTTAAATGGTTGAAGGTTGCCTTTGCTATCCGTAAGATGTACTTTTATTTCTGGTCTTTCTAAAAAAGCTCCAAACTTGTGATTTTTCTAGTGCTGTCAAACACAGGCTTTTCCCTGAAATCTTTAGCATCCATTATCATTTTTCTGTAACTCACAACTTTTGATTTTGTTTGATTCTCTATTCCCCCTCTATTGAGCTTGTGCCAATGTTTTTCTTTGAATTGCTCTTTTATCGCTCTTCTGATCCAAGGTGGACTCTTAGTCAAAGCTATTGTCATTCTTAGAGAGCCATTGTGGCTTTTTAGCGATACAATTAATATCCTCTGAAGAATGACATATTTTTCTTCACACTTGATTTTGCTTCCGGTATTCTTATTTTTGAGAAATTGCACTTTGAGGCGCCATCTCTACAGTACTGCATATTGGATAGAAATATTTTCTCATTGCCTCTGTTGAATATAGTAAGATCCCTAGGAACTATCATCTTCCAGTCTAGCGAGTAATTAGTCTCTGTCCGTTGTGTTGCAATCCAAATTTAAGTTACCCCATGTTCAATGCAATGTCTTTGATCAGAGGAAATGATCATCCTTGGTGACGTCAGCTATGTCACGCCAAAGTCAAGTCAGAGTCCTAAAAATTCAGCTAGGCTGTCTGAACTGCTCCAAGAACAAGTAGAAAACTTCTTTTCTTCAGTCTTTCCCATCTTCCCACCAGTTGTTGGCTGCTACCACTTGTTCTACCAATTTTTAACCTCACTAGAAGGTTGCTGCCTGTCCCATTTGTACAGCTCTCTCTTCTGAATTGTTGCAGTGCAGCACCAATGTTTTCTCTCTTGTTTGATTCATGGGGTTCAAAGGATCTCTAAGAACTTTGATTACTTGAATTTTCCTCTTTTTCAGCTGTTCTCCAAAATCCATGCAGACCTGTGTAACCTCTGCACCAGTCTGTCATTTGTTCCAAAATGTTCCATCAGGGCTTGCCTACAACTCCACAATCATTCTGAATCTCGTCATTGCATCTTTGAGTTTTTCTCCTGCAGTAGTACAGCTTGCTCAGGGTGTTACATGGTTATGATGTTAGGGTTATACATTCAAGGGATATGCTTTAGGAGGCTGATTGGATCAGATGTCTCCAGAAGTCCTTTCCCAACTTAAATTATTTTATGATTCTGTAATATTCTGTAGTTGCTTTAAATTCATACAAACGAGTAAAACTTATTTAGACTGGTGTTGTTTTCTTAATTTTTGTTTTGTTATGTCTATATGAAGAAATCAGACTGTATAAGGAACATACAAATCTGCAAAGTTTAGTTAGAATAGAAGAAAGCGTATAATGTATAGTGATGTCATTAAATGTTATTCAGACCCATGCCTTTCAGACTGAGAAAATGTTATATGTGAACCCCTCAGAAATATGTTCCTAGCTTATTCCTTTTTTTTCTTCTCAAATTTTAGGAGCTACTGTTGAAACAACACTGGAAAATATCAGCATCAAGACAGATATCTTTCCTCCTTCTCCAAGCAAAATACCTGATGTGCATTTCTTTTACAAGTAGGTAAAAAATATTGTTTATTGGTACATCAGATTTCTTCATTTGTTTAAACAAAACTGAAACTGTGAGGGGAGATCTTTAATCCGCCTTTAATATTTATCACTTTAATCAGGATCTGTCTGATACTGATTGGCATGTTGAAGCACATCTAATGAAATTAGCAAACACTGTTTACTCAACTATAAATTACATTTGATCTGTAGAGAGCGATACCAGAGCTTTGATTCACCAACATGCCACTTCCAGTGTCATGTTCTTTTCCATAACTTCTCATATATGATTTTGATACGTCCACCTCCTGTTGCATATTTTCTTTCACGTCCATTTTTATTTACTCTGATGTTACAAAAAAAATCTAATTGATGTTAAAAATTACTGTTCCAACCTGCACAGTTACTAGTTTGCTTTTCCTGTTCTTCACTTTCCTCCATAAAAGGAATACCTCAGCTTGGGTAAGAATTAGCTCAAAGATCACATCAATTAAGATGTCTACATGCTGCTGTCTTCATGTGAACTGGGTTTCCAAGCTTGGACTTGGAATCCTGCGGGGCTGTTCAGCTTGTCTTAAGGCACATACCTATATTTGTTCTACTGGTTGGCCCTCTAGATTGTGTTAGCTTTAATGATAGTTCTTAATTGGCTATAGCACTTTGGATATCAACACTTTATGCATATATGAATGCTTAAATTATGTGTCTGGTTCTGCAAACTGAACCCCACACTGGTGACCCTACTTTGAGTATATTGGGAACTTGGGTTACAATGTCTGTCGTGCTGGAAGGAGGTCCATTTCTGGAATCCCCTTTGCCTTGTGATATTTCAGGACAGTGTGGTTCTCAAATTAGCAGGTGAGGAGAGAGCCATCATAGACTCTCTGGCAGAGTAACACACCAGCCACAGCACCTGTGATTCTCTTTTTCAATTGTTCTGTTCTGCTTTGTGGGCAGGTTTATTCCTTGACTCAGCAGAATTCAAACTATCTAGAAAAACAGAACAGTTCCCTGAGTGGTATCTCAGAGCACACTGAGACTTAAATGAAGTGGTGGAACCTACCCTGCCTCTGTTGCTCCTTTCTTTAATTCCAGCTGACAAAGGCAAAAAAGCTGTGGGAGAAGGTATTTCTTTAGTATCGCAGTTGTGTGACTAGATGGAGACTTATGAAAGAGCAACAAGTATTTACTGTGGTGGAAATGTATTACGTTTCTCTTTTTGTTTGACACTAGGTCTTCAACAGTGACGACCTCCTGTGAAAATGGACGTGCAACTGTTGTGACAATGAGATGCAACCCCAACAAGCCAGACCAAGGAGAGCTTTCTGTGCCCAGGTATTTAAGTATTTGTATCCTAGTAGGCCTAAAAAGCCTTTTCTCCTTAGGAAATATTTACAAAATCATTAGTAATTTTATACTTAACAGAAATGAGGAGTGCTGTCTCCCTCATCAGCCACCCAGGAGGTCTCTCTTGTTTCTCGTAGGTGTAGGGCATGTGTGTCCATCACCTCCGAGCAGACCAACTGCTCTGTACTTAGGCTGTGTGGTGAGAGAGGTTAGAGCTTGGGCAAGTTGTTCCAAGCTTAAAGCGAAAAGATGTGATGCATTCTTGCCTCCACTTCTCTTTTATTTCAGTTCCTTGTTTTTATCTTTGGCCTCCTGATTAGAACTGCCTAGGTGGGGCTTTGAGAGGTAGTTCTTCTTCCTTGATCTACAGCAGTGGTTCTGGACAAAGTGATTTTTTTGAAAAAGAGCAACCTGTCCTAGGAGCTATGAAATCTGCCTTTGCAATGCTTATGTGAGCCCTGAGTCTCTCTACCTCAAGTCCTATATGCATTTATTTATATGTCTCATCACTCCAGTTTGTATCCTGGATCCCTTGTAGCAGTTGTGTTTAATCTGCCTGACTTTTTATTCCCTTCACTCTGATTCAGGTGACTCCAAAAAGCTTCTTTATTCCAAAGTCCTGTTTAATGCCTGCACCTGAAAAGTTGCAGAGAAAAAAACAGTAAAAGAATTAATTCTATTACTATTTAGCACACCCTGTGATTCTTCAGAAGTTCCCCTCACCTCTGATAATCCTCCTTTTTAGCTGTCAAGGCCCATCTTAGTCTGTCTGGACATTAATGTAGATGTGCTGAAAGCCCTCTCACTCATCCTCCTTCCCAAAAGTTAACTCCTCTTCCCAAAAGCAGCATGAGAAGTGTGGGATCCTCTTTGATCTCTGTCCCTCTTACAACTGGAGAAACGTGTTCACCTGAATGAAAGCAAAGAGGCATCTGCTTCACAGGTGATGGATGAGTGACTGATGTTAGAACACTTTTGAAGAGGCTTACCCCAGTTTTCTGACACACTACAAATCATGCTGGGCAACAAGCTGTTATCTATCAGCTGCTGTGTGAAAATCCTCCGGGTGTCCTTCCAGTGTTACAGGTTAAACATGATGTGAGCTGTGATAACTCCCCGGTAGTGAGGGAGGAGTAACTTACTTTGCTTTTAAAAGTGTGAGCATGGGCAGAAGTGGAACACAGCTGACGCGACGTACCTTATCTCCCTTCTGCTCACTTCTCCCTTCCTAGCCCCCTTTGATTAGCTCAGCAGTCAGACAGTTATTTTCAAACAGGGAGGTGTCTGATACATGTCAAATAATACTGCATGGAACTCCTTGATCCTCCAGACATAGTGTTTAGTATCACATGAAGTTATAGTATAAGATGAAGGAGGTTGAGGAGGTCTGTCAATGCTCTTGCCATCTACATTGAAAAATTGTTCCATAATCGAGAGAGGGCAATTGTCAATCACTCAGATCAGGGTAAGCCAAAATGGGCTTTTAGGGCTGTGGATTTTTCAGTTCTTCAGATCAGGATAACAGATTTCCAATTCATGTAGGAAAAAAAAATCCAACTTTAAATCCATTTTTATGTATGGATATATTTCACATTTACATGATCTAGCTTCTTGCATGGACTTTTGGTCACCGCTGCTGTTAGACCTGATGTAATTGTCAACAACAAAAGCTGCCTGAATGTCCTGCCATTGCCAGTGCAACTTTCTTCTGTAGCCTGAATACAAAATAGGGTCATTAGTCTTTCTTAGACTAAGAAAAGCTGTTATCTCTTCATTAACTGGTGAACATGCTTCTAGTAATTAACCATGACAGGACAAGTCCATTCCATATGGATGAAATCACCCAGACATCTTTATAACAACAGCAGGAACCAGATAGCAGCATTTGTGTGGAACAGTCACTCAGTGCGGGAGAACAGTGATGGAGGTATGTGTTGGGCTACCCCATGCTGGTGAAACGCTGGAATAGTTCTGCTGGTTTCCAAGGCTTGCTTCTTTCTCTTCTCTTCATCATAGGTGTGTGAGTAGCACTCACTGTCAGGAGCTGAACTGTTCTTTTAGACCATTGACAGCCCAACATCTATTTTCACTTGAGAAAGCATTTTACAAACTGGAAAAAATTTTTCCTTCAGATTTTTCCATCTGCTGACTTGATGGATGTTTACCCATTTGTTGTATTTACCATTACCAGTCTTCAGCAGCAGAATGTGGAGTGAGGATGCAAGCCCTAAAGTATTTCGTAAGTGATAACTAAGCTTTGCTCTCCTCCTAGCTCATGCCCCGCGGGCACCTGCGATGGATGCACTTTCTACTTTGTATGGGAAAGTGCAGAAGCTTGCCCTCTCTGCACGGAGCAAGACTACCACGAGATTGAAGGAGCCTGCAAAAAAGGATTTCAGGTACAGAACCCATGTCTCCAAGTCAGATGGGTTCATTTGGGTATAACTTGGATCTGTTGAAATTCAGTGTGCAAATCGATATGTGAGTGCAGGTAGAGTTGGGAAATCTCAGCCCAGCTCTGAGCAGGTCTTATTGGCGAGCTGCTGTGTTGAGACTCAGGGATATTTGTGCCAATGGCAGCGTGGTGCTGCTGCCTTCTTTAGTCAAATATTAGGAAGTCCTTTCACAGGTTCAGAACTGTCCTGTTGATCAACAGCTCCAATGCAGGTGTAACACATTCACAATCGCTGTCCAACCTGTGCTGTGCCGGGTGAAGGACAATACAGAAGAGGAAGTCCTTTTGCCATCTCTGAACCTGCAGGCACATCAAGGGGACAACTGAGTAGACAATATGACTCCACCTAGAGTCTGAAAACCTGAAGTACATGTTTTGGTTTGCTTTCGTGAAAAGATGTATAGCCTTTCCACCGCAAAACAGCTTATTTTCTTCAAACCTAAATAGTTCTCTCTTTTCCTACAAGCAGCTCACTTTTTGGTGTTTTCTGTTTACTGTTTGAAAGGAAACCTTATATGTATGGAATGAGCCAAAGCATTGCATTAAAGGGGTTCCCTTGCCAGAAAAAAGGACCAGCACTTGTGAAACAGTGGATTTTTGGCTAAAAGTTGGAGCTGGTGTTGGTGCTTTCACAGCTGTTCTGCTCATAGCCTTGACCTGCTATTTTTGGAAGAAGAACCAGAAGTAAGTACTGCAAATTGTGTTCCATATAAAAATTAACTCAAAGCTTGATGTAGTGAACAGAAAGACATTTCATGGATCTGACCTTATGACAATGTTGATGAGAAGTATCATGTTGAGTCAGTCTGTTAGTTCACTAAGTTGAGGTTTCTTCTGCTAACAGCACCTATGAAAAATGCTGGTGAGGAAAGCATAGAAAATCCACAGTGATTTGTTATGGCATAATTTCCTAACAGGAACCCTGAGAGTTTCATGTTGACCTTAGGTCCTGAAGCAACATGGCTTTCTCAAGGTCTGAAGACCAAAAGGATATCTCTTCAGTCTAATTAGTCCCTGTCAGCTGGGTTAAAATAAGGTTCTTGACCAAATATTGCATAGGTCTGTTTTGGCAGGACATATCTGGTACACACCCAAAAGATCTCTGCTTCTCAGACTGAACACACTGACTCTTCCCCATCCCCATTGTCCTCTGCTTCCCAAATCTCATGCCATAAACTTTCAAAACGTGATTTCACCTCCTTGGGATTTCATCACCCCATGACACATCCAACTTCACCAAATCCAGACTCTGGTATCATGGTCCCCACCTCTTGCTGCCTCCTACCACTTGCTGTTCCACATCTCTCCTCTCCCCCATAGCCTCCTTGGACAGGATGTGATGCAGATTCCGACACAGGCTGAAGTCACACATGATGTTGTCCCAACCAGCACACAGGTCTCATTTCTTCAGGCAGGCAGTCCTCTCAAACTATTTGTGTTTTTTTGGGAAAATATGGCTCTATTGTAACGATAGAGGACTAATCTGGAGAGCTGGAGCTTGAAGTATTAATGCTATTTTGGTTACATGTTTTTTAGTGATTGAAAAGTATCTAATTTCCAGTAAATACCTCCAAAGTAACTATGTGGAAGGACTACAGATAATATAAATTACAAAATCCTTGAATATGGGACATTTGTAAAAAAGATCTATGCCTGTCTGTCTTTATATCTTCAGGCTGGAGTATAAATATTCCAAATTAGTGATGACAGCGAACTCAAAAGAATGTGAGCTGCCAGCTGCTGACAGCTGTGCTATAATGGAAGGAGAAGATAATGAAGAAGAAATAGTATATTCAAATAAGCAGTCACTGCTGGGGAAGCTCAAGTCCTTGGCAACAAAGGTGAGTAGTAATTAGTACTATTAATACAAAAAAATTTTTACCTTTATTTATTACTGGATGTGATTTGCACAGTGCTTTTTGCCTCCCACGCACACATCATCACCCAGTCCATAGCTGATCTGCTGAAATTCACAGTATGGATAATGCTCCCTCTTCTGCAGAGAGATTTCAGGAGCATTCTTTATTGTATACCTTTATTGTATACCTGAAAAAAAGCAATTAGCGGGAGGAGGAACCTCTCATCCCAGATTCCTACCAGACACCTCCATTGCTGAGGCAAACACAGCTGTTACAGATACAGAAAATTAACATTGGGAAAACAGCCACCAGCCAGCTGCTTGCCGCTTACCTGGGCTGGCTTCATGGCTGACTTGAGAACCATAATTTTGAGTATTGTAGGATTCAGTTGAAGAGGAGGCATCAGCTACAGCCTTCTACCCAATACAGCAACCTCCTCTGTTTCAGTGGGAAACAACAGCGAAAATATTTTTTCTGCAGCATATGTGATGTGGGTTGTTGCATGTCTGAATTCATAGCACAAAGGTCTTTGGTGTTCTTTGAACATTTCTGAGAGGAGCAACAGAGGATCATCACCATAGATCCTGCAAGCATTTGGTCTTTATTCCAAATGCCTTGAAGTCTGTGGGAAGGGTAGTGTTGTCTTTAAGGGAGTCCATCTATTATGATCAGGATAAAGGGAGATGACATTTTCCCTTTCAAACAGTTTTGCTGAATCGGATTGTTTCAAAATAGGAAGGTTTCTTAAAAGCTCATAATAAAAATTTATTTTAAAAAGTCATTCTTGTTTCTTGTTCAAATAGTATTTCAGACTGTTGAATTTTGAGATTTTTTTTCTTGTATTCCTTTTTTTTTCCCTTTCTGTGATTGAGTGCAGTGTAATTAAAACCTGTGTGCCTCCTTTCTTTTCCCTTATTTTTATCTTCTCTTTGTTCTCTTACTTTATTTATTAGACTGCTGTCCTCTTTCCACACTACCTGCTCCCTGGATCTCCCTCCTAGGAGAAGTTATCATTACACAGCTAATATGCGGAACTTCCCCTTGACCCCAGCCTGACTATTTGTCTTGCAAAATCAATATTGTTCCTCATGGAAAGGGGCAGAAATTCAATATTAATTCTTAATTCGATATTGAGAATATTGAAAATGTAAATAAAATCAAATCACGTCAAATTTTATGGTGGTGTTGCAAAAATGGAAGTTGATTCCATTTTGAACCCTACAGGGACTGACTTTGAAATACTGGTGATGGGTTTTTGTCCCTGAAATGGCTTGGCTGGCTGTGCCTGAGCATAATGGCCAGTGCTGCTGGGGAGGGTCATGTTTTGCTATATGCTTGAAAAGTGTAAAAGCTTTGCTGCCTCCATTTGCAGCACCAACCACTGGCTCTTTCTTGATTAGAAGTATAGAGACGAGAGCGGGGGAGAAGTGTTTTTTTTTCTTTCTTTAAAGTAAGCTTCAGTACTTTACTATTCAGACCACTTGAATGCCTATTTGGACTCAAAAAGAGTTTTTTAAAGTTCCTATATCCATTTTAGCAGGCTTCCTGAGTACTCTTTTTTTAAACAAGCCTGTCAGATATTTCTAAGCTAATTCCTTTTTTTCTTGCGAGATAATCATAGCTGGCAAACTCAGCTTCCAGTACCTCATTAGCTTACTGAAATCTGTGTCCTGTATCCCTGCAGATAACCAGAATTTAATATATATTTCTCCAAAACAAATGTTAATAGGCATCAGTTTTCATTTATGCAAAAAAAATGAGGAAATTTATCTTCTGCTGCATGTGCATGTAAATATGGAAAAAATATATGGAGGAAAACAGGGGAGAAAAAGAGGAGAAATGTAAACTGAGAGAGAAAGAAAAATCTGAAGTATCCTAACTATGTGTTCAAGCTTCAGGCAATGGCATTTCTATGAAGCAAAACATCTCGTGAAGCTGTTAGTGGTTTTGAGTACCCAAGGAATTCAGGGCTAGGCTAGGCTTGTAATATATAAAGAAGTGACTGCTATTTGTAATGAGAATATAGAAGTTAAAGAATTATGACACTGCTTCAGACTGGAGGCTGTGATAGTTCCATCTGTTGTCTCCAGCATAACAATACTAGGTTCTTTGGAACAATATATACTCTGCAGTGGGCTAGTGTAGGACATTTTTCTCCCCTGCTCTTTCCCACGTCTGCACTGGACTGTCCTGATCTGAGTGAGGTGGCTTTAAAGATCAGATCATGAGGTTAGTTTTACATAGTTTCCAAACTGTTGGTGTATGTCAATGAGGATAAAAGGTAGGTAAATGAAGCAAGAACCAGCTTTTTCTGGTGAGTAGTTTTATTAGGGCTCCTTCATTAATTGCTTCTGCATGGACCATAGGGTTGTTCACACTTGCAGTGACATGGATGTCCAAACTTCTCATCCAGATGCCTGCTGGCCAGATGGGTGAGCTGTCACCCAGCGAACAAAATCAGAAAGAAAACTCAACCCTCCAACCCTGATTTTTAAGATGGTAGAGGATTTGTAGACTGGTTTTGTCCTGTGGGTCTCACAGAGGAGAGATTGGGATGGGAATCCAGGAGTGAGGCAGTGGTAGTCACATTCACAGAATTTGCTCCAAACATTTTATTTATTGTAGGAAACACATTAATAATTACCTTGCAATTCCCCAGCTCTGACTACCTACCCTGTACTATGAGTATGAAATACAAACTTTCCCTGTACCCTCTAAAGTAACTACCATGTACAATATATATGGAATAATTTTGTTGATTTTGCAAAACTTTACAGGATTAGTAGTGTTATTAAATAATAAAGGGTCAAATTGTGCACTTAATGACTGTGGTAGAAATAAAGTGAAGTCTTAGGCAAAGGCTGCTCTGGAGATATTAAGAGAAGACGTAACTGTTGGGAGTGAATTTGAGGAATCCCAGTTGATGGGAACCTGTCTTTTCCGTTGCAGGAAAAGGAAGATAATTTTGAATCTGTTCAGCTGAAATCCTCAAGATCCCAGAATATATGAAGAATTAATGCTGCCTTCAGAGAAACAAACCTAATTTCTATTTTTACAGGACCATATTTTAAACATCTTCTGGCACACATTGTAGTGGTGATCTTGGTGAGAAATGCTTGGCCATTTAGGAGGAAATAAGACAGGAAGCAAAACAGAAAATTGGATTGCCTTACTGTGTGATTGAGTACCTTGCCAAAAAAGAAAGCAGACGCTTGGATTCCATACTGGGAATGAAATTCAACTCAGGAAGAGATAAACGTACTACAAATAACATGATTTTTTTTTTTGCATTCGCCTGGGCATTGCTCAGGCATACCATATGATTTATAGGTACCTTTCATTTCCTATCACTCCTTCTACACATATTCATAAGAAATGATTTTCAGTGAGTCCTGAAACCTCCTGCAAAGGTTGTATATTGTTCTTTAGTAGCATAACTATGAGTCTCTCTTGAAATCAAAGTTGTGAATGGTACTCAGAATAAGCCTCAGGTGAGTTTTGAATTTAATGCTTTGACGGGCTGGATGGTCTGTGCTGGCCTCTAACGCAAGAAGCATGGTGTTGCACCTGCAAGTTGAACCCATTCTGATGCCTAAGCCATGGCCATCAGGGTTGGGGTAAAACCTGGTGCTATTAAATTTAAATGTGTTAAGTGCTGTTATATGAATTGTAGGTCTGAGCCCATGAGTGTGTAGGCGGTAACAGGCTCAAACTCTATGAAGAGAAGGAAAGTGATACCTACAGTGCAAGTTGCACTCGTCCCTCTCTGTGGCAGCTTGTCCTTTCAAGAGAGGTCGTTGGCAGTTTCCGTTCCCTCCCCTGGGCTGCCAATATGTCACCTTTCCCTGGACTGCAAATTACCAAAGCCTGAACCCTGGAGGTAAAGCGAGAATCTCTACTTCTGCAAATCAGGGATCAGCTTTGTCAGTTGGGAGGCTCATTAGAAATATTCAGACACCGTTATTCCTGGACCCACACAAGGAACAAGGGCGGATGCCCAGTGGAGCTGAGCATGGGTTACGTACTTGTGCAGCTCAGCATCTAAAAACTTTCTGCTGTCAAAGCAAGTACCGGCTTTGAAAGAAGGGCACAAAATGGTGCCTTGAAGACTGGAGGCTAGGTGGACTTTTTAGTAAAATCAGCCACGTTGTAAGCATGTGATCTTCATAATATACACTGTAATAATTTCCTGAAATTCCCGTTGAGGTCGAACACAAAGGAATCAGAAACTTAGGCAAAAAATATTTGAGTAAAATTATGCAAAACTTGTATAGAGCCAGGAGAAAATGAGGAAAGAATCTTGTATTGACCTCTGGTCAGACTCATATTTTCATTATAGCAAAATTATGTGAATTGTGGAATGCATCAAAGCTCGAAAAGGTCTTTTTACTCTAATGAATATAGATTTTTGATTTTATATGACTGAACTAGATCTATCAATAAAAGAAAGCCCACTTTTAAGTAAAATTTAAATTAAACTGAATTTTCTGCACTCTAAATATTTTATTATCCTATAGGTGTGGACAAAAATTTTATGAAGTTTAGTTTTTTTGTTTTCTTTAGGGAAAATTCAGATCTGTTATTTTATATGTCCAGTCAAAGGACATAGGCTTTACTCTTTTAATGGGAGATACTTCAGGCATCTTAACTGAAGTGGTGTACATTTTTTGTTGTTCTTGAAAAGGCACTTCACTTTCCCAAGAAAGATTTTTATGGGGTATTGTTGAATGTATATTAAAAACACATTCCTTTTTGTATATTTTGTACCATTGCACACTTATTATTGTACATTGTATTTGTTGTCATGATGTCATTTATATATGGTTGTCAGAGATGATATGCTCATGGAGTAAATGGTTATGGCTTTGGGACTTCACTTCTTGGATCTTTTATGAAGAGGGTTTTTATGTTGTTGATTTTTATTCAACTAGTGTGCTGTAGCATCAAAGTTATATATCTGATGGGCATTGATAAAATAAAGTGAAAATATATTTGAAATTTTGGACTTGAGATGTTTGGTGGAACTGCAGCCTTTCCTGAACATTGCAGGTCTGCAGTGGTGGCTAGAGCTTTTCATTACCATCAAATTGCATCTGTCTACATCTCCTTTAATTTTTTTCCCTTCTCTCTCCATATGTTTTCCAAGCCGTAATTGTAGTTCATTCTCCATTCTTCTTTTGTCACTGGACCCATATCTCTGTAAAGTCAAAATGCCTTAATTTTTATGAACTATATTTCATTTTACTTAATACCACAGAGGGTTTGTTTAGTTCCCTTTCCTTTCCCTTTTATTTTCCAACTAAAGCAGTGGCACTTTTTTTTGTTAGCTCTAACATACTTTGCCGTGTGACGCTTCTCAGCTCTGCTTCCAGATGGTTTGTTATTATATTGTTCAAAATTCTTCCAGGCAGTCTAATAGCGTATCTGGTGCAGTGCTAATATAGTGGGATACAAACCAATACGATAGACTTTATTTAATTTAAAATAAGAAAATTACATTTTCCAACGATTAAGCAAGTTAAAACTGTTATATTTTAGCTGACTTCTGCTATTAGGTTTTTTTTTTTCCTGTTGAATATGTAGTAAAAAGGGGAAGTTTCAGTTTTCCCATAAGAGGCAACTTTTGGAAACCTTTAAAACTTCATTAAGAAATCAGCTGTCTGTGACCTCTTCTAGTATTCTGCCAAAATATACTTACAGCAACCTCCCCCTTTTCTCCCCCATGGAATCACATCAGAAACTGTTATTTGATGCCATAAAACAATGTGAATCAGTCTGTTATGTGTTCACTTGATTAAACGGTATGCATTTTATTGCTGCATTTGCATGCTTTTCTTTGAAATCTGGAGTTAAGCAACTGAATCTCTTTGAGGATTAGGCACATTTTAGTGGTGTCTCTGTATAAATTGTTGGCAAATTAGCAGAATGTTGTTGTCTCAGCTTTGACAGTGCTTGCTCGGGGGGAAATGTGCAAAGAATGTATTCTGTCTTGGGTCTGATTATGTTGGTTGATGTTTGTAATATATAATACGATTGATTAAGAGTCTGGGTTTTGGGAAAATTAAGTATCTTAGAGCCATAATGGGAACTTACTGAGTAGCTTCAAGGAGCTGTCATTTGTTCAAAGAAAGGATTTGACTATTTGCTCTTGAAAAAGAGGTTCTGGGACTCTTCGTTAATAAAGGGGAAAGTTTGCAGGTTTTGGTTTGTCTGTCCTGCCAGAGCCGTCAAATGGAGATGCTTAATTATAATCAGACAAGATGACAGCAGATGTTGCCATTTAGGAGCCAGTGGTTGTTGACTCATCTCTGGCAGTGCCCAGCGCAAATGCTTCAACGTAAGATTTAGAAGCAGCTACAGCTAGTGCTGACATGCCAGTGGGGATGACATTTCTTCCTAAGCAAGGAATGCTGCTGGTTGGTTCTTATCATAGAATCACAGAATCATAGAATAATAGAATCATGGAATAGATTGGGTTGGAAGGGACCTTTAAAGGTCATCTAGTCCAACCCCCCTGCAGTGAGCAACTAGATCAGGTTGCACAGAGCTGCGTCCAACCTGACCTTGAAAGTTTCCAGGGATGGGATATCTACCACCCTTCTGGGTAACCTGTTCCAGTGTTTTACCACTCTCATTGTAAAAAATTTCTTCCTTAATCTAGTCTGAATCTACCCTCTTTTCATTTAAAACCATTACCCTTATCCTATCATGACATGCCCTTGTGAAAAGTCTATCCCCATCTTCCTTATAAGCCCCCTTTAAATATTGAAAGGCTGCAGTAAGGTGTCCTTGGAGTCCTCTCTTTCCAGACTGAAGAGAGAACAACTCTCTCAGCCTTTCTCCATAGAAGGTGTTCCAGCCTCTGACCATTTTTGTGGCCCTCCTCTGGACCCACTCCAACAGGTCCATGTCCTTCCTGTGCTGAGGACCCCAGAGCTGGACGCAGTCCTATAGGTGGGGTCTCATGAGAGCAGAGTATCTCCTTCCTCGATCTGCGGGCCACGTTTTTTGCAGTGTAGCCCAGGATACAGTTGGTTTTCTGGGCTGCAAGTGCACATTGCTGGGTCATGTCCAGCTTTTCATCCACTGGTATCCCCAAATCCTTCTCCCCAGGGCTGCTCTCAGTCCAGTCATCCCTCAGGCCTCTTGAAGCACGGAGGCCTGAAATAGCTATTCTAGGTAATTTAACAAGGAATTTAACAGGAGACATATTGGGAAGTTCTGCTTATCTTTGGTGGTCTTGTCTCTTAGTCTTTCCCTTGTATACTTCCTTCACTGAATCCCTTTGTTTCTATTTCTTGCTGCTTTTGAATGCTTGTGAACTGTGCTCCTTTAGCAAGCATGTGAAGAGATAAGAACAGAAGTGAAAGGAGGTCAGGCTTATCCTAAATTGTAGTGTGTGTCACAACGTATGGTGGCATGCCCAGCCACCTGATTGGATGTTCCCACACTGAATACAGTGCAGAAGGAGCAAGGGAGACGTGAGAAGAGAGCTGATCATCAGCTGTCACCATGTTTTGGTTATTTCTCTGGATGTACAGAGTTGGACTTCATCAGGAAGAAAACTCTAAGGTCACATGTACTGTGAGGCACCTAAAAGCCAAAGCGAGGTTATGTGGATGCATGTTTGCCTGAATAAAAGACATGCACGAGTGACCTCTGAGAGCTTTGGTGTTATGTACAGCCTGTTCCTGTCCTTGCCTCCTTCCGTATTTAAAATGGCAACGTACTAGTAAGTCACTCTCTGTAGGGGTATGTTCTGTTTTCCAGCTGGTTGTAGGCAGCAGTGAAGTTGTCATCTGGCTTCCTGTTTTTGCCTCTAAAGGAGGGGTTGGTGTATGCAGGAAAGTGACACTGCTGGGGAGAGAGAAGCCCCTTCCCGACCCTGCCATCTCCTTAGAGGCAGGAGAAGAAAGAACATTGGCAGTCCAGGTCTCCCCCCAGCCTTTGCTTCCTACCCATCTCCTTCCTGTTGCCAAAACAGCCCAGCCTGGCCTTGGCTCTTTTCTTCTTGCAGTGACAAAACTCAGCTTTGCCTATGTTGCTGAGAAGCTTTGAGGTGGCTCCTGATAAACAGCTTCAGCCTTTCATTGTGCAGACTGCAAGCATTGATGAGTAGGCAATGACATTGTGGACATCAGAATGCGTTTGGTGATGAGTTAAGGGTTTGTTTTGCTCTCCCTTACTCTAAGTGTACTAATTGGGTAACGGATTGCAGTGGAAACCACTTTAAAGAGAGCTGAGATTCCTGGGTGGAGCCAGGATATTTTGGATTTTTTTTGCTGATTTTTGAGATTTGTTTTGTTCAGGTAGAAAATGATTTTTTTTTTTAATGGGTTTCGATCATTTTCAATTTGAAAAGACAATTCCTTTTGAAATTTCTTTGGCTGTGACTGAAACCAGTTCTGTTCAATGTATTCAGGAAAAAGAGTCACTTGAAGACAAAGTAAAATGTTTTGTTTTAACCACAGTAGATTTTGGTTTTGCTTTCAAAATTCACTGAAGGCTTAAAAAAGAAACCTCTCCTAAAAAAAAAAACCAAAACCAAAGCAACCAACCAAAAAACCCCAGCCAAAACCAAGAACAAAGACCAAAAATCCCCCAAGCCTTATTTATTTCAGATTGACCTGTGGTGATTTTTTTTAAGTCTTATTTTTCTGCTCAGCCAATAAATAAAAAGTGATAAGATTTTGCAAACCTTTCTACACTCTTGGTTTGTATCAGAGAGCTAAGGTTATGGATTCTGAATGAAAAACTAAACTTTTATGCAGCCTGCAGTAAGGCACCGTAGATGCTGGGTTAACCCTTGCTCTTGTCCCCAGCATTTCCCCCTGGCTGGCTGCATGCAGGGCTCAGAGCCGTGTGACAACTCTTCAGGATCACAGCCATGGTACTGGGGGCTCTAATTCACCACACAAGGAACAGTGACAGGATCCACTGTGCTTTGAGATGAATTACTTAAATCTTTATATATGATTGGAGCAATAAAGAGACCAGAAGAGGTTTATACTCTAAAGCCAAGTTTTACAGAAATGGGAACAAAAGCTGCTTTATATAGAGAAACTAAGATGATGATGTCAAAAACCTCTGCCAGGCTTTTATATTTTTGGGTTTTGTTTTGCTCTGTTTTGAAACTGGATTACTCGAATCGTCAGGCAATACCATATAATCTGCATCCTTGGACATCCAACGGAAAGCACTGAAAAGCTTTCAAGTCCAAGTAAAGCACAAGAATGTCAGGAACATCCGGTGGGGCTGGAACTCTAAAGCTCCACGTGGGAGGGTTTTTTGTATGAAAAACTCATGTGCAAGTGGCTTTCAAACCACCTAGGTGTTCGTAACACATGTTCAGACACAGATGTTGGGTCATTTTCTCAATAGTGCTATTGAAATGAATGAAAACTCCAGGACTTTAAGATCCTCGTCTGCTGTAAATTAGCTTCAGTGACACCAATTTAGATTCTAGGGGTGGAATTAATCTGAAACAATGCCTTAATTTTCAGTGCAAACTTGTGATCAGAGCAAGCTGCGCTAGCCTTTGTTTGGAAAGATCCATTTCATCCTGAAGTAGCAGTCTGAGATAAGCCAGGGGAATTGTCCCTGCTTCTGTCCACTGAGTACAAAGGGAGAAGAGGTTGACAAGCTCATATGTAGCTATTTATACTAATGAATGTTAAGTAAGGTGGATTTGACCCTGATTGGTTCTTTCCATAAAAATTGAGAAGAAATCCTCATCGGCTTAGACATTTTTAAGAGCCCTGTAAAGATAACGTAGCTGCAGGGACATCAGCATCATGGTCAGAAATTCTGACCTTTTGCCATACTGTGAACAGCCTCTTAATCCACAGAAGAGCACACAAGTGAATGCAGCTGCCCAACTTGAGATGCTTTAAGGGGTCTTGAAAGCAAGACTCCCAACTGGTCACAGCTTGACCTCTGTGGGAACCCAGCCCAAAACATTATGCACTCCAGATCTTGTGGAGAGAAAATAGCTGAATGCAGGGCTCTGCATGTCACGTGGGCTAAGCTATGCTTATTTTGGGGAAAGTCACAGGGATTTTTTTTCTAGACAGCTCCACAGTGCAGAGACTTCAATAGCTGCCTGTGTAGCCAGTTGCAGAAGTGTAGACATCAAGAGGTCTTTGCTGGTGGACATGTGAATGTGTTGCAAGTTCAGTTAGGAGCTAACATAACAGATATGTACTCTCTTTGTAAATTAGGAAGACTGTCCTTGGGACTGTTGAGAAAAAGTTTTTAATCACTTAAGGTTTGTTAAATTTACCCTTGGAGATGGGAACATCCTGGAAAATAATCAGTGTGTTTGGGTAGTCAGCCAAGTTAGTGATTAGCGCTGTCTGAAAGTGACTTATCCTCATTTTAATATAATTATAATACTAAAAATCACACCTCCAAGTGTCAGGACAACCCTCCTTACTGAGCATGCATAGTAAATTTAAGGAACACTGTGTTTCTAAATCAAAGTGAGAAAAGAAGTAACCAAATTATTTTTGCACTTAAGAAGAGATAAAAACTAACCAGTTATAGCTAGAAGGATGTGGCAAAGTAGACAGAACTAACATTTTGAACTGTATAAATACACAATGTGACTGAAATCAGGTGTGCTAGCTTTGTGGAATTACCACCTGGCCCCCAACTCTGTGCAGACATGCAGTAAACAATATCTCCGCTCTGTGTGCATTGGCTTATTGCACACTGGGCGACAAACTCTGCTTGTGACACAACAGATGTCCAAACAAAGTTGGTATCTATCTGTGAGGAGGAATTTTAAGAACCTGAGTCTTTAACTTTGACATTCAAAATAACAGCTACTTCCTTTGCTAGTTCAGCCCTAAGGACTTGCACCTTTCCAGAAATGTGTAAAAACATCTGCAAGTGCAGGAGAAAAGAGTCCAGAGAACTTGTCCATCCAGCAGTTGTGTATCTGCAGTATCTGCCTTTCAAGCCTCAGTGGTGTTGCCTTTGAAGTCAATGAGAATTTTGCTATTGACCTCAGATGGAATGAGATCAACAAGAACAAGCCCTTAGGTAAATACGCCCAGACACATTAATCAAAGGTGTATTTGTTTCCTTAATGACTTATTGGACCCAGCAGAAGGGAGATTTCAGATTGTTTCAATACAGTGAGGGCGGCTATAAGAGTTGAGTTATAAAAGCCAGACTTTAAAAGTATTTTGCAGCTGTCTAAGTAACTGGTATCTTGAATTTTATGGTTTGAAGGCAAAGGTCACCCCAGAGATGTGTGTAAATGTCTCCTGGATTTCTCTTTTTTGATGTTTTTCGATCTCTGTTTCTGCAGTGCTCCAATTACCTTTCACAGCACTATTGATGCAGACAAACTAAACCAGTTTTGTTTTGGCTGGAGGTGTAAAACAGTCTTAGCTAATTTTCTGACAGATTTTCTTCCATCTTTTTGCCAACCTAATCTAAAATCTCTGTGTTTTTTATATGCTACCAATCTATTTTTTGCATGACGGCATCAAGTCATGCCAATTGAGTGAACTAGCAATCAAAAATATTTTACTAACATCTCACTGAGATGCAATTAGATATTTTAACTCTTGGAAATTACCCTACCTTTTAACAACCAAAAAAGCACTTGAGATGCTTTAATAATGTGATTTTTTTTTTTTAAGGAGAGGGAATTTATACTTGACCCTGACAAAGCATGCATTGTAAGCACATATTACATGATGTGGATTTTGCAACACAGGCACAGACCCATACACAGATAGGTGTGTACACACATGAGTACTGCAGACTTTTTATCCTTTTTACCTATCCTGGTGTCTAGGGAAATGTAATGACCTTGAGGGAGGAAGAAATAAAAAATGAAACTATGCTGAAAAACTTTTATCTTTTTATTATTGGTGCCTTTACATTAATACTGCTGCTTTGTGCTGAGAAAACCAACCTGTTACACGTAAGGTAACTGTAATATACAACATAGAAATGCAGTCTAAGTTAATTACAACAAGGAGCTACAAAAAAATTTTGTAGGAAAGAAGTCACCTAACATTGCAGCTGTGCTTGCAACAAATCACTCCCTTACTGCAGGACTATGCACATTGTGAACCACGGTTATTTACATGTCCCTTACAACCGCTAACAACAGAAGGGCTAAAATCAGTCTAAAAAGTTCCAGAACATCACTATATACTGTACAATCCTCAAAAATAATTTATTACACAGTTTCTAAAAAAGGTACTAGTTTTGTTTTGATTTCGTTTTCTGGTGTTTTCCGGAGTGCACAACATGTGCAAATTTTTGCCTAACAGTCTAAAAACTCAAGAACTGAACTGCGAGTCACAATCACAGAGATGAAGTGGTGGAGTCCAGAACTTCCCTTCCATTGCAAACGGTTGGAACGTACATACTGGCAGATGCTGAAAGACAAAAAAGTGGAGAAAATCAACCAACTTCAGGGCGACAAAAAATTACAACACACAGAGGATTAGAATTTATGTTGCTCTGGAGCATCTCACCCAATTTAACCAAGATGCCCCATGAAAAGTCACTGCTTACACCCCTACAACGCAATTCAGATCTGAAGGCTGAAGCATCCTCGGGAAGAACCTGATTTCTCTTTGCTGACCACTGAGAGCGCTTAGGGTGACTAAGCTTCTCCAGGAAGGGTCTGAATAAAGTACATGAAGCTTTTCTGATGATTCTGGGCCACTGGGTCTCACATCATAGGACTTTGCATGGCAGCGTGAATTGATAAAGGCAGAGTGGTACTACAATATCTCTGTAGAATAAAGAGTGAATCTTTGGATTTTTGTGTTTGATTGGCAAGAAATGCTAAGGTCTGATCCTTCAGCTTTTCACATAATTGGAATGGACATTCCTGAAATAAAATGTGCATTTTTAAATCCAGGAGAGAATCTACCACATTAGGACTATGTGTTTATCTACTTTTTAAATTAAAAACTTAAATGATTCTATGTACATGTTGGATGGACTGAATAATTTTTTTAATAACTGAATTTGAAAGTAAGATTATTTCTTACCTAATCCCAGAATATTTTCTGGCCATAATACCCTTCATTTTGAGGAACTCTAGATCAGGATTCAATATGCATCCACAGGTGACGGCCAGATGGTGATACCCTCGTCTACATTGCCTCCTATTTTATTCAACAGGTTTTCCTTGCTTCAGTGATATGACAATTGAATTTGAGTATCAGAACCTGTTTCTGAATGTTTTTATATTTTGACTGTATGATATATTACCATTCTGCTAAAGCCTTGTGGATTTTAATTTAAAAGCAAGCTGGTTTGTCCATCTTTGTTAAAATTATCCATTGGGCATCAGGAATGTGTTTTCAGATACTCCGTGACATCTCTGCTCACAGCGACATAAAGCAGTTTTTTGAAAGATACATTAGGTTAATGATAACAGTGACCCAGATAAATGTGATGCCTTCATCAAAGAAAACACACGGCAAGCAATGACTTAGTAAACTCAATCATCCAGTGTAAAAAACAATTTATGCAGCTGTGCCAAGGGCAGGCTCAGTCTTCCAAAACTCGTGCTGGCTACACTCTCAGTTGCAGTCTGGTTCTCTAAAGAGAGAGTAGCTTCAAATAAGCTAATTTCTAATTCTTTCATTGACTGAATAAATATAAATGGAAAACAGAACTGCTTTAACAAGAGAAATTTAGAGGCATCTCTTGGACTAGCCTACTAATTAGAGGGCAGGATGTATTCCTGGTAAACAGGTGAGCCAAGAATGAGTCCCTGATCTGAATTAGGTAGATGAAGTTTGATCAATCACCACCTGGATATGTGTTGAAAACAGTAATTTGCAGGTAAAAGGGCACAGGACATTGTGTCTATAATTTTGTGAAAATCAGCTATTAGGTTTTGTATTCAGTTTTTAACCAGGTAAAATATAGCAGCACACTGAACTGTATTTTTCTTGTTGTTGTTATTTTTGTTTCTACTTATTGTCTGAAAATAGAAAAATCAGTACTGCCTAGGAGACCTGATTCAAATCCCTGCTCTACTGGAGTATGGCTACAGGCAAAAGCATTTTGTTTCTGTGCACATCAGTCACCCACCCAG
Organism: Pterocles orientalis; assembly: GCA_011057875.1. NCBI lineage: Eukaryota > Metazoa > Chordata > Aves > Pterocliformes > Pteroclidae > Pterocles > Pterocles orientalis. The sequence continues at coordinate 2,666,367 of WKFP01015175.1, forward strand.
AACTTTTTTCGCTTCAGGGTTTTTTTGAAGTCCAATGCACTGAAGAGCATGAATAGCTCAAATACTATGGCAACTGAGTCAAAGTGCGACAGAGAAATGTGGTGGTAGGCGAGAAACAGGTGGCCTTGCCTTTTGAGTTCCCAGGGTTCCTCCACAGCACGTACCTCTTGTGTAGTGCTGGGAGGCAGTTATTAACTCTGCTGGGTGGAGTAAAGTGTTCACACCGATCATCCAGCTCTCTCTGAAATTGAACGATAGATCTTGCTTTTCCTTACAGACCTCAGCAATGGTAATCGCTGGCCCTGCAGGGTTCTGAGTTTCACACTGTGTCTCACCGGAGCAGCCAAGGGGTTTGCTGAAATATGGCTGGACCTGCTAGAGACACTTCACCTCCATTTGGCCTTGTGTTGAGGCCAAGGAAAATGTGTGACTTGACCAGAAATCTTGATTTGGCTGCAATTCATGCTTTTGATCTCTTCTTTCCCGGCAGTCCCTCGTTTTGCTTTGATGATCCAAGGCAAAGAACTGGAGATAAAATACCGTGGGCACCTTGCAGCATGGCTACGTAGTCAGGAACAGGCAGATTCAAATTGGCTTTCAGTCTACCACTTCTACTCATGCTCACAGCTGAGCAACTGTGAGTTAAAACTGCATAAAAGCCATATATCAGGGCTAGTTTGGAGAAAGGGCTGGGAAAATAAATTCTGAGAAATAAAATTTACCAACCTGGCTATAAACAGTAGCTCCAATTCTTTTTCTGACCCCTGTGGAGGACACCTGGAGAAGCTCAAGTCCACGTGCAGCTCTCCAAGTGGACATGGATGAGTGACACCTTCTGGGTGTAAAAGCTCAGCCTAAGTCATGTGGGTGCTTAAATCAGTCCTGAGCTCTCTGGGAAGTTTTATGAGTGCTGATCTCCTACCTTATGGGAATACCTCTGCCAAGCCTATAAAACAGGCCACAGTAAACTGGGGAACATCCTGACGGGTAAAGCACTGCAGGGGGAGCAGAGCTTACACAACACTCTGCCAAATATGAATTTTCAGATTCAAATAAATGTGTACAGACATATAAGTTTCAAAGCATGTCATATACCTAGGTACACATATATCCTGCTTCTCTTCAGCTTACATCTATATTCTTTTTAGTCTAGACTTCAGCTGTCAAAAAGATCAAAGCTTGGTGCCTCTAAAACAAGTTTCCTCCCTTAGCAGTCAAGTGTTCACCTCTATTTGCTTTTGGCACAGCACGCAGCAAAGATGAGCTGTATCCAGATGACTACATGGGGTGCTCAGTTTGGCTCTCATGAACACGACCACATTACAGCTTATACAGTTGACCATTGACTCTGTCCCTCTCTCCACTGCTCAGCTTAGGGAGGTAATTGTGATACATATTTAGAGCTAACACACTACCCAAGAACATCATGAGCATCACTTACTTTTTCTCATAATGTTCGTCCAGTTTTCACGGTTCAAGGAACTGTGTTAAAAACTGCCCATGTCACTTGCTGTTCATGACCCATTATGCTCATGACATTAACGACTGATGGAGTGAAGACATGGTGGCAGCCCTGAGATGCAGTGGAGTGGGAATCCCTGGAGATAGGAAACACACTGCCCATTCGAGCAACTTGGGTACTCCTGTCCTCTGAAGCTCTGATAAGGAACAAGAACTGGCTTTTCAGATGTTGCTGTTACTAGAATGCTCTGGAGCTAATTTTGATCAGTCTCATACTAAGCAGTTTCTGACTGATGAAAAGACCATGAAGATCAAGATCAAAATAAAAACAAGCTGACAACCCCAGGACTGATGAGAGGAATGTTTTAGATACCTATTAGAATCAATCTGGATGACAACTTTTTGGAGGTTTATAAATGACCAAACAGCTAAAAAAATAAAAATTTATTGAAAATATTTTACAAATAAATGGAAGGGTGTAAGTGAAAAATTTTCTTCTTAAAAAATATTGGCACTGTGACAGACGGTGAATCCTCAGTGTTATTTTCCCAAATAATTGTCCTATAGGAAACTGTCACCTCCTTTTTCCATTGTATGTGATGGACCTTTTAGTCCTACTTCCAGGTCCGTGTCTTGCCATGGTCTGAAAAGACCAACAAAGATGAACAGCCCTTATTCAGCTGGAGTAAGCACGACTAATAAATGACTGCAGCCACCTTTCTAAAAAATGAAGCAGTAAGAGATTTTAAGTTTGGATTTTTATGCTTTCATTCATGTCTATTCACAAACATAAAAAAGCAGGCTTTTAGTGTACAGATGTGTACTTTCAGTTGCATGCATGCTTACACACACATGTATTATCCAACCGTTATAACAAAAATATCAAATTACAAAATGCATTCCTGTACAAATGTATCTGTGAATCAAAGTGGTTTCTGACTAAGCTTATTCTGTAGTATGAGAGAATTAAAAGACTTGGAAAAATCACTTACACAAAATTCATAAGGGATTACAATAATCTGATGGGATTTAGCATTTCATCAAGGGACCAAACTTCTAAAGGTTACTGGGAATCCACTTGCAAATCCAGCCCTTTGGGAGTGCTCAGCACTTTTGGCACTTAGGGCCGTCTCATCTCTCTTGGTTAAAGTTTTCCAAACAGCAAGGAGATTTTGGTTTCTGGTGTGAGGGCTGGATGCAGTCCTGACTATGGTGAGGTGGGAGACGAGTAGAGCCACGTGGCTGCTCTCTTGCTAAGGGCCCACTGACATTCACTCACAGGATGGTTAGGGGTGGGAGAGCCAGACATGGCTGGGACCCCTCCACCTCCAAATCCCTGCCAATGTGATACACAGCAGGGTCCCAAATTCCTTCCATATTCTGTCTGAAATCTGAAATGCCAAAGATTTCTAGCCAATTTTCAAGTGTTACTCAAAAGCCTGAGGCTAGGTTAGTGTGAGCTTGCTGGCAAGCCTTGCTCTGTGTCCCCCCTTTCCTCTCTTTCTTATTCCTTGCCTCTTTGTACTTTCAGTGTGCTTTTTCAATTAGCTTTCCAGGTTAGACATACTGTCTGCAGAGGCCTGTGAACAAGGTGCTGTGTGCTCCCATCCTTGACTAGTTAAGCTTGACAAGGGGAAGAAAAAAATACGAGTGACCTATTTTTTTTTAATAATTAAAAAAAATCTCCAAGCAGCTCACCCAGAAGAGGAGCAACAGCCTCAAATCAAAACATAGATGTGAATCTGCTTGGAATGAAGAGGCTGAAGATGAAGGAAAGGAGGGAGGCAGAGCAGACGAGCAGTCTTTGCAGCAGAGCACTGATTGCTTCTCCTGGCTGTGGCACTTACAAAGGGTACTGCTGACGCTCAGCATACAGATACAGCTTATGGCATCCCTTGTCTGCGTTTGCTGCAGACTTGGAGTCTTTCCTTACAATGCAGGCAATAAAAGCCACTGACAGCATGCTGCATTGTGGCCCGGCTCCTGTCGGCATGTCATGTTGACAGGAATACTCCAGGGCAATCTGTTCCTGTCGCTGCTGGGAGAGTCACAGTGAGTGACGGGCTCTACTTGCTTTGTGCAGTGGGATGGAGTCAGAGCCCATTGAAAGCTTTCTGCTGACTTCAATGAGGTTCAGAGGGGGCTCTGAGCTGATTCCCATGGGAGAGGGATGAGTTTTTTCTCTCCAGACACAAATGAAATGATGCTTGCACAGAGTACACAGTCCATCCTATAATTTTTTTTTGTTGTTGTTGCTGGTAAAACCCCCATTTTGTCTTTACCCAAACCCACCATAACCCCACATCCTTATAGAAAAGTGGCAGTTTTGATACTTACACTGGGAGTAAGTGGTCCCGGTTCCACTGACACTGAACCTGTTGAGGTGGAGTCTGTGAGTGACCACGTTCTTCTGGGGCTGGAAAAGGATGATGTGCACCTTGGGTGCGAACAAGCAGCCCAGCACAACGAAGCCGCTCAGACTCACAGAGATGCACATGGTGGTGGTTTGAACCTAGGAGAAAGTGGGCGCAAAGTGCTGTGTTTCAGTATGGAAAGCTCTGAAATGCAGAATATTAGAAGCATTATCATACAATAGTAGGAACCAGAGTCCAGAGGGTGTGCACTGGTAGTGGCTGGCTTGAACATCTGTTGCATCCTTCCTTATCTTCTACAGTCCTGGGATTATACGAGTGAGGTGCATGGTGCTGGTGGTGCCCTGTGTCTCTGCATATCAGGAGTAGCTTGACTGTGTTCTCTCTCAGTTTAGCACAGAAAGGATAGTTCTGCTCTCTTTCTCTCATCTCCCATGCCCTTGATTTCTAAATTGATCAGGAAGTCCTCTGTAAGGTCTGTCGTGCAATGTCTGAGCGAAGCTGGCTGAGGTGGAAATCAGCTTGCACATACTGTGCTTTAGCTCGGGTTACGGTAGATGCTTCATGCAAAGCATCTGTTTAAAAAACAGTTTAGCCTGCAGCCTCAGTCTTAATCGGAGAACTTGAACAATGCCTTCCACTAGCCCAGGCTGCTCAAAGCCTCATCCAGCCTGGCCTTGAACCCCTCCAGGGATGGGACATCCACAGCTTCTCTGGGCAACCTGGGCCACTGCCTCACCACCCTTGCAGGAGAAAATTTATTCCTTATATCCAATCTAAATCTATCCTCTTCCAGCTTAAAACCATTACCCCTTGTCGTATCACTACACTCCTGATAAAGAGTGCCTCCCCATCCCTCCTGTAGCCCCCTTTAAGTACTGGAAGGTCACTGTAAGTTCTCCTCGGAGCCTTCTCTTTCTCTCAGCCTGTCCTCGTATGGGAGGTGCACCAGGCCTCTGGACTTCCCAGACTAGGCCTGGAAGGTGCCCTGATTTTGAGACATAAAGTTTTGGGCTAAGAAATGAAGTGTTTGTAAGGCTTCAGGATTTTAGAGTGTTTTTGTCAGTGCAACTTTACCAGCACTATCTTTCTTCCTTTTTTTTTTTATTCAATGGTATAACTAGGTGCCAGTTTACTGCCTCATTTTCAGTTTATATTCTTTTCTTCCGAACAGATTCCTTAATTAAGATGTTGAATTAAACTGCTTTAAACTCTACTGCTTAATTTGAATGATTATACATCCACAGCTTGTTTTTCCTTAGTTACAGTCCTGCAGTCCTTGGAGATTAGCTTTCTTCCATGGGAATGTTTCTCATGTCTCCTTGTCAGAAATAATTGGTGCAAAATGAAAAATAGAGTAGGGGATGGACTTTGTTGCTTTATATGTATACACAGAGCACCAAGTGTTTTGTCAGCAGTGAGTGTAATTAATGTGATCATGTCATAATCATTCTTTACCCAAGCTAGATGTGGCGAGCACCATGAGAAGGTGATGAGCTTTCACAGGGTGGGTGAACATGGATGACCCTACAGGAGCAGCAGGAGAAAGAGACAACTCAGTGTTTCCAGCTACACTTTCTCCTTCACTTCTCTGCATTTCATCAACAGGGCCCTGCAGTCTGTTCTGGGTAAGTTTTGAACCGGTAAAAGAGGACTGAGAGTTTTGTTATGAAGCAAGAATAAATGAAGGTAGCAGTTTCCAGGTAAGTTCTCTTCACTAACAATGCCCTGCTCCTCAGCCCGCTCTGCTGGGGTTTGTGCCTCCTAGAGCAGCTCAGCTGTGCTGACACAGTTATACACACAATCAATGAAATGATTTGGGTTAAAAATAGCTCCATCCCACGGGGTTCCTTTTAACCCAGGCCAGTTCAGTGTTTCGGGGTGTCAGCCAGCCTCACAGACCCCGGTGTGCTGACAGCACGGAGGCAGCTCTGCTAGACCAGGCAGGAGCGACTGGCAGCGGGGCAAGCTCTTCGAGACAGAATTACTCCTAAATAAAATACAGGAAAAAAACTGTCTAAACAGTAGGAACTCTTGATATATGATGTTATTATAACCAGTTTAACACCCGGACTTTTCCCTTGCTGTGTTATTGCTTAATTTCTTAAGGTTTTGTCTAAAGTGATCAAGTTGAAAATTCCCCTAAATGTGCTAGATATTGGGGCTACTGTGAATTGGTGTTATGTGTGCTTATTTAATCATATCAGGTTTCGTTGCATCTTTGATTCTGAAATCAATGTGGATCTCTGCCTGAAAATCAATGGTATCAGAAAAATATCTTTTCCAGGAGCTCTCCTTTACATTTTTGACAGTGTTCCTAATGTAGTCAGCCACAAAACATGGCAGCTTGCAGAGCAGCTTCTGGCCTCTGCTTTGTGATCTTCCAGAACTTCTGGAAGCAGCTTTGAGCCTGTGTGGATGCCTGAAGCCTCTCGTGGGGGCTGGGGGAGTTGTTCTCCTTTTTTGCGGGGGATATGGAGGATTTCTGTTGCCAAGTTAAAGAGCTATGGGAGGAGGCAAGCAGACTTTGCAGCATCAGACATGATGAGAAAAAGGCGGACTGGATCTTCTCTGACACTGCGCAGGTACAAGAGCCTGGCCTGTGCTAGAGAGGACCTAGGCAGCTTATTGAGTTGGGAAGTGGAGACTGTCATGATGATGAAGGCTGGAAGTCTGTGACTTGTGGCAGCAGGAAGATGGCTCCTGCTCTACTTACAGATCTGTAATTACAGCATAGGTCAGTACCCTGGTAGCAGGGTGAGGAGAGGGAGCTGCACTCTGTGTGAGAGCAGTGGAAGTGAATGGAGCTCTGCCCAGCAATGAGTCTTGCGCCAATTGATAGATTATGGGTCAGGATTAGCATGGAGACCAAAGTGGACAACGTTATGGTGGGTGTCTGCTATAGACCATATAATCAGGAAGAAGTTGGAGAGACATTTTTCAGAAAACTGGAGGAAGTCCCATGTTTGCAGGCCCTCGTCTTCTTGGGGCAGTTCAACCACATCGGTACCCACCGGAGGGACAACACGGCAGGGCAGAGGCAATGCAGGAGGTGTTTGGAGCACACTGAGGTCAACTTCCTAAAACAGGTGATTGAGAAACTGATGAAGAAAGACACTCCACATGATTTCATACTTACAAACAAGCAAGAACTTGCCAGAAATGTGGCACTTAGGGAAAGCTTTGGCTGCCGTAACCAGTAAATGGTGGAATTCAGGATCTTGACAGTAGGAAGCAAGGCAAAAAGTAGGATCACCAGCCTGCAGAGTGGGCTGACCTGTTCAGGCATCTTGGAATAATACCATGGGATACAGCCTCAGAGAGAAGAGGAGTCCAGGAGGCCTAACTCTTTTTCAAGAATTGCCTCATCCAAGCTTAAGAATGGCCCATCCCAATGGGCAGGAAATTAAATAAATGTTGTGGGAGGCTTGCATGGATGAACAAGGGCTGCCAGTATGGGTTTACACAGGGGAAATTATGCTTAACCAACCCAATAGACTCCTACAATGAAATTACTGGCTTGGTGGATGGTGAGAGAGTAGTTGATGTTATTTACTTTGTCTTTAGTAAGGCTTTTAACACTGTCTCCTATAACATCCTCACTGACAAGCTGATGAAATACAGGCTAGATAAGTGGACAGTGAGGTGAACTGAAAACCGGCTGAACTGCTGGTCTGAAAGGATGGAGATCAGTGACACAAAGTCCAGCCAGAGGCCAGCCAGTAGTTGTTCCGGGAGTTGGTATTAGGACCAATGCAGCTTAGCACCTTCATTAACAACCTGGATACTGGGACTGAGTGAACACTCGATAAGTTTGAAGATACAGAATCAATAGGAGTTGATACACAAGGTAGCTGTGCTGCCATCCAGAGGTATCTTGACAAGCTGGAGAAATGGGATGACAGGAGTCTCATGAAGTTTAACAAAGGGAAAAGCAGAGTCCTGCACCTTGGGAGGAACAACTCCAGGCTCCAGTACATGCTGGGGGCCACCCAGCTGGAAAGCGTCTTTTCAGAGAAGATCCTGAACATCCTGGTGGGACAACAAGTAGATCATGAGCCAGCAAAGTGCCCTTGCAGCAAAGAAGGTCAACGACTTCCTGGGCTGCGTTATGCCGGGTGTTGCCGGCAGGTCAAGGGCAGTGATTCTTCCCTTTTCTCAGCACTGGTGAGACACGTGGGGTTCTTTGCTCAGCCCTGGGCTCACCACTACAAGAGAGACACGAACATACTAGAGGAAATGCAGCAAAGGGCCATGAAGGTGATTAAGGGACAGGAGCAATGGTCATATGAGAGGCTGAGAGAGCAGGAACTGTTCAGCCTGGAGAAGCGAAGGGTCAGGAGGATCTTAGTGTGTATAGTTGCCTCATGGGAAGAAAAGAAAAAGGAGCCAGACCCTTCCTAGTGGTGCCCAATGACAGGACAAGAGGCCATGGGCACAAACCCAAATACAAGAAATTGTCTTTAAACATCAGAAAAATATGAAGATGGTTAAACAGTGGTACAGGTTACCCAAAGATGTTGTGGAGTTGCCATCCGTGGATATATTCAAAACCTGACTGGACAAGCCCTGAGTGACCTGCTGCAGGTGACCCTGCTTTGAGTGGGGGGGGGCGGGGTTAGACAAGACAATCCCCAGAGCTGTCTTCCAACCTTGGTGATTATGTGAAGACGTGTTGTGTGCGGAAAAATCCCACAGCTGCCATCATGACTGAATCACCAAGAGCTCTACTGTAAACCCTTCTCCCAGAATTCCTTTTGTTGTTAAGATTTATTCAACTGGGTGAGAAGAGAGTGGTTGTGCCAATATAAGCAAGCTTAGTCTAACAGGAAAAAAACCATGGATGTACTGGAGGCACAGCTATACCATAAACCCTTCTCACGGCAGAGAAGGCTTTAGTCAAATACTGGGTGAATCTGGCATACAGCTTTATGCCATCCCAGGATATCTTACAGTCTGGCACCTGTCATACAGGGTTCATACCGGGATATTTTTGCTTCAGTATTGGTAGGGATGTATACTATGTTAAACTACTTTTTGCTTGTTTGTTTATTCTTTAACTACTACAGTGACATCAACAGCAAATCTCTGGGTAAATATCAAGGGCCTCTCCCCCTTTTTTCTCAGAAGGGTGAATCCTAAGTGATATTTGTACTTAATGACAAAATCTCAAGCCAGCCAACATTCATTTTTTGAATTGCTACTATTATGTTTTTAAGGCTGTTTATTGGCGATGCCACCAGTATTGGCCTACATTAGGATGGCACAGGTTGATTCAGAGTCAATACGTAATCCTTCATGGAAATCAAATATGGGCTTTTCAAAGGAATGCCAGAAGCCTAGACGTCTAGGATGGGATTTCCAGAAAGCTCCTGACATGTTATGGTAGTATCAAAAAAGGTGTTAAAAGCATTTTCTGGCAATTTGGTAGGACTCGAGTTGGCTGATTTGGAACCTTGTATTTAAATTAAATGTCTACAAGTGGTTTTGAAAATCCCACTCAGGAGATAAAGGTAGAAAACGCTGCTTGAGCAATCAAGTCATGCTCCTCTTGACCGTTAGTGTCTCTGCTGCCCACTCTTGTGACTGTCTGCACTGTTACTGCCCTCCTTCTGTGTCTGTCTTCCTGATTACTTTTGGTGTCCAGAGCTCTTCCCTAGCGCCTTCCTTACACTTTTCCTTCATTAACTTCAATCTATTACTCGCCATTCTAACTTCTCCTGAGACTGAATAATCCCTTTCTCTCTTTTTGTTGCCTTGAAATTATTTATAGTCTGTGATCACGTCTCCCTGGGCTTACTCTTGTCTAGACTAAATATATTTAGCTCTTTTACTGTCACTCTGTGTGTCTTAGTGTGTCGTTTGTTATCTATCCTTGTTTTCTCGAGGTTTTCAGTACTTTTCCTAAGCTGAGAAAAGTAGCACTAAATATACTGTTCCAGGGTGGTCACAGCAAAAGTATGTTAAATGACATTTTTAGCCTCACAGTTTTACATGCTGTTTCATCTATATACTATTGGTTCTACTACTACTCTGATTCCTTTCTTCTGGGCAGAAAGTTGAATTAATTCACCGCAAACTTCTGTAAGGGCCAACTCCAGCAGCCACTTCTCACATCATAATAACTGTGAGATTTCCAGTGGAGCACATCTGAATCTTTTTCTGAGACAACTTCCTTCTGTCCAAAAATGTGATTTTATTGAACTTGAAGCTTCGCAGCACTGTGTGACAATTTAAACAATGTAATTTTTTGAAAGTTTGTTGGTGAACGCTTACCCATATTTTCTGCTCAGTGTTTTATCCTCTACAAAGTGGAGAAAGAATAAAAAGTTCTACATTCAGGCATAACATTTGTTGGAGTTTTTTTTAACAACCCCGTTTCGTACAAAATGTTGAAATTCTTACCTTACCATTTTTATTTGGAAGAAAATAGCATGTTTGAATGGCAGATTCTTTTGCAGAAGGAGATTAATTAGTCCAGTGTTTAATTTAAGGCCAACCTTCACCAAATAACTCATTGTGACTCATTCTAGCTCATGATCTACCGGGATTTTCTGTTAGGACTCTGACTTCTCATACTGACGTACCAGTATGGATACTCAATTCATATGTTATGCCTCTGTCACAATCAGTCTGATAGTACTAATCCCTTCCACCTCTAACTGTACATGCTCGGTTTGAAATGAGACCATCTTTCTTAGAAACAAGCTAAAATTTGGCAATATGCTTTGGTGGATACTAACATTGAAACAGACCTTGTTTGCTAGGGATCCGGAGGACAAGAGAAGTGAAAGAAGCTTTAGTGAATGATGACAGGGTCCTTTAAAGTGATGCACATGATTTATGGAAACAGATATACAAAGACTTACTCTGTAGTCACTGGATGTCACATAAAATATGGGGAGAAAGGCCAGCCAAATGATGCACGTAGTGTACATTGTGAAACCGATAAACTTGGCTTCGTTGAAGTTCTCTGGACATTTCCTTGTTTTGAAGGCATATACAGTGCATAAGACTACGAGGATTACATCATATGTTAAGGAGATTAACATACTGGAATCTTTGACATTGCATTTCAATATCACAGTCTCTCTCTTCTCAGGAAGAGTGTACCGCCTGGTGCCAGGGGCCTCCAATATGAGCCACACAGACACCACCACAATCTGTACCAAAATGAGACTCAGGCAGATGAAGACCTGAGAGCTGGGGCTGATGAATTTAGGTCTTTGGGCACCGTTCTTTACACCATCAAATATTCTAGCTATGCAGTTTGTTTTTGTCAGAAGGGCAGAGTAACAGACAGCAAAGGAACTTCCTAGCCCCAGACGACGCAGGGTGCAGATGGCTGGAGAAGGCTTGGCTATGAAGAAGAAAGTCATGCTGTAAGACAGGAAGACCCCAAAGAGCAATATGTAGCACAGTTCACGGCCAGAAGCTTTAACCAGGGGGGTGTTGTTGTGCTTGATGAACACTGCAATGACCATAAACGTACAAATAAAACCCAGGCACGCAATGGTAACAGGACCTATTGCCCAAGCATCTTCCCACTTGATGTAGTCTTCTGGTAGGTCATAACAGCCAGTGAGGTCAGCTGTGGGCCATTTTCCAGGCCCGCAGTCCGCACAGGTAAATTCATCAGCCAGGTATTCGTAAGTTTCACAGGGAATACAAATCCAACAGCAGACATCTCCTGGTTGCATGTTCTTCATCTCGTTAGGAGCACAAGGGTCACTGCACTGGGAGACGGGGACAGAGCTCCTGGACCAGTGGATAGAGTCTACCTCAAGTGACAAGGTTTCTGCCCAGTGACCAACCTTCACATAGGAGTATCTGCCTCCAGTGTACTGGAAATTGAACACGTTGTATCTTCCTATTCCATCTCCATAGGCATCAAATTTGACCATACTGTCTGCAGCATTGGGAGGGTTGAATGGAGCTGCGAAAGAAAAAGACATAGAGAATGTTATTGTCAAAACATCAGATGACTTTTTTCATCCTTTTGGCAAGCAGACACCTGACAGCTCGTAGAAACCAATTTGAGTGCCAACAGGTAAGTCGAGAGGTCTGTATCTGTTTCATTTTTGAAAAGTTTTTGCCTTGTTTGAACTTGCAAGAAGAAAAGAACTCAGATAATAGAACTCTGTTTCACTTTACTTCATGGGAAATATTTGTGAATGTGGGTCATTATGTTAGATTACCACTGTTCTTACTTTTTTTGCCCTGAATATAAATAAATTCTCCAATTATTTCCCCCCATATGCACAACTGCTACCCTTCACATATTCTACTGAAAGAAAGTGGTCTGCTTCTGACTGAGACTTAGCATTATTTGGTGAAATTCAGCTGTCATGTTATAAGGAAATTTGAATGTTCAGATCAATAAATGTCAGTTATGAGGCCAACAATCTGGAATGCATTTGAACAGACGATTCATTTTGAGGATGATGGAGAAGTAACTATGAAGTCCTCAACAATTTCTTATATGTTTATTTCACTTCTCCCTGTATTGTAGGAAGTTTTGAATCCCTTCTATTTTGCTTCAATTTTTCCAGTATCTAGTATTGTCTGGTCTGAGGTTCCCAGCATGTGGTGCTTTGGTCCAATATCTTGTTTGGGGGATAAATGAAAAAACCATAAACTGGATCTGTGACATTCTGTGAAATCAATATTGTAACACTTCCAACTGGTAAGCTCTGGAGAATTTCCTTTTCCTCCAGCTGAGGCAAGGAATGAAGAAATATTAAAAATTTAGGAGGAAATTGCATTTACTGTGTGATTTATTGGTCGTTTTCTGTAGCATCAAAGGTGAACAGCTTTATAGGCAGGAAGCAAAAGGGTGGGTTTTTTTTTTTTGGCTGTTGATGAGCAATAAAGGTGATTTCATTCCCCAGTGTCATTGGTTACAGAAGTGGTTCCATTGTCATTGCTGGAATAAATCTTTTTCCCTGCATCTGTGCCTATGCTGTGCTCGAGCGTGAGCAGTACCATATAAGGATGTAATACCTTCCTCCAACACCCAGATACTTTGGATTTCTTGCAGTAGGTTTAATTAACTTCTATAAAGCACTGAGGCCAAATTCTTTCACCTTTATTTCTGCAGAGCGTTACCTTATCTTGCAGTACTACCACTAAGGGCAGTAAAAGGGGCAGTGGGTTTTGCCACAGAAACCCTGATTAGAGAGTTGATGCATAACCTGCACCTCCCCAGGAGATGGACTTGGAGTGCATTTCTTTCCCAACTTTCTCCTTATCTTAGGGCAAGGTTAGAGGATCATTTACGCCCAGCTGTGGTCTCTTCTGGGTTTGAGCCAAGACTCTGCAAGTTCTTATCCCTGCCCTCTCCTGTGCTTTGCCACCTCACCTGTGTCAACAACAGTGGTGGACAGCCTTGGTTTCCAGGATTAAAGACTAGGTCTGGGTAACCCAGGACTGTGTAAGAGGATTATTTTGTCTTTCTCTTCACTGTTGGCATCTAGTTGTTCCGCAGTCTAGCCCAGCAAGACCTCTGAGTGCACAAAAATTAAGGGCAGCATAATACTCCCCTAAATGGCCAGTCCTCCTGGAAATAATATGTTCTAAATTAAACAGGTATCTAAATTCAAAATATAGGTCAACAAGAAGAGTATTAAGCAGCTTCCCTCCTCTCCTTCCTCCTCACGCACAGGCATGAAAACTCTCTCATCCAGGAGCGGCATTAAAATGAAATCATAATGCAACACTTAACAGCTCTCCAACGATGCGTTGTCATTGTCAGTGTCTTATTTCATTATTCACAGTGCTTATATAGATTGTAGAAGCTGTTAACACAGCAGCCCAGTTTTAACAGACAATTTATTCACTTCAGTGTTACACAGGCCACCTCCTGAGGTGTGTTGAGAGCCTGTGACTTCTGCTGGGACCGGAGGAGCCACAGGTAAGCAAGGCAAACTGCAAACTGGTTGCATGCTTAGCCTCTGTCAAGTGCATAACTTCAAGTGAAAATTATGTGAGGGTCAGAAGTATCATTGCTTTTCAGGAAAGGGTTCCCCATGTGTAATATGTTTAACAGCTTCTTAGTTCTGATAGAGTACTTATTATTAACATAGCGCAAAGTATTTGCCTTGGACTTTGCAGGTAGGTCCAGAAGGCAAAGCAGGTAATCTCACACAGAGTTAACTTGAAGCGCATGCGTATGTTGCCTTCCGTGCTGATGTTCCCAGACTACAAATATGAACAAAAGGGTTTTGTAGAACAATGAATTTTAAATTAACCACAGTTTTTAGCTTGAAACAGTCCCCTTTAGTGGCTGTTGACAGAGGAAAATAAATCACACTCCTTCTCATGGAGAGGATGAAATAATTTAACCAAACAATGATATATTAAGTTGTAGTATGGTGAGCCAAAGCCTACAAATGAGCCCACTGGGTGGCAGCAATTAATATACCCACTAATTACATACAAAATCACTAAGGCATTTTAACTGATATTTATCAACATGTTCCAGATCCTGCAGAACTGCTTCCAAAAAGTCATGATTTCAGAAAATATGGTCTAACAATAATAATAAAAATAAAATGCTTATAGGCAAGAATGTAATATATGAAAGCAGGACTTTATGTTGTAGAGTAAAAAGAATATTTTTTGTGTATATGCAAATGATTTTCCCAGAGCTGAAATATCAGGCCATGTCATAAGTCATTCTGATAATACTTTCATAGTTAAATTTCAGGTTTATGAATAAACCCACAGTCTTTATAACAGATATTTCTGGCAGGTGTTTTTCAGACATGTAGCCAAGCTATTTAGGATTTGCCCCTTGGAAGATGAGAGACAAGCCTCCCTGGACCTACCCATGCTGCTAGCGAAAATGCTGTCTGAATGATAATAAAATCTTTGTCTTCTTTGAGCAGTATCTTTGAATCTTCTCCTCCCCTTGCACTTCATGTATTAACCTTATGCTAAGAAGTTATCCAAGAGAAATTCTGTAAAAGAGCTGTTGTAGTTTTATCCAGGCTGGCAGTAAAACACAACAGCCACTCACTCACCCTCCCCTCTCCCCCTTACCAGGGATGGGGGAGAGAATTAAAGGGGTAAAGGGAAAAGAGACTCATGGGTTGAGATAAGAACAATTTAATAACTAAATTACAATAATATTGTAAGTAATAATAATGATGATAATAACAGTAATATATGCAAATATACAAGTGAGTGATACACCATGATACTGCTCACCACCTGATGACCAAGGCTCAGCCCATTCCTGGCTAATGATTCCAGAGCAGGGAGAGTCCCAAAAACCACAATCCCAGAAAAGGAGATAAGAGCCCTAGCGTCCGAGAGACTCAGACAACCCTTTGAGAAGGGTGACCCAGATGGAGACAACCTGGAGCAAGAGAGAGAACTTCTGGACAGAGCCTCATTTATGTACTGGGCATGAAGTGCATGATATGGAATATGTCATTGGCCAATTTGTGTCTCAGTCCTAAACCTAAGGTTGGATCCTAGGCTAATAATTGGGGCTGTGCTCACTCCCAGCTTCTCCTGCCCCTGCAGACACTGGCACAGCAGAGAGGCTGGAAAGTCCTTGACTGTCCTGGCAGCAACTGTAACCATCAGTATGTGATCAGCTTTCTCCTCAGCACAGATCCAAAACACAGCCTCTCACTGGCTGCTGTGAAGAAAGCTAACCCTTTCCCAGCTGAAACCAGGACAAGGGAAAAAAGGATAATTAAAAGTAACTTAAACCAGTGATGCTTTGTGCTCCAGCTTGCAGCAGTTCAGCGATGAAGATACAACAGCAGTGACATTTATGACAACAGGAGAAACACTCAGATATACAGAGTACAGAAGACAGAAACCTATGGAGTCACTGTGCAGGCAGCCCACCTCTATCAGCTCCCTGAAGAAATCCTACTGAAGGAGCAAGATGTCATTGCATAAGTGGAGGACAAACTCCTTCAGCTTCAGATAAAAGAGGAAAGACTGGGTAGTTTTGTGACTGGTTTAGTAGCAGATATGGATAAGGACATAATTTCATGGCTTTTATATAGTGAATTATGTCATTTTGTTTTCATCTTCCTACAGTGGGATCATCTTTTCCAACAGTCACATAACTTGCAAGTATGTGTTTATGTGCTGTCAGAAGCAGGTAGTTACTTTTATTTGGAAATCTTTATTATTTTTGGTGTCGGTGGTGTACAGCTCTTGGTGACATGAAAGAATTCAGAAAGAAAGTTCTCAAAGGGGGACTTATTTTTTTGTTGGTCAAAAACATTATTTTAAGAGACAGTATGGGAAATATTTTTTGAAATGTTTCTGATTCTTCACATTGGCTCAGTTGGGTAAAAAACTTCAGGATCTTTTAACCAGTAATGAGTAGATGAAGAGAACCAAGCGGTTTTAATCCTAATTAGGCACAAGGAAACTTTTAAGAGACAGGGCAGCCTAGAAAAAGATGAGCGTCATCTTAACTGGCTGGGAATCATACTGAGTTTTGTTTGCCAGCAACATCTTCGTCCAGAAAAGGTATTTTGCATACAGAGTCCTGCATTTGTCTGGCACAGAGCTGAGTGTGTAGATGTTGTCTTATAGAAAATATCATCTGCAACGCTTCCTGGTAGAAATGATGACAGGTATGCCTACATCTGAGAACATCCTTTATATCCAGTAAAACACGCATCTGTTCTTGGCTTGCAGAGTGTATTCTTTCAAAACAAGGTACAGATCAGAGGCACAGCTCACTTGCTAGGAGGCAATTCATTAATAACAAGGCTTGATGAAAGCTCTGCGGTTTTTTAGCTCTGCAGTTTGAAAAGCTGTGGGATTTCATGCAGTTCAGAAAGAAACATAAAAAGAACTATTGTGTGTACCAAAGGCACCTTCTTCAACAGCTTGTTGGCCCCAAAGACTTTCAGCCAATAGACTATAAGGAGATGGTTAAAAAGAAATACAAATGTAAAGAAGGAATAGGCTGGATTTCCTAAAAAAGTTGAGTAAAACCTCTTTAGTCTCACTAGATGGTGCTGCAAAAACTCTGAACTTCTGTTTTAAGACTGAAAAATAAGACATTCGTTTATGTAACAGAAAAATATAGTTTTTTTAATGCCCCCTACTCCTTCCTGTTACATATTCTGGGCAATGCCTTATTAAAGCACTGTAAGGAAGAGTCTTAATGATAATAATAGTAATATGAAAACAGGATATGCTGTGTTTGTCCAACAAGCTCATCTGCATGTGTGGTGCCTTATTTTGAAAAGAATCACAAAAGAGCCTGAGAATGCATGTATCTTTTATTTTTCTTATGTTTTTAGCTAGATGTGGTTTGTTGAGGTCAAGGTGACTTATTTCAGATTGGCTCAACATTCAGAGTGAGTAATGGAGACCTGATGCAGCACTCTTGTGTCTATCTCAGCATAACACAGCTGGTTTCACACCTGATTCCTGAAGAAACATTGAAATTTGGCATTTTAAAAGTCAGTACAGGGAATGCTCGGAATGAAGTGTCACTAAATTGTACCTCTCCACAACTAACAAATAATGAATGGGCTTAAAAGATCAGTTTTCACAGAGACAAGTGGTCACTTCTAACCTCTGCACCATTGTTTCTGGATGTGTTTGGGTCATATGCTGAATTGCCACTTCTCATTCAAGAAATTAATGAGAGTGATTAGTCTTCTACAAATGTAATTTTCCTATCTATGTCTACAGATTTTCCATTCAGCTCTATGGTTTCTCTCTCAGGACAGAAACTCACACATTGTAGGGAATTTTAACACGTCACAGACCCCCACAGAATTCGCAGTAGTCAGAGACAAAAATGTTTCCCCAGGGCTAGGTGCAAAGATCTATCACACAGATATCTGCGTATGAGTTAGTTATCCCAATTTTCTGTCCTACAGAAGAGAATGAGTATTTTTAGGGTTCACCTTACAGTAGGTATCCAGTATAGCTCAGCTGAACTGTCCCTGTTTCTTTTTTTTGCTGACCGTAATGAGAGCGACTAGCTAAAATGCACCTACACTATATGTATCTGAAGTTAGGTGAGATGAATATCACCAATATTTGGAACAGAAAGGCTCACAGCTGGGGTGCCAAGTGAGAGCAACGTGTACAAGCTCTCTGCAATGTACGTGTGAAAGGCTGTCTCCTGCAAGTTGTCTGTACAGGCTGCTGTCACTGCTGTGGAGGCTATCAGAGAACTGTCCAGGAGAAAAGAAATGGGAATGTTGGCAAAATAAACTCAGAAGGGTCTGAAAGATGAGGGGGATTGATTTAGCTTGTAATTCTCCTCAGCCTGGCGGAATGCAGAACTCCCTAGCTGTCTTTCCTGTGAAACTCTTGCCTCCAGCTTAATGTTTTACATTTTCAAATGTGTTGTCCTCATGCTTGTGTGGCCCTTGCGCGTGTGGTCTTTAGGACTTGGGGAGAACGAACTAGATGCTAAGGTACCCTTCATCAAGGAAATTATGAAATCACTCTTATTCTTAAAGGAAATTTAGGTAATTAAAAAGGGGATTTCTGATTCCTTAAAGGATTCAGAGTTCAAGACAAGGAATGCGGAAAGAATGTAAATGTTTCACAGCCATTATATGTATCCTTAAAAACATAAAACATATGCCCTGAAATCAAGAAAATTTCTTGAAGTTTTTTGGTTAAAGTTGCATTGGTCAAATTTTAAATACCTCAAGCATTCATGGAAAAGCATCCAAGGTGTTTTTTTTTTTAATGTCTGCTGATTTATAATAGATACGAATGATTTGTGAGATTCCAACATAGCAATGCGTTACAATTTGTACCACTCTTTTAATTTAAGATTATCCACTTTAGGAAATTGCTTGCAAAGCGCCAAAATGCATGCACAGTAATTTATACTAGCAATCAACTTGCAATTACAAAGGAAATTAAACCATGACTTTAAACTGCCTAACTCCTCCCTCAGGCCAACTAGTTATTTTGTAAACAGAAGCAAGGGGAACCCAATCCCATTATGAAGAATTATGACCACCATTAGGGTGACAACACAAAAGCTCAGGAGCTGGAACTATAAGTTCTGGGCTGGCCTTTGGTACGTCTTGAAATGTTCTTGTCTGAGAAAAAAATAAGTCTGCTGGTGAGTTATCTGCCAGTTGCTGAAGATTAAAATTGCATCCAGAGCTCGAGATTTTAGTTGGAGCTTTCTGCCAGTCCCAGGGTTATGAGTTCCCTGTGTCCGATTTGGACTTCTGGGTGAGGAATATCCTCATTCAACCTCGACGCGGGGAACTGGTGCCATGCCTTACCCCTCTCTTCTCAATACATCTGTGGTGCAGGTGAAAGAGATTGAAGCTGTGTTTTAATTTTTTAAAAAATCACTTTTCGTCTAAGTGAGGGACTTGGTTATGTCACAGAGGTGTGAATATTTCTCTTTTTGGAGGCACCATTCCATGATGTGCTAACGCCACCCTCAGAGTACATATAGTAGCTGATGGCTAAGGAAGTGTTGAATGCCTAATAATATATTTTTGTCCTTTGTCAGCCTGAAGAAAATATTAATAGATTCAGTTGCTAAGTTATTAAAAGAAGTTGGTTAAAACATTCTCTCCTCTGTAGGGACTTGAGGATCAGTAAGGTGTTTCCAGACAGTGCTCTGAATAATTTAGTTAGATAGTTTGCCCTTAGAGATCTGAACAGAATGAACCATGAAATAGACCCTCTGGCTGCTGTTTCCTAATTGACTTGATACGAAGACACTCCCAGATCAGGTGAGCTGACATAGATTTAATTACTTATAATGCAATACTATTATTTAGTAGTAGTAATACTGTAGCTGTGACGGTCTAAAATTCAAGAAATTTCAACCCCATAAGAAAGGCAGTGTTTTTTTATTAGACTAGTCTACAGATTGAAAAAGTGCAGAAGCTTGCAGGCACAAGGTCACTTCATTAGGTCATCAGAAAAATTGCTCAATAAATTTGATCTTCAATTATTTTGCAGGAACAGCTCTGCTCGGAGTTCAGTGTATCAGGTTTTTATATCCTCCTAGAAACACAATTTCACTTTGTAAACAGCCTCATTACTATCCATTTGCAGAATGATTGCTGAGAGCTGTTTGTTCACTTCTTTAAAAGTATATATTTTAGAAACACAAGGTCTGACAAGATACGGCAGAGATGCTACGCCAAAAGCTTCTCCTTTTTTTTTCCAGATATGTGGGCAGTCTAATAAATGTATCGCCTCTTCCTACAAATCTTATGACTCTATGCTATTATTTTTGTTAAGAAGCTACTGAAAACTCAACAAGAACCCTACAAATTGCTAATAATAAGGTAATTTGCAAAATGAGATTGTATTTCAAGTAGGAAAATAAAACCGTAGGTAGTGAATTCTAAGGGGACATCTTTTTGAAATAACTGAAGCTCAAATTTATTGAATGTTTTGTGGAAAAAAATAAGTTGTAACATGCTTCAGAAGTGGAATAAAGAAACAATGCTATGGTGAAACACGCAGAGGAACCTTTCTGCTCGGACACGTTATGCAGCTCAGTTATAGTATTTGGCACATCTGCCATAATGTTGGTGGAAGACAAAGAAAACTTTGAGTTCAGCTGGAAATGTAAGTGTTTTGCACATTTTATGGTGTAAGAATCTGGAGCAGATCAGTTTTCTCTGTAAATACAGTCTGTGCGTGAAAAAAGTGGCCTATAATTCTTTAACCTAAACTTAATTAAAATGTCTGTATTGGGAGTGTAGTTTTTCTTACAGAGCTCCTATAGTCAGTGGAGAGAAATAAACACCTCCAGAGGTGGGCTCTGGCTAAACCGAGTTCCCTTCAGGAAGGTGTGTAGCTTCCTGCATCGATAGTTCTCCAGTTACTAGACTACAAATTGAGTTGTGTCAAACAAGATACGAAAGCTGTCTGAATTTTGATCACTGATGGAGAAATCATCCAAGGCCCAACACACACGTTAAATGTGACTCATCTCCCTTCGTAAAGGTTTGATCCTGGATTTTCTTTTTACTCTTTTCCATATAATGTGATGGCTAGAAAGGCACATCTACTGAAATGGCAGGTTAAACCGGTATTCAATAGGGTGTGTCTCATTAATGTCCACATGCTAAGTCAGCCAGTCAAGAGGTGAAATTGGGTACTCACAACAATGAATTTCAGTAAAAAGATAGTGAGATAAAGGATAAGAACTCCGGGCTTTTAAGGTTATTCATACATATCACACATCAGCTGCAAAGGCAGCATGTCGCCTCTCCCAAAATCATCAGTGTGCGCTGGCATGCATTATCCTACAACATGCAAGCTGCATGACCTATTAATACTTGCAAATTCTTTTGCTCTCAGGAAGATAAAGCTGAGAGCACAGAATCATTTTTGCTAATGTTTTGCTCCACTGAATCAGTTCAGCAACAGCACCAGCAGTCACTGGACCTCAGGGGAAAATGTTGATTTATTTGCCTGTTTAATGGTGGAAGCAGAGACACATTGATAGGCTTAGTTTGATAATAGACATTAACAGGATAGCCTCAAACCCTCATCTGACTCGAGATATTTTCTTCTCTAAAGATCCTTTAAAGATGAGATTTTTATTCTTTCAGTCACTGGACCATTAACCAGCCATTAGCTATTTATTCAAACAGATGTGCAAATGGAATAGAGGAAGTTTAACAAACTTTTTCAGCACATTTTTGCCAGTTCCCAATAGCAGCTTCATACAGTGTCCTATTTGCCACTGTCTGGTGAAGATCTGTCCTGGCACAGTGGGTCAATCTCTGCTACCAAGCTGCCAGCAGTACCTTGGAGCACTGATCAGCTGCTCCATCCGTCAAGGCCATTGATAAATACTGTGAAAAACCTCTGCTTTTTGGAGAAACTATAAGTAAAAAATATTTATAGGAGCACACGATGTATAGTTCTTTGTGTCAAAGGAACAGTCTTGGAAGGGACCTTGAGAGCACAACCTTCTGTTGTTACGGGCAACTGTGTTGTTGATGCTTAGAGCACAAGAGTCCAGCAAACCCATCCCATAGACTTCTGGATATGACCAAGCATTTTCCAGTGTTTTGTAGCAAATTTAAGACTTACTGGAAAAGATAAAGAGCCACAAAGAAAGTGTTTCCACAGGAAGAGAGAGGTAGGGTTCTAGAGCAGAAACACAGCAAAATGCTTGGGGCTCCAGAGCTACACACAGTCAGCTGCTGGTCTCTAACGAAATTTAACCTTGGCAACAAGGGGGGATTGTTTTTAGGACATAATCAACAGAAAGAAAAATGTGTATACAGCATATACAAAAATCCATCCTGTGTTACAGTGAAAAGATAAAAGAGATAACAAGAACCTACAAGGACAGTAATGGCCTCCTCAAGAAATGGTACAAAGGGAAAAGTGAGAGAAGAATCACTCTGGGACTGTCCCCTGGTTGTGGATCCTGCAACTCATCAGTGCTGCTCCCTAAACAACGGCAGGTTCTGCTTCTGCTTTGGCAGAAAAAGATTTCAGCTTTTTGATTTACTCTTCACTTTCTGAAAATGCAAACTCAACAACCATCCATCAAGTATTATCTTTTACCGTAGATGTGGGCTAAGTAAATTTGAATTTTAAAGAACAGTGAGTGCTCTTGTGACTGTGTATGTGTGCATGTGTGTGTTTTCTGATCTAAACCCCCGGTA
Source organism: Pterocles orientalis (assembly GCA_011057875.1). Lineage (NCBI taxonomy): Eukaryota > Metazoa > Chordata > Aves > Pterocliformes > Pteroclidae > Pterocles > Pterocles orientalis. Next base: position 2,688,832 of record WKFP01015175.1, read on the forward strand.
TGACTGTGTGGTTGATACTGAGTCAAAGTGATGCTAGATGCAGCCATTACAATCACAGCCCACCCTGCACATCCACGTGCTCTCAGCTGCAGAGTTACACGGGATTTCCATGACACGTAAATCCTGTGTGAGGACTTTGTCCAAGGCTGTGCTTTGCTCAGCTTTCTCACACTAATAGTTTCTGTGTTTCTACTAAGCATGGTGCAATTCCTTCCTTGGCTTCTTAGCTGAGCCTCATATTTCAGTCGCAGAGGTGTTAAATATTTCATACCTACAAAGGAATTGCTGCATTAGCTTATTCTGTTGTCCATCAAATCGTCTGGAATCTGTGTGTAGCAGCAAATAGAAAAATGTACTGCATGAAACCGGCATTGAATTGAGGAGCAGTTGCACATACACATTTAAAAAGTGAGTATCCCTCAGCCTTCAAAAGTACTCTTGAATTTCTTCTGTAAGAAAAGTGCTAGATATATATGTGCCATTAGTCTAGAAGAGATGAGATTTGTACATTGGCAAGTAACAAGATGGGCTTGTAACAAGAAAAGCAAAACCGTAGGAGATGAAAAGTGGATGCCAGACTGAGGGGGCAGGGCCCTTCAGACTGTGAGGTACATCAGCCTCTGCTTCCTATTTACTGGGTGTTTGCAACCCCCGTTCCCATCACCACTGCTTTTGACTCTGTGCTGTTCTTCCTATGCGCTAAGGAGTTAGTGAGTTTTGGTGTGGATACCCTACCAGCCAACGTAATGATCTTGGCAATTATTTTGTGATTTCCATGCCTTCAGTTTAAGGACTTCTATTTGGAGATATTGTAATTTCTGGCTTAGTGCTGAAGCCCCTTGCATCCTGATAGTGAGCAAATGAGTTGATGTTGATGGCTGGAGCACGAGGTGAGAAAGCAAATTAAAGACCAAATGCCGGGTCCTGCACTTTGGCCACAACAACCCCAGGCACCGCTATAGGCTTGGGGCAGAGTGGCTGGAGGACTGTGCTGAGGAAACAGACCTGGGGGTACTGATTGATGCTCGGCTGAACATGAGCCGACAGTGTGCCCGGGTGGCCAAGAAGGCCAACGGCATTCTGGCTTGCATCAAAAACAGTGTTACTAGCAGAAACAGGGAGGTAATTGCCCCCCTGTACTCGGCATTGGTGCGGCCGCACCTCGAGTACTGTGTTCAGTTTTGGGCCCCTCACTGCAAGAAAGATATTGAGGCCCTGGAACACGTTCAGAGGAGGGCCACGAGGCTGGTGAGGGGTCTGGAGCACAGGCCTTATGAGGAGCGGCTGAAGGAGCTGGGATTGTTCAGCCTGGAGAAGAGGAGGCTCAGGGGAGACCTTATAGCTCTCTACAACTTCCTGAAGGGAGGTTGTGGTGAGCTGGGGGTTGGCCTCTTCTCTCGTGTAATCAGTGATAGAACTAGAGGGAATGGTTTCAAGCTGAGACAGGGGAGGTTCAGGCTGAACTTTAGGAAGTATTACTTCTCGGAAAGGGTAATCAGGCATTGGAATGGACTGCCCAGGGAGGTGGTGGAGTCACCGACCATGGGAGTGTTCAAGAAACGTTTGGACGTTGTGTTGAGGAATATGATTTAGCTGGGAAGTATTGGTAATGGTTGGACTAGATGATCTTCTAGGTCTTTTCCAACCATGATAATTCTGTGATTCTGTGATTCTGTGAAAGGACTGCTACTGTGCCCGAGCCATGCTACAGCTAAGATTTCATGGACATTTTTGTTAGAAGTTTCTCTGTTTCTGATACCTCTGTAAGTGAATATGTGTGCCTTGAAGAGTTTTAGTATTCTTTGCATTCACTTGTTATATCCTCAGACAAAATACATTTTCATGGCAGGAAGAAGGAAACAAAAGGAAATGACTCATCCAGATAACAGCAACAAAACATCTTTTTACATTATATTCTGTATCTGCTAACAAAATAGCCATAAGTATTACAGTGATGCCAAAGCAGAGATTCTCTAAGATGCTTTTAGAGATGCTTACAAATGTGGTTTTAACAGATGAGGAAATGAAAGAAAGTCAATGTTTCACACCTTTGTCTGCCAGGTCCACCCAATTTGCAATTGACAGGAATTGTGTAGAAGGCCACTTTGTGAAGAGTACTCATAGGCAGAAAGAGTTTCTGCTCCCTAAAGTGCAGAGCTGATTGCTTTTTTGGATCCTCTTTCAGAAGGTAGGTATAATCTACTGGCCTGAGTAATTTTTTTTTAATAAAAATACTCACATTTGCATGAATAAGAAAGGTAAATCTGTGGTAGGAAATCCTTTCAGTTGTCCCTCTGAAACTTTTGCCTCAAGTATTTCTTTTGATTCATGAGATTCATTCACACAAAGGGAAAGGTTGTGAATATTTTGTAAAAATTTGTGTTAGTGCAAAAATTTACACAAGGAATGTTTTGAGGCTGGGTTGGGTTCCTTTCTCCATTTTAGATAGAGAAACATGGCTATTGCTGAGCTGATTTTTTCTGCGCTAGGAGTCAGAAATGGGCAAGACAAGCTTGAAGGGAATAGTTCAGGCTTTACAGAAAGCTGAAATAGATTCACGTGCTCATCTGGACTGCATTTTAACAAGTACAAATACAGCAGTCAGCTTGTGACAGGTTTGCATGGAAGTAGGCTACGTGGAAGTGATGTAGGATTCAGACCAAGATCCACATCTAGACTGCAGAACCAGTCTGGCCTCAATGTTAGTGTCACCTTAATGCAGCTGAACTGGTTTGGTACAGTTTCCATCTGATCAGCGTTATTTTGGGAATATCTTTACACTGTGCTCTAGGGGGTGAAGCAAATGTGTCTTCCAGGAGTGTAGTGATAATGTTAAGGTTATTTCAGGAGAAAACATACTTTTCTATAGATTGTGCTTTCAGTTCTGCCTTTCCAGTATAATAATTAGCTGCCAATAAAAATAGAGGTTGGTAAAAATAACAGAACTTCGTTATCTTTGGGATCAGACATCTGAGTTTGTGACTTTGTAGTTTTCTTCATCGTCTTTTGAAAAGACCAATTTTCTCAGGGACTCACTGGATGTTCAGGACACACCTGGATTACTCAAAAAAGTAATTTATTTTCCCAATGTGTGTAAGGAGATTGCATATGGACACCATGGGACAGATGCAGTCTCCTCATGTCCTTGTCCTCATCCTTATCAATGCTGCTATCATGTTCTGAGCACAGCCTCTGCCTTTTGCCCCTAAGATAGCGCCTCGGCATGCAAGTGGGACTAACTGAGATTAGTTCTGGAAATCCTAAAGTGCTTTTCCATAGCAAGTAATAGAGAAGAATCTGGTCCTCTCATTAGCTTTTAAAAACCAAATTAAATGCTAAAATGTAAGACGTATGAATCCTGAACAAAATTATTTTCTCACGTGATATCTTGTCCTTCAAAGTCACAAGGAGAAAGAAGTAGACCTGACAGCTTTTCAGTTATGTGTGAATGTCTCTCCCTGGTAAATCTTCGTGAAGAATAAGAACATAATCCCACGGTACATGCTGAGTTGTTCCCCAGAGACCAATGGGATTGGAAAAGTGAGTGTGCACGGTTGGGGGATGGAAAGCCTGTGCAGCTCTTCCTGCTCCTCTGAGCACTTCCACTGTGCAGACCCTGGGTGTGTGGAATTCGCATTACATCTGCCAGCAAAACAAAAGGTGAAATAATAACTATTATAAAACAAGCAGCAGGCAAACACAGAAGTCTGTGATTTAGAGAAATTAGGTTACTGAGCCTTCTGTCTCTCAAATATGTGGT
>WKFP01015175.1:2710594-2752379 GCA_011057875.1 Pterocles orientalis
CTCTCCCTCCTTTGGGGCCATTGGCTGGGAGTGGGCTGGGCCTTTGGCCATCAGGTGGGGAGGGGTAATATCACTGTGTATCACATTGCATCTTTGTATATAGTATTATTTCTAACATTATTGTAGTTTAGTAATTAAATTGTCCTTATCTCAACCCACGAGTCCTCTTTGCCATTTACCTCTTTAATTCTCTTCCCTACATTGGGTGGGGGCAGGGACTGTGTGAGCGGGTGTGTGTGGTTTGGCCCCCAGCCAAGGGCCAACCCATCACAGACTGTAATGGACCTTTTATTTCTGTCAAACTGAGTCTGTTTAAACCAACAGAGAATTTGACACAAATGGACGATATGCTTCAGTCTCACCTGCGCTCCTTACTGAGGTCTGTTGATTTGCATACCTTTCTTGTTCACAGTGTGATTAATTTTCTCCAAGACTCATTGCATTTGATAACCAAATGTACTAATAAGACAAAAATTTCTCTTTTATGCAAACATCACTGATATACATGTAAAGGCCTCTCACAGGACTTTCTGACCCCACTTATTCAAGCTGAGTCCCCATCTCTCCTTATTTTTACTCCTTTAAATTATTTTTTTCTGATATGTTCTGACTCCAGTCCTCCTGAGATGGCATATTTGTTGCATGTTAGTACTCCTCCAGTGCTGTACAATGTCATGTTGACCTACAGCATTTCACAAATAATAAAAAAATTAATAATCTCTCATTGCCCTTCTTGTGTCATTTATGCTGTCCAAATCCTGTCTTTTGTGTTTTTTCTTCATATGTTGCTGTGTCTCTTGCTTAAATACTCCCAAACCTACTCTGTCAGTCTCATAGAAGTGTAGCTCCTGATAATATCTGGAAAGAAATGAAGAGTGGTTAAGGCATTTTTTTTTCCTGTGGTTGCTTCTTAAAAGACTTTGGAGTTCTGCTCTTGACAAGTGGAAGTTGTGCCCAAAAAACTAAATTTAAAGCTGATCTTGAAGTACAGCCTGACAAAAACATCTGAAAAGCAACAGCGTATTTGAGATTCCTAAAGGAAACTTATTAAAAATTGCCCAATCAATTGGTTTTTCACATTTTCCCCAGATGTTTCTCTGACCACAGACTATGCCTGTGAGAATTCAAAAGCAAAGGACTGTTTGAAAAAAATGTTGTGGAACAAGACAAATTTTAAAGGCTCGTATGTCAGTAGCAAAACAGACAGTCTGGTAAATATAGCCAAGAGAATTTTACTGCTTTTCAGCAGCCTTTACCTCTTGGGGTTGTGTAGTTTTAGATGCTGTCTTCTTTTTAATGCAGGCACTGGACCAGTACCTCTCTGTGGCTTGTGCCGCGCTGCACACTGGTGTAATCTCCTGTCTGGGCCAGACTTCTGCCTAACCAAAGGTGCACAGTGCCCTTCATAACCGTCTGGGCCACCTGAAACGGGGATTTAAGGAGACCTGTCTCACTGTCCTGTTGGGGTGCCAGGGAAGGGCAGGTGGGATGCTGTGGAATCTCAGGTCTCTAGGTGCCTGTATCTGAGAAGTTGAAGCATGTCTTCATAAAAAAACCCACTCACAGTAGTTTATTTTGGTTTAAACCAAAATAAAGCCTCTTCTACACTGTTTGGAAGGAGTATGGTGACAGGGAGCTTTGGCTAACACCCTGCGGTTTTGCCTGTGGGTGTAGGCACGTGGCTGGGAAGTGATGTGGCTGAGCAACTGACTGTCACGCAGAAAAGAGCTGATGTGTCCTTAACCACCCTGCTAGGTGGTTATATGCCTTGAAATGCCTTACACTGGAAACGTGGGATTTAATTTCCTTTGTGGTGATTTAAATGAACAGCTTCAAAGCAACGGAGTGAGCTGAGAGTCTTACTTTGTCACCAAGGTGCAATGGGTGCTCTGAGCATTGTTAAGCCTCTGTGGCTTTATAACTTTTGATTGCATGCCCACATATCCACATGGTTTGGTTCACATGTCCTCACTCAAAAAGAGCGCTTTGATTTGGTAATAAGAATGTCCTCAATGTAGCTATTCCGGAACATTTCTTGCAGAACTGTGTGGGCTGCATTTGCTATTCTCGTCTCGGTTTATTCTAGCAGGAATTATTTCATTTGAGCTAAACCGTAATATGGATATACACACGTATTGTCTGCACTCCCCTCTCCTTCAAACTGGCTAAAAAATAAGCCCGTTTTCTAGCTACAGCAGTGCTATTCAGTGTGTAGTCAAGCCTTCAGCTCACAGAAAGATACTCCTAGCAAATATAGCAGCTTTTCTACTGGTTTTTTATTTCTTTTAGTCTAAGCATCAAAAGTATCCATGTGCAGGGAAACAGAACTGAATCCCCATTTTGCAAGAGTGCCCTGAGCCTTGGTGGTCACTGTACTTCTAGAGTCCCTGTGATTCTGCCTCCTGTGCTGTGGGGAGAAGAAAGCTTTCCTCTACCGATGCTGTTTGATGTAATTCTCTTCACTGCAAAGCTCTCCAGATGGTAGGTTTTTCACAGGCCAAAATTTAAAAGTGTAAGGAAATCTGATTATAATCTGAGGATAGTGACCCAGTCATCCATGAGAGCCATGACTGATCATGGAGACGAGTGAAGTTGTATCTGTTACAAATTCAGATCATGACACTCTTCTGGAAATTCTGAAGTTGGGGATTTTCTGGAATATTGTAACATCTTGATTTTAAGGACTAATTTTTCAAAAAAGCTCAGGTCTCAGGCACTTAGCTGATGCAGCCAGTTTCAGAAAGGTCCCTTTTCCCAGACATTTCCTTGCTGATCTGAACATCTGATTCTGGAAATCAGCTCCCAATTCAACAAGCAACAAGACAAGGGCACAGATAACAAGTTCTAGGTAGGAGCTGATATCAAAGGTTATGTCTGCTCTGCAGTGTCTCAGTGTAGTAGAGGACAGTGCAATGTGAACCAGAGTGATGTGCACCAAGATTGAACCACCTGAGCCATACCTACACTGTAGCTCCACACTGCCTTGGGATGTGTACTACAACTTCAAAATTGCAGTGTAGATCCAGCTTTTGCTCAGTGAAACTATCTACTTTGGCAAAGCTCCAGGCAGCAATTTAATCAAGCCATGGTGCAGGCAATTAGAGCTTGAAATCCATATGTTGGCACTTAAGGAGCAGTAGTAGCCTGGGTTTTTTTTTTTTTTTTTCTGTCAAAGCCAGTGGGTTTTGCAGATGCTTAGCACCTTTGAAAATAAGGCTGGATGTTCTGTATCTGCACCTCAAAACAACCACTTTGCACAGCTTGCTGTGGACAAAGCATGTCAATATAGTGAGCTTCCAGCATGATGGGAAACCTTTATCTGCCCTTGTGCTTATGGGCTTATTGTGCTGAAGTGTCCACTTTCAAAGCTAACCTGGCTCTCACCAGGACAGCAAGTGACTCATAAGGAGCCGCCCAACATGAGCACGAGAGCAAGTCCCCCCATGAGGACAGATTGCACCACCAAATTTTGCAAATGGAGTGTCCAGAGCATTCCCGGAGGAGACTGATGTTTCTCTCATGGCCCTGGAGCCAAATCTGTCACTTTTACTTCTCTGTGTATCAGGTACAGTACAGATACTTGTGGGAAATTGCCTATCTAGTTTACAGTGCTGAAAATGGCTTCATAATAATGACCTGCAAGGAGCCATTAATTAACTATCAAACACAGGAACCCGGTTTCTGAGTACATTTCTGGCCATTCAAGAGCCCTCCTGGTAAATAGGGTTGGGTGGGTAACACCTGTATGTCTCAGAAACCTTGGTCTGTCTTTTGATTGTTGAATCTCATCAAGAAATTTGCCTGTCTTCCATAGGACTTTTTCTTTGCTGGCAGTTGGATTTATTCTGATAGTTTTCATTAAAATTTCCCCTCTTAACAGCCCAGAGGCAGTTACAGGGATTATTTCAATGCGTATGGGATTGGGGAGCACAAGAAACACTTTGGAAAAAAGTGTCTCAGAAGTGTTAGAATAGACAGGGTTTCTTCAAGACAATACACAAGTGTGTATCACACATTTGTTGGACAGACGAGGGCACTTGTTGGATGACAGTGCTCTCTGCACTTCTAAAATTTTACCATGGAAGAATCTCATGGCACTTAACATGGCTTAATGAATCTAATTGCACAGAGCTCCTTTGGGACAGATGAGAGCTCCTGTGTCTGTTTTGAACAGACAGCAAACTATGCTGCTGTGTAGAGCAGGGTTGAGGTATTGGAGGTTTGTCTCTATTGAGAAACTGGAGAAAACCCTGTCTCTCTGAAAGGCAACCTGTCCTAAAGGATATTCAGTCACTGCCTTTAGTCTCCTGAGAAAGTCTTTCTGTTCCTAAGTTGCTTGCCCAGATTCCTACAGCAAGACCACGGCAAAGCTGTGTCCCAAGGATTTCCTAATATCTAGTTCATTGTTATAGCAAAGGAGCTGAGCTCTTGCTTTGAAGAAACATGAGCTGCTGCCAGTGTGTGTTGCATTGACTTCCTAAGTGATGGTAACCTACAGTGTGGGCTTTTTGTTATTATTTGGGCAGCTGCATTCGGTCAAAGTGCAGCTAAAGCATTTGCTCCAATTATTTTTCTTTTTACTGCTTATTTGACTTTTTTTTTTTTCTTAAACATAAAAATATTTTGACCATATTTTAGCAGGAAATGCCATTTTAGAAAGGCAGGAAAGAAACATTGGTTCTGAATGGTCTGGACTGTGGGTGTGTGGATGGGCATAAATCTAACTTAAAGAATAAATCAGGTGCCTCTCTAGTCAACTGCCTGCACTGGCCTGTACAACCTCCCTATGGTCCCAGCTCCCAGCTTGTACATTTCATGTCAAGTTAGAACCTCCTTTCTTTCAATTTGCAACCATTTTCTTCTGTCTTCTTGTCATGTATCTCACTAAAGACTGTGTCTACTTCTCAAGTAGAGAAGAGTCTACTTGAGAACCAACCCATACATAGTGAAAAGCTAATATTGGATTGACACCAAACCTTCTTTTCTGCAGGCTAAACACATCCAGTTCCCTCAATCTTTTCTTGTCAGGTATGTTCTCCAAACTCTCCTCTCCCCAGTCATCCCTGTATATTTTTTTTTTTAATTAGGAGTCTCAAAGTTGGACATAGTATTAGAGATGTGGTCTAAAGAGAATGGAATAAACAGATATAAATAGAATAAATATAAATAATAATATCCCCCAGTCTACTGGCTATCTTTCTGTAGATACAGCCCAGCATGCTGTAAACTGACAGTGCTGCCAGATTTCATCACTGTCAATAAATATGAATAATACCGAAGAGACGGTCTCCACCATAACTTTCTTTGTCCTCTTGGGACTTACTAAATTCAGAGGCATGGCTGAATGGGGGCATGGTGCGACCCAGTGTGACTCAGTCTGGGCACTTCTGACATACTGACATGGTTTGGGAGTATTTAGAAGGGAGAGGTCGGTAATGGAAATGCAGCTGCTCAGCTCACACCAAAGAAAATACTTCACTCCAAACTCTGTTTTGTTTTCAAGGGGAAATAAGAAGTTCCTTACTTTAAATACCTATATTAGACTGGAATGTCCTCTCTCCATAGCCCATTTTAAAACCGTGGGTGCAGTGTCTGGGATATTATAATAAAACCTACGGAAGACAGTTTCTACATGGGTGCCGTGTCTTCACCTGTAGCAGAAAATACCCATTTGGATTCAGCTGGACTTCAGGTTCTAACCCTAGGAATGCATCAGCAATGCTGGTGTCCCAGTCCTTTTAATCGTTAAAGGTCAGTTGCAAGGAACTAAGCCAGGAGCAGTGAAGTTATCTAGGAGTCCCAGCCTGGCTTGTACTTCTGTGCAATCTTCTGCCACATTGCAGGACTGGAGCAGTGGTTTCCATCAGCTTTCACTCTTTCTGGTATTAAGAGGGCTGTTTACTAGTTTGTAGATGGTGTTCCCTAACAGAGTTCCTTCTAAAAGGTAAATAACTCAGGAAAAAGCATTTCATTTCCAAACAAATAATAATGCCTGAGGCTTTGTTGTTATCAGGGGGAGGGGAGAAGACAATGTTGTTTTCAGCCTTGTTCTTCTGAAAATTTTGGCAATGAAGCTGGAAAAATATAGCTAAATATTTGCAGCAGACTCAATACCTGTCACATCCAGAGGAGCAGTGTTTGAACAGTGAAATAATTGCATCTGTGAAATGAACATCAGAAATAGGGAATATTGTCAGAATAACATCTAGGATTTCTGTGGAGGACCGAGGAATTTCTTTTTATATGCATGTGCTGTGTAATAAAAAATAAACCAAGAAGGACATGCAGAGAAATGTTGTACTTAGAGATAATAATTGGAAATATTTTTTTTTCTTTTTTTCCTGCAGGGTATAGTCCAGTGAGCTGTCGCATATGCACTCTGCCTCCATCCAGCAATAACTGTTGAAATAAAGTAAGCTGAGCTTTAAGTCGGCACACTGGGAAGGGATCTGTGCAGGAGACCTTGTGAGACTGGGAGTGCGACTCTTCTCTGAGAAGAGAAATCTGACTGTGAGTGACTCACGTCACATTTACACATGATGACAGGCTGTGAGGAAAAGGACTAAAACATGTTCATGGTTCATGGTTCTAAATGCACGAAATGGCTTCTGGAGTTAAAAGAGCCATCATTGGTAAATATGGTTATTTGAGACTCATTAGCTGATGCATAAGTCCTAGTCAGAAGGGACAGAATGAGTGTGGGTGATGCCAAGACGTCCCTACCTGGGTCTACCTACTCTTGCAGTCACATCCTTTCCCACTTGTAACATGGTAGAACTCCTTCCTTCTTCCCTGTGATCTCACAGGTTACTCACACATTCCTGTGAAATTGTATCATCTCCCTTTGGCAAAAGAAGAAAATGCTCACATGGGGAAGGAAAAAAAAACACAACAAAACAACCCATCCTGAACAAAAAAAAAACCAAACTGCAAAGAAATCAGTTACCTTGGGATTTTTCAAAGAAGCTAGCCAGAGGGATGTACACGTTTCTTTGAAATCTCTAGGAAAGACATGTCCAGTGCTTTTTGGGCACTTTGAAAATCTCAACCTAGTGTCTGTGCAGTTTCCAAGTGTGGAACAGAAGCAATCAGAGGAACAAACAAAAGAATCTGACTGACAGGTAGCAGAAGGAGAGAAAGAACAGAGATGAAAAAGGGAAAGATTTTAAAGGAGGCACCAGGAAGTCAGCAAGTGCATGTGTAGCTTAAATGCTAGTGGTAGGTGACCCATGTCACAGAATAGATCTTTTAATAAGGATCTGGTTTAGTTTTACAAGCACAAAATCACCAGAGGTTGTTGTTGCACAGTTGGATGCAAAGCTCCTCTCCAAACACAGCACAAATGGCATATGTGGTCTGTGGTCCCTCGTGAACCCCCTGCATGTGTCTCCTGCCCTATCCCTGTTGGGTCCATGCACAAGGGAACAGAGCCCCATATGTTGTGTTTTTGTTTTTGGGGTTTTTTTGCATGTGGTCCTTCTAAGGTTTGTGCATTATTTTCAGTGTTTATGGAAGTCATAAGCTATTGTTAAGACTTGTTGGTTGGAATTTGGTTTATCCTTGGAGGAAGGAAATGGAGGTGGTTATCCCCCAGGCTCCATGAGCCCTTGGCAGACTTGTGTGACTAAGGAGAAATGACAGCCAGGAGAAGACTGCAGGTAAATGAGTACATATTCTGAATTTCATGCTGATAGTCACTCGCTTAGGAGAAACGCCTTAGCTTTTGTGATGGTAGTAATGTATTGTTAAACCTTCTCCAGTGTTTTTGCCACAGTTTACTTGAGACACAGCAAGGAATTCAAAAGAAGACATCTGAGTACTGGTTTCTATTCTCTCATTTCATAGAATCATAGAATCACAGAATCATTAAGTTTGGAAAAGACCTCAAGGGTCATCAAGTCCTACCATCAAACCAACACCACCTACCCCACTAACACATGTCCCTAAGCACCACATCTACACGTTTCTTGAACACCTCCAGAGATGGTGACTCCACCACTTCCCTGGGCAGCCTGTTCCAATGCCTGATCACTCTTTCAGTGAAGAAATTTTTTCTAATATCCAGCCTAAACCTCCCCTGGCACAACTTGAGGCCGTTTCCTCTTGTTCTATCACTTATTGAGAAGAACTTTCTTGACGGTGATCTGGAGATCTTGTGAGTTGGTAGCATAAAGGACACTTCACACTGTGCTAAAGCCCTACATCAGCATGAATACAGTGGATATGGAAACACAAAGCCCAGCCCACCTAAGGGAATGTCTTAATGTTTCTAAGGGAGTTGACTGCAGGGAATGGACCCCAGTCTTAATTTTCAGAAGATGGGTCCAGTTTTCAGAAACAGAGAAGAACAAATCCAGCACTTGAATAATTGTATTCCTGCTTACATGTACCTATTCCTGACAGAACTGACCTGAGTACTTTAAACACAGCATTTTGATTAGCTGTGCAGGTGCTCCTCTGTGCAAATAAATGATGCGTTTTTCTCATCCTTTTTTACAATGTCATTGAACATCTCCAAGGAAAATATATTTGAAATTTTTGTTGTAAATAGGAGAAGGTAATTGAAAGTAATGAATCCAGAATAAAATCCTCCAGACTTTGGAGAATTCACTCACTGATCCTAGATTCATCTCAGGTCAGAAATCTATTTCATGAAAACAGCTTTTTTTACATGAGGTCTTCCGTTGACTGAGAATCCTGCCTTGGGTTTTGAGAGATCAGATGCTGTGCAGATTGAGCTCGCTGCTAATTTAAACACAACATCTAAAAACTAATTATCTAGATCATCATTAACGATAATAGCCCAGTCTGACCAGAAAATAATTGAGCATTCTGCATTCTCTTGTTGTTTTTGTTCTCTGCAAAAAGTGCCTATCACACATACTGACTCAGTGGGGAAGGTGTTCGTTGTTGATTTACCAGCAAATTCTTTTTTCCTTGGTGGAAGGATAATGAAAAAGCAGAAATCTGACAGCAGGAGCATCGTGAAATGATTTGGCAGACAGCTGTCCAGACAAAAATCTGGAAAGGGAGGGTGAAAGGAGAAGAATAAAAGATACTGAAATACAATGGCAAATTCATAGGAGGAAAAAAAAACAACAGGTAGAAATAATTTATTGTCTGAAGAGCGCAGCATGGTTTATTTTAAGGTTAAGAAACTATGCTGTGGACTTTATGATGTTTACAGCTCTCAGGGAAAAGAGAAATGCTTGACAGGGCTTCATCTGGAAGCACCCAGTGCCTGAGTGCTGTTGGAAAGCACAAGGAGCGGGGACGCTCACCCTTGCACACACGCCTGCTGAAGTGGTTTGACCTTCAGCGGTGGTGCAATTCCAATCACTACTGGAGGTACTCTGTACAGGTGACTGTCTCTGACATTTGGTAGACTCTTCTGATGTGGCATCAAAATATATAGCTTTAATGCTTTGGAGTCCTTACATCTGCAGGCTCCAGGCTGCGATGTCTACTATTCTTGACAGGTATTTTTTTTTGAAACAGAAGTCATGACTGGCTGGCTATCTTAACAAGATGAGCAGAAGGAGTGAATGGCTTAATTACCTCATTTCTAGATAATGTGAAATCTAGAGGAAAGCTAGAAAAGAGAGATTGAAGAAAGACCAACCCAGTGTATGTCAAGGGAAAGTAATCAACTGAATGCTTCTTTTCTGGCTGGAAGATTGCTCGATGACACATTGAATGATTTGTGAACCCATATATTTATTTTTCTGAAAAACTGTGTAAAAAAGATTTTATGTTTGAACAACTATTGGCAACTATAAGGAAGCTGTATAGAGTAATATTAGATATAACTATTGTTTCATCATCTCTTGTAAGTTTTGAAAATTGGGTAACATACAGATGTGCATACAGCTATGTTGCTATTTTTCACATGTACTGAATGAGAAAGTCTCTTATCAGGAGTTCTGATTTCCATCTGACAGCTGCTCCAAACCCAAGCTTTTGCAATATGAAGCATCTGTAGATACCATGTATATTCAATGCATACTGCATCCAGTCTGCTGCCTCAAATATGTATTTAGTCTTACGTCAGTGATCACCAGAGACGAGTTTCAAAGGGACAGACTGACAGATGTTGTGCAAGAGTCCCCAGGCCATTTTAGGAGGTTGGCATGCCTGCCTCAGGCTTTCTGGGAGGGAAGAAAATATATACCATTTCCTCAGCTGAAACTACTTTTATGGATGTACCTTTTAGGCTACTTCATGTCCTCTGGACACACTTACTTTAGGGTGGAATGAGAAACAGACTGACCACAAACAACTGGACCACAGGTACAGCAAAACCACTGCCACCTCTGCACCAGTGGCACAGGACAAGCATATGATGTTTCAAAATATTTTACCACCCTTGAGATACTTGCAGCTCTGCAAATTGCTGAGACCAAGATGGTATCTGTAAAGATTTTCCCGATTTGTTCTAGTCACTTCCTGAACTCATTTAGCTTTTAGAATCCACAACAACCTGCCATTTGCTGGTTTCACTTGATGTACCTTTTGTGTGATTGGAAGAGACGACGAATAACGATTTCCTTAACAGTTAGTGTTGGACAAGGTTTTGTAGCTATCATTTCTCCTCTTCGTATGTCTTTTTTCCAGTCCTGGAACTCACTTGTTCTTTGTGCTCCAAGTGATCAGCCCTTTTCTGGTGAAGGACACATCCCCGCCATGCCAGCTGGTTCGCACTGAGACAAACCCACTCCTCGTATGAGGTGACTGAGGTTCTGCTCCACAGAAAATGTTCTCCTGTGTTATAGGTAACCAATTGCGCATGTATTCCTTACTATGAATACACAGAAAAGCCACACACTGGAGTACGAAGGGGAATAAAAGGTAATTTATTGAAGTGCTTTTTCTGTGCTTATGCATGGTGGAAACTGGCCTTGCTCCCAAGTTGATGGGCTTTAATGTCTTGACAAGAGCAGGAGACCATTTCCCAATGTAAGTGTGACTGAAACGAGCATTGGAAACTTGTCCTGTTCATAAAACAGGTAGATGAAGCTCCCTGAGCTTTCTGTCACTGCAGGGAGGGTCTGCAGTACAGAACATTTTTCTCCTTTGATATCGATTCAGTAATTAGGGTCTGCGCTCGGTTTGGAAAAGAATCGCATTGCTCATAGTAGTCCAGTGGCCTGTTTCAGTCGTGTCCAACACTGTCACAGGGTGCCTTTGGAACCCTGCAGCTGACCATTAGGAAATAGCAGATTGGGGGTTTTAGCCTACCTGAATCTGCGCTTAAAAGACACCACTCACTTTTGGTTATGACTGATGTGGACTGGTTTATTTAACTTAACACAAAAGAATGAGATGTATGTAGATCTGGCAGCTTCGGTGAAGCTAGGGGACATTTTTGCTCATGGATAGTGCCCGCTGGCAGTGGGGGAGAACTGTGCTGCCATAGGAATATCTGTTTTGGAGGGGAATACAGAATTTCTGCTAAAAAAGCAGGCATATGTGTTCTTCGTGTTCATCTAGTGGAAAAAAGAATGCCAAGGACTTTAAGTTTTATCATGAGTTTATAAAAAATGGGAAGCCAAGAAAAAAAAGAATCAAAATTATGTTTAGCCCCTTGTAACAGACACTAAGCATGCAATAAAACCATGGCTGGAAGGATACTTGCAACTTTACACTTTTTCAAGCCATTAAAAACTCACCAACACTCTACCAAGACCCTATTTGGGACCAATATTATAAACCCAAAAGCTGCAGTTACAGTGTACCAGAAGGAGGGAGCAAGATATACTAAGGGCATCTATCTTCTGTGCTGGAGTTCTGACAGTGCTTACACTGCACTCTGCCTGGCAGCATTTCCTGGCAAAACTATCTTGGTATGAACTATATATGGAAACAAAGACAGCAAATTTTGAATACGTTCTGAAATTGTACTGCCTGCATTGGATATTTGAGACCTCACTCACTGAAGTCAGCAGAATTATTTTAATTGGTTTCTGTGTGCTTAATTAGGCACTAAAAACTTGTAAATGTTTGGTCTGGTGTAATTTAAGTTTCTGGCTAGTATACCATTTTTACATTTATTTTTTTTTTTTTATCCTGGAAGTAAGATAGAGGTTTCTTCTTTAATTTTGCATCTCTGCTTAAATGAAAAATGTTATGTACCTGCAGCATGGCAGGCATATATCCATTCAGAAATATAGGCAGTATAGTTTATTATTGATGTGAAAGCAGATATCTGAATTTAGAGTTTTAGAAGTCTCACGAAATCCAAAGTTCAAAACAAATATTAAGACTTCTGGAAACTTCAGATGCCCTCAGGATGCACAACAACTAGAGAAAGCAGACAGCTGCCAGAGGTTTAAACTACAGCAAGTGTTTTAAAGAGTGAATCAAATTAATATATATTCAGTAAAAATTATGTGCTAGATTGACCCCTAGGGTAAAGTGATCGAGCTAAGACTTGCCCTATTGACAAACTTATGTAAGTGGTGGTTCTCTCACAGGAATTGTAGAGGAATGATTCTCACCTGATGACGCTCCTCTGACTTACCTGTATGGAGACGCTGCTGTAGGAACCACCTATGACTCCTGCAATGAGTAGTGGTAAATTCTCCTGAATGGCATACGAACCATCAGGGCACATATATTCTGTTTCATCCACTTTAGTCAAAGATGCCCTGACAAATTCCAAAGACTGTTCTAAGGCATACGTATCCCTGGAACATGTGTCCAAGATATGAACTCCAAGTTTAATTCCTGGCAGCAAGTAGTTGTCTCTGTTGATTTCATCAATGGCAAACAACATGGCCTCCAAACGCTGGATGCCACGGTCTTCATTGATTCTCCCACATTCTTCTATCCCAGTGCCTTTTTCATTGATTGGGAATAAGCCACCTAAGACCAGGTCTCCTTCTATCTTAATTTCCTTCCTCACAAAGCTGTGGTCACTTAAGGAAAGGAAAACTCCTTTGGAAAATAAAGCTAGCGCAAGGACTTGGAGTCTGGTGAACATCTTCATTGGTCCTGTTTTAGCGGCTCTAAGAAACATTGGTGGGAACAAAAGTGCTCTTCAGTCCTTCTGATCCATTGCCAAATTTGAAGTGCTGTCCCACAAGCCAGTGAAGAGCAAACCAACAAGTCTTTCCACTGGACCTCTAAAGAAGAGATGGAAGGAATTAGAAAAGGCAAAAGGAAATGTGAGATGTTACAAAACTTTTAATGATAAGACATTCAGGACCAGTGTTAAACGATTGCTGGATAGTATAGAAAGCAAGAAATAAATTTGTCTTGTGTTCTTGTAGAGCACCTTATTTCATTGGCTTCATAACCGATCACAGGCTAAGCATCATCTACTATGACAGCTATGCATAAAGACCACAGACATATGAGGCGATGTGTCT
Source organism: Pterocles orientalis (assembly GCA_011057875.1). Taxonomy (NCBI): domain Eukaryota; kingdom Metazoa; phylum Chordata; class Aves; order Pterocliformes; family Pteroclidae; genus Pterocles; species Pterocles orientalis. Next base: position 2,723,965 of record WKFP01015175.1, read on the forward strand.
GACGTTGACCACTGCTCAACAATGTTTTACATTTTTCAGGGAGACTACTGACATTTTTCTCACTCCATCCTTTCTTATTCAATCCTCTCTCTCTTCCAGATTTGGAAAAGCTACTTCCGTCTGCTTCCAGTCTCCCCTTAATAATTTTGTTTTTGTTGATTGCACTCTGCTTACTATTCCTTCAGCTATAGCACTATTAATTTTTGCTGAACTCAGCATTTGGCCTTCAGATCCAAAGTCTCTTGCTGAAGTCCACCCACCCTGCTTTCCTTTACTGGCCTGCTCCTCTGGTGCAGGCAATGAGAGGATGGGAGAGACCCCTCAGGGCTTTACCCCTGTTTTTGGGCTGTGGCAAATGTTTGAAACACAGGAGAAGTTGTGTTTTACTAGGTGAGAACTGAAGGCTGTGTCTGTAACAGAAAAGCAATCAAGTCCATGTCATCTCATTTAACTAAACATGCTCCATGGGATGGTTTTGACTCAGGTCAAACAGTGCTCTTCTAAACATGGTTCACAGACAAGCAGAGACCACAGAACATCCCCAATAACCAGTTTTGATGTTATCACAGTGTTTTGGCCATTTCATGCTGGTTGGCGTCACCAGCAGAGAATGGTCCATGGTCCACGTAGTTATTAGCACTGCAGTTCTGCAAGGCACTTTAATAAGTGACCCAACAGGGCTAGTTATTGTGTGGAAGGCCTGGAAATTGAACCTGACTCTCCATAGAATGCCTTAAACTCAAAACCACCCCCCCTTAAGGCAAAAAAGATTCTCTTGGAAGCAAATTAAGTTAAAAATAGAAATAAAAGACAGATGAAAGAGAAAAAAAAAGAGACATGACAAGGAGGATTCTAGTACTTGCTGCTTGCTTAGGGCATGAGAATGCTTACGACCGGAATTGCTGTCTTTAATGTTAATCACAATCCAGTGCTTAGATCAAAGGGAGAACAGAGCAGTGGTGTATGTACTTAGGGTATAATTTTACTCTCACTGAGGTCAAGATAGTTTGCCAACAACCTTAAAAGGAGAAAAATCAAGCCTTAGAGTGAAGATCATGTTGTAACAATTTTGTAACTAAACACACATACACAAAATCTATTTATGAAACATAAGTGCCTGATTTGTCCATAGACTCCTTGTCAAAATCTCTTCAAATATGACAGTGGCTTCCTTAATCTCCAAATCCTCTGATAAATCAAGTGCACTAATACTTGAGAATTTGTTTCTGTGATTACCTTTTCCTTAACAGAGTATAATCATTAGAGTTGCAGGGTTATTTATAATTTAGAAACACTTAACACAAAGAAATTGGAATAAGCAACAATTAAGATTTAACCTTGAATGATGGATGAGCATGACTATTTCAAGGCAGTTGTTTAACCTGGTACAATTTCAGTGTTGCTGTACCAAATCGTGGGAAAGGATAGCTTTTTACTCATATTTAGTTCAACATTATTCTCTCATAAATCAGTAATATGTCAGATGCACTGCTAAAAGTCTTTCTCTACCGTCTTGATAATATGTGTGTAACCTGAGCTGCAGGCTGTCTCAGAAGAATTTTCTGTTCAGAAAAAAAGCGACACATCAATGGAAAACGAGCTTCATCATCTCACAGTGATCTGTAAGTAAGCCAGTTTGCTGATAACATGTGGTTTATTAAGTAGGTCCAGAAAATGTATTTTCTGGTGATAGGAGGAGTAATGTGGTAATTGTATTCAGCAGTACTTTCTGTGTCAGATTTAGTACTACATTTTACCAAATATTATTCAAGCATATATAGGGCATATAAAACAGTGATATTACCTCATTGCAAATAATTATTGGCAAAAAGGTGACATTTGTCACATAAGTGGCTGTGTGGTTAACAATTCAGTTGGACTGACTTCCATTGTTCTCATCACTAATCCACCTTTTAGATTAAAACAGGATTTGGGATTTTTTTAATGCAATATCCATCCTATTTATTTCTGTAACTTGTGTCACTACTGTATCTCAGCAAACATTCACACATTTATCCTTACAACACTGGTAAAATATGTATTTTCCCTGTCTTACACTTGGGGAAAAAGGAACGGAAAGATGACAGGAGATTCTCAGAAGAGTCTAAATTCATATTTTGATTTGCTTGGCACTCACAATCACTACTAAACTTTGAAAAGGTCTCTGCTTCCCTTTAGGAGTTGAAGAATGTGTTTTCAACCAAGCCCTTCAGCCCTGGTTCCCACTGAGACACTGACTCTGAAAAACTTCCTTCCAGTCCTGATCCTGAATGTTTTACCTAAGGTCATGAGCACAGCCAAGAATCAAACTTTGATCTTTCCCTGTGCTCCTCTGATACCTTAATGAAAAAACCTCCCTTGTTTCCCATTGCTCCTTCTAGCTTTTATATGAGTCTTTTATAAGGTCATATTAAAACCAGCCTGTTTTCAACAGCCCTTCAACTCTACCAAGAACAACTAATTTTGCCAAAGAAAAGGCTTGTAATGGGGTCCTCTACGAGGGTTCCTAAAACCTACCTGGGACATGCCCAGAGCTACAGTGGATTTACCCTGAACAGTAAGGAGGCTGTCCTCATCCCTATCTCCTTCTGAGCATCACCCTCCACCTTGCATCACATCTGCGTCTCAGGGATATACGTGTCTCTGATATGTCAGCAATAAAAACTAGAAAGGTACTGAAAATTATTTCGATATTGCACATAAAAAGTGTACACGTAAATGAATGATGCTATAGAGAGAACTGATTTTCCCTGTAAAAAATGCAGAGGATTTCTATATTTTATCACTTAAGCTTGTTACAGTGGCCCTACAGAGGGAAACCAAAATCAGTCATGGCCCAACAAAGGATCAGTCCCAGCAGATGTCAAGGAACAATCGGAGGTAAGGATTGGGAGTGGGCATGGCCGTTCCTCTGCTTCTTCCTTGCCACTTTGCATTAAGAGCACTGGTCTGAAGGTGTCCAGGGATATGAAGTGACAAGATGGTGAGAACCCCACCTGGGTTAGTGACGACTCAGCCTCATGATCCTGCTCTGTCTGGGGACACACTGCTCGGTAAGGGGTGCCCATGAGTGGGTGGACCCCACCCGCATTGACCGTCCTAGCACCCCCACTTGGCAACTCCAGTGAAATTCTGAGCTTTGAAACAGCAGGGAGACACCATGCATGCAGAGTTCTGCTTTCTAGGAAAACGTGTTCTTCCTATCTTATGTGTTCAAATCCTTTGTGTATAAATGGGAGACAATTACCAAGAACACAGCTTCAGGTAGCAAATATGCTTCTTTCCACCTGCAGACTTGGTAGCATGCTTGCTGCCTGTGCAAGCAGCATCGCAGTGTCCTGCCAAGGAACAAGGGTGCCAGGCACGGGGTGTGAGGGGAGGCATCAATGTGAAGACTGGTTTGTCAGGGGAGGTTTCCCCTTCAGGTTGTGAGGAAAGGATGCTTCCAGGAGCAACAGCGATGGGACTCCTGAAGGAAGCTGCAAGGCAGGTTTGGGTGGCCTGGGAACAGCATCGTTATGGTGACACTGAACAGGCAACTTGGTGTGAAGAAGGGAGGTTATTTTAAGCAGCTCGCAAAGATGGGCTAGCAACTTGGTTACTCTCCTGTTCTCCCTGGCGTGCACCTCCCACACTCTTTCTCTGCAGGTTGCATAACTCACGACTATACATACAAACATTTTATACCTATTCCAGGATAATACAGCCCGTATTCTTCCCCTAACTGTGGTGAAAGTAGCACTCCACAGTCGAGATTTGCCATTTCCTACCAAAAGTGTTTTTACTACACTAACCACGCCAATTTGGTTTTGCAGTACCCTCTTTTACTAAAAGCAATTTTTTTGGTCATTTCAGGAAGAAGTGCCTGTTGATTAAGTTGCAATTCTTTCATTTTTCATTTGTATTTAATGTTTTGACTCAAGTCACAGGCAAGGTTATATTCCTGTCTAGGTGTTCTGTTAATAATCAAAAAATGTTCAGTCCAGCCCTATAGACTGGTGGAAATAGATGTGGAGCCTAGTTGTATAAGCAATGCAAATATCAAAATGAAAAATGAACTGAAACAGGCAGAAAGAGAAATGTTTCCATGTCTGGATCAGAAGGCTTTTGCCAGCACTTCCCTATGTGAACTTTAGCCAGCATCACTTAGCTTGTGAAACACCTTCACCTGGCACCCTGGAGCCCCTTCTCTATCCACCAGCAAAGGTCCACCGAAGAGAGCTGCATCTATTCTTGGGGGATGCCCTAAGCACTTCTCTCAGTAAAACCAACTCAGTGGCTTGTGTTAAATGGCAGCTGTGCTGCTCTTGTTGAAAACAACCTTGCCTCTTTGAGTAACCAGTTTTGGTGGAGTACTTCTGTGACTGTAAAAAAGTTGGTTGCACAAATGCAGTTTTTCTTGGTGCAAGTTTGCTTATTTACTAAGGATGTGCAAATTGTTGTTTCTGTGAATGCAACTAGAATGAGAAAGGGAATGTCTGGGTTTTCCACTTTCAGTATCCCAATAAATATCATCTCCAAAACTAAATCTGTCTTTCACAGCTTTCTTCCAGGGCTATATTCACATGACAGCTCTGGTGTTCTGCAGACTCTGTGAGCTGCAAACTTTCTGTTTTCAGCTCACAGAGTAACTCCACCTGTGCTATTGTTTCAGGGATGAATTCATACTAGGCTAAGTGTCTTCAGTCTATTTTTCTAGATGTCAAACTCCAAGAAGTTCAGTTGGATCTTTCATTTAACTAGATAACTTGTAAGTTGAGTATGGTTGTTCATACATCAATGACAATTTTGCTGATACCTTCCACCATATTGTCACCAATGGCTGGCATTGGCAGTCTATCCAATAGCTGTAGACTTTCCAATTTTCCCCTTGTAAAGATGGAATGGGAAACTTTATTGAGAGCCGAGGCACCTCAGGTCTCCCAGCTGTTTTTCAATGTCACTAACCAACAAATAGAATGATCTACATGACTGGGCTAAAACTCCGGAGGGTTTTCCCCTCTTTCTTACCGTGTGCTGTTTCCTGAATTTCCCCACATTTGTCCCACTTTGCAGTATTTTGCAGGTCTCATCTGTTTACCCAGCTTCTTGAGAAAGGATGCAAAAAGAGCTGACGTGGGTGCTGGAGAAGATTATGTATAGCTTTATTGTAGGTGGCTCCTTCTTGGCAGCCACTGCACTATTCAGGATTATAATGTTATATTGTAGAGCCTGGAGAGCCATATGTCAACTTGGTGTCACCTACTGCACTTAGTAAACTTTCTTTGGAAGAGGCCTGTGCTCAGTGAAAGGTCAGAAGGGAGGTTTCCCACACCTGTGCTCTTGTGGTATATTACAGCATTGAAGTTAATAGTTCCATCAACACATCTGTCTCCAAGAACACCCCTTTGGAGAGATACCTTTCCTCAGCCCTTGCTGTGACCTACAAATCTTATCGTAGGGAAGCACATTTCTAAAACAATTCCAGCTTCCAATTTCAGAATTCTGATGCATCTTGCAAGACTGACAGAACAAGTCGAATGCCATGTTTTCATTCTCTCCGAGATCGTGGATAACTTGCACAGCAATACGAGTCATCCAACACATTTGGCGCTTTTATATGTGCTCTGCCAGAGCTTGACCTTAGTGCCTGGTGAGAGCTGCACTGAAAGGTAAGGTGTCTCAGTTCATCATAAAAAAGTGATGGACAAGCTTGAGTCTCCTTACCAATTACAGTAAGAGGTGTCATCACCTCTGGAAGAAAAATGTTTGAAAAGGAACCCAAGTCTTAAGGTGACAGATATGTGCCAGGTACACAAATTGCTCACATCCTGATTCTGGTTGGCTGAAATCTGACAGCTTAAATCAGGAAGAGAAAAAAAAAAGGAGGAGAAATTTGCAGAAAATATGGTGAGGAGGTAGAGGAAACAAGTGAATTTCTTCCATGGAAATGAAGAAATTTCCTCCACAAAATGTTAATCAGATGCTGACACATAAATTTGCTGAAAATGAAGCAAAGTGCTTCAAATTCTAATTGCTGGCTCCTATAGCTCAGATTTTTTTTCTTTCCTGGGAAAAATGACAAAAATGACTTTCCAGCTAAGTGGTTTTGTTCTTTTCATTTCAACTTGGAAATTGATACATGAAAAACACTAATTAATACAATTACCACTGCCAGCAGCATGAGAGTACAAACGATGCAAGTTCATCCCGTGCCTAGCATATTGTAGAAGAGCTTAAAAAAGCCCTAAAAATTTAGGGGCAATTTCAATATAAAGAATGACATACAAAGCAAGAGATCATATGTCAGCCTAGAAGGAGACCAACCCTCTTAAAATACAAACTTATGTTCTGTTAGTTTAGAATGGGAAGAAAAAAAAAATCAGAACACTGCATTACTGTTTGTACTGTGTTAGCATCAACAAGTGAAGCTTTATGTTTTCTACAGTGTCAACATACAACAGATGCCCAGCCCTTTCCTCAGAGGTCTGTGATATATTCACGCTGTTTCAAAAAGAGAATTTAAAATATTAATCACACAGGAAAACAGATGTCTCTGACGTAATACTCTTGAAGTTTCTAGATGTTAGAGGACTCTACAGATTAGAACAAGACCTATTAATTTAGCTTGGTGAGGAACAAGGAGCCCCTGGAGGTTACCAGACACAAATGTGGTGTGGAATGGGTCAGGATTAAAGGGACAGCAGGGACAGGTGACGTTATAGTGTGGGTCTGCTACAGGCCACCTGAGCAGGAAGACAGAGAGCAGCTGAAGCCCTATGTAGACAGATAGGAGCAACCTCATGTTCATAAGCCCTGGTCCTCACGGGGGACTTAAACCACCCTGGTATCTGTTGGAGGGACAAAACAGCAGGGCGTAAGCAAGCCAGGAGGTTCCTGGAATGTGGTGGTGATAACTTTCTTCTCCAAGTGACAGAGGAGCCAACAAGGAGAGAGGTTGTGCTGGTCCTTGTTCTCACCAACAAGGAAAGTGTGGTGGGGTTTGTGAAGCTCCAGGGAAGCCTGGGATGCAGTGACCATGAAATGGTGGAGTTCAAGATCCTTAGGACATCAAGAAGGACACAGCAAACTGACTACCCTGGACCTCAGGAGAGCAGACTTTAGCCTCTTCTGGGATCTCCTTGGTGGAGTGTCCTGGGAACAAAGCCCTGGAGAGAAGAGGGGCCCAAGAAAGCTGGTTAGTATTCAAGGAGCACCTCCTCCAAGCTCAGGAGCGATGCGTCCCAACAAAGAGGAAGGCAGGCAAAAATGCCAGGAGATCTGCATGGATGAACAAGGAACTCCTGAGCAAACTCAAACTAAAAAAAGAAGCGTACAGAGGGTAAAAGCAAGGACAGGTGACCTGGGGGAATACAGAGAAACTGTCCAAGAAGCTAGAGATCAGATTAGGCAAGCTAAAGCCCTGAGAGAATTAAATCTGGCCAGGGATGTGAAGGGTAACAAGAAGAGCTTCTGTAGGTACATAGGTGTTAAAAGGAACAGTAGGGAAAATACGGGACCGCTCTGGAAGGAAATGGAAGGCCTGGTTATCCAGGATACAGAGAAGGCTGAGGTACTCCGTGGCTTTTTTGCTTCAGTTTTCAGTGGCAAGTGCTCAAGCCACACCGCCCAAGTCACAGAAGGGAAAGGCAGAGACTGTAGGAGAAGATCAGGTTTGAGACCATCCAAGGAACCTGTAGGTATTCAAGTCCATGGGACTCGATGAGATACCTCTGCAGGTCCTGAGGGAACTGGTAAGTGAAGTTGCCAAATCACTATGCATCATATTTGAGAAGTTGTGGCAGCCTGGTGAAGTTCCCGCAGACTGGAAAAGGGGAAACATAACCCCCGTTGATGATCCATTAAGCAGCTAAATGATCTTTAAGGTCACTTCAAACCCAAACCATTCTATGATTCTATGATTCTATGATTCTATGATTTTATGATTCTGTGATTCTATGATTCTATGAAATATGTCTCTTTGCTACTTGTTAAATTAAAAGAGTGCTTTTGGCACTTGCTGAGTCCTTCCATAGGGAGTTTGGCCTCAGGAGAAGGAGCTGCAATGAGCAGATCACCAGAGCTAGAGATCTTGGCCAGGCCATGCAGTCTCCTAACTCATTAGAGTTTCTTCCATACTTTGACAGTAAGTATATTCAAGTGTATTCAGAAGTCCAGCCATGAGCCTGAGGCTTTGCACCATCTGGACCATTTGTGGTGTAATGATCTTGATGTAATGCAGGGTTAGACCTTTGGAAGTCTCACCATCTTCCCGTCTGTCTTTTTTGGATTGAGCTGAATCCTACTGCTTTTATCCATCTGCTTATTTCTTCCAGGCATTGGCGACAGCTGAAAGCACACCAGCAGAGACAGCAATGAACAGACAAGTGCTGTCTGCTTATTGATTGTGTGTTAGTCGACTTTAGTCTCCGTCTCCCTGTGCGGGCCCAGAAAGACACGCAATAGGAAAAGTGGGAGTGTAAAGACTTTGGGGACAAAGGAGCTGCCAGCTTCTGTGACCTGTGGATGTCAAAGCAATTATTCCTGCTAAGTGGTGCAGGGACACTGTTGCCATGCTAAGGTCAGTGATGTCAAAGGCTGGGTGGAAGAAGTAGTGACATAGAAGTAGAGTTGTCCCCCACAAAGTGAACTTTGACATTTTCAGCATCATGTCCAGGGATGCAGCTTTTAGCTAAGAGGAGCTTTAACGTTTGTGCTTCATGCAAGTGAAGCTTAACTAAATGAAGTTAACAGCAGCCTAAGAATAGCCCGCCAAGGACTACCTGTGCATTTAGTCCTTGGACAAGTATTTAGCCTTTCTACCTTACTTGATTTTTAAGCATTTATTTTTTTCTGCCCCTGTGGAACTCATTTCTGTCTTATGCTCATAATCACTTTTCAGCCCTTTCCAGCATCTGCAGGGGTTTTCTTGGGCCCAAATCTCTCTGTGAGCTTTAGCCTGTGCTCCAGGTGAGGTGCTCTGCCTGCACATTCTTGGCTCCCTCTGAATGGCTTCAGTGCTAGCTGTCAGATTTCACGCTCATCACTCCTCTGCCAAGACATTTCCCTCACATTGTGGCGACAGAGCCAAAATATGGCTGAGGCTTTGCATATGCAGAGGACAGAGAGTCCTTCCTCATTATCGCATCTGCTGAGATTCAACCTGGCTGCCAGCACAGCCAGCCTTAGAGTCATACAGGCCTTGCAAAGCAGAAAGTGTGCACCCTTTGTCTCCTCCATCTGTACATGGGATGCCTTTTGCTGTGACCCAGTCTTCCCTAATGAACCCTAATCCTGGCCTGGACCCTTAAGTAGCAGCATTTAAACCTGGCCCGGTGCCTCCCCTGTCCCCAGTCAGGATGGGAGAAACTTTCCTGGAATAGCAAAGGTGATGGCCATTGGTGGCCAAAGTGATCTCTATGGCTCCTTCTAGCGCCCCCATGGCTTAGTCACAAGTCAAATAAAGGTTGATGCTCTGTCTGGTCTGAGCTGTACCTCCCAGTTTGCCACCAAAAACTTAGCTGTGAATTTTCCAACTTAAAATGGTTCTTTTCATTTGTCAAATGAGGAGATATTTCTTCCTCTGATATATGCACTGGAAACGCTACAGAGCAGGAGCTGTTGCCTGCCCGTGGCTGTTCAGTGCTGAACTCTGTCTCATTGCCACCAACCATTTACTGATGAAATTCAATCTGCGTAACTTGCGTACTTAACATATGGCAATATTTTAGGCACCTTTGACCTCCCCCAGGAGAATATCCTGCCTATTCTGATTTAAGAAAGACACAGGATGTCTTTGGAGACCTCCAAAGGCACAAAAATCTTTCTAATGAAAACTCAGGCACTTGCTTTAGGCGGATTAGTTCATCTAGCATCTACAACACAAGATCAAGGTAGGTGCACCATTACACGAACAGCGTCTCACCTACTGGTCATAGGCTTTGTTGTGTTCATGATAAGAACACAAAGCAATAGACAGGGATCAAAACAGGGAAAGACTGTTCAGGTTTTTAAAGAAAGGAAAGAATTGTTTAGCAGTGGATTGTATCTTTTGCTGCTGAGATATTGGTTTTTTTTTTAATATAAAAGGATTAAAAATTTAACAACAGTAGCCTCTCTTGAAATGATCCTTTCCCCCCCACCAAAGCCCAGACTGGTAACTCTTCCATCACGTGCGTGTTACCTCCAGGCTACAACATTCAGTGGAGTGTGAAATCACAATTAACGGAGCAAGTGTTCTGTAAGTGAGCAGAGACAGCTGCAAATTACATCCTGCTATTAGCTGATTTTAGAACAACGTTGTTGAACAGCTTCATGATTACTGGGCTGTGGTGGCGTGTATTAAAAAAACATTAATAAAACCTAATTGATTGTGAATTGTGCTTACTGCCTTTATAGTTTTAATCACAAATGTCACAGAAGTTTACTGGAAACAGAAGCTGCCCTCATCTGTCTAAAGGAACTGGATTCTTCTAAAAATTTTACTGAACTTGATTTGCAGCTGTTGTAAATCAGTAAACTATTGAAACTTATGGGTTTTGCTGACTTACAGATCCTCTTTGCATTTTTCTTTTCCAGTCAGCAAATAAAGGTGTGTGACTGCTTTGCCTCTGCCAGAAAGTACCACTGGGAGCTTGATGGAAACAATATCTTCAGTCTCTTGGACCTGCTATTCACTTGTCTTGCCTTTTGAAGCAGGTAATGTCTCCGATAGGGAACAGGAGCTGGCAGTTTCTGTTTGCTGAGAAACAAGCAACAACACAGAGCTAGACTTAGAAAATACTCACATGTATTTCTCTCTTTTGACCTCAAAATTATTTTCAAAACTTGTATTGTGTATTCTTACAGAAACCCAGTGAAGTTTAATTCTGATCCATGACTGTGTCTGGGCTCATGGACAGACAAGGTATGACATAGTGAGTTTATGGCCACATTTTTCAAACTTTAATGCCCTGCTATGGATTTATGGACTTTACGAAGGCCAGTCACAATCAGTCTAGTTTGTAATTTGACAGAATTCGAGTCCCAGCCAGTCATGCAAACTTCCTGCTCTTCTGCATCAGTTAGTGCTACGAGGACCTAAAATTCATCCTCAGGCTGCTAATTTCTAAAGCACTTAAATTTGGGCACTGCCTGCATTTGCTGATCAAGGTGATACCTAGCTCCACTTATCAGCCAAATTTAGTCAGAGGAAGACTCAACTCTGCCAAAGTCCCCAGAAAGATATGCTCAGGTATGTGGGCAGGATCTTGCCCTAACTGTAGGCATTTAAGCTCATGACGTTTTCTCACCCCACAGTGAGGTGGCATAAAGCCAGGAATAAAATCCAGGAGTTCTGAATCTGTCTTGCTGTGACCACCAGAAATGCCAGTGCTAGGAGTGCAGAAAAACCTTAGAAGAGGACCTAAAATGGGGTAATACAATACCTGCTTTATTTATTGACTTTTCGGCAGCCTGTGCCCTGGCAAATAAGCTAGTATAAACACTGGGAGTAGATTGATGAAAAGCATTTCCTGTTAAAGAGCTATCAGTAAGGGTTATTTTTAGTAAAAATAAACCTGTAAAAGTCAGTTTTTCCTGTTCCTGCAAAGATGTATCCCACAAAGGCAGTAACAAACATGTCTCATCCTGACCAAGAAGTTAATTCCACTGATATGAAACCAAATATACATCATAGAATCATAGAATAATTTAGGCTGGAAAAGACCTTTAAGATCATCGAGTCCAACTGTTAACCTAACACTGCCAACTCTAACACTAAACCATGTCCCTAAGCGCCACATCTACATGTCTTTTAAATACCTCCAGGGATGGTGACTCCACCACTTCTCTGGGCAGCCTGTTCTAATGCTGACAGCATTTTGGTGAAGTTTTTCCTGATATCCAGTCCAAACCTCCCCTGGCACAACCCGAAGCCATTTCCTCTTGTCCTATCACTTATTACTTGGGAGAAGACATCAATCTCCACCTCACTACAACCTCCTCTCAGGCAGTTGTAGAGAGTGATCAGTCACCACTCAGGCTCATTTGTATTTTGGACCCGGCTCTTTACAGGTGAAGGTGTAGCCTGAAACAAACACCCCCAGCATGCAGCAAGCTGTTCCTTTTTGCATGTCCTCTGTCCACCCGTCGGATCTGGTGTAAGCTATTTGCTTGGCTCCTTTCATGAAGCTCCACAGCAGCGTGGATACATGCATATATATATTTCTATGTGAAGTGCCAGAACCTCACATCCCCAACAGTCTTGCTGCCTTCTTTTGCTCTAAATGGCCATCGCTATGGCAACAACTGCTTAACTCAAAATTTAGATACACTTAGCACAAATTATGAAAGAAGAGATGCTGCAGCATTCTGTGTAAAGCCACAGTTTAGTGGAGTGCCATGGCTCCAGTCACCGATTACTCCAGGACACCCTGGGGACCTTGCCACCTGTGATCTGGCACCCTCTGCTCAGTGCGGTGCAGGAAAAAGCTTCCTCTGTCCCTGGCTTTGTCCTTTTTCTTTTCTGTGCTAACAGTAAATGGCATTTCAGTCACCTGATCAGCCACAGAACCGAATTTGCAGACCACCCAGCTTGGTCCTTAATACCTCTGCCAGAATACTTCATGGTCTGACAGCGTGACAGGGGAATTCCTTGCTAATGAAGGCAAGCCATATTTAGAGTCTGAAGCTAAATCTCAGACTGATAGAGTAGAGGAAGGGGCCAACATGAGTAATCTCAGCAATTCCTATTGAATTTAGGAGATTCATCTCTTTCCAAACTTGTGCAAACTTTGTTCTTACATATGGCCACATCTTATATAAGGTAAGATGAAAGTGTCCCTGTTCATTCTTTACTTTGGATGAAGCACGCTAATTGGTAAAAAACTATTCAGAGAGAGACATTGTGGCCACCAAGCTCCTTCTTCGTAAAAAGTCCTTGGGAAATCCTTTCCTGATCTCCAGTCATACAACTTGTCTACAAGAATGCCAGACCTACTAAGAAGCTGGAAGAGTGGTCAGTTACAGACAGAAACAAAGACTCTGTTTGGAGCTGAGCATCCCATGAGCAGATTTACTCTTGGGAAAGTGTAAGTTATATAACTTCTGGATCCTGTTAGTGGTACAAGAAGATGCAATCTGGGATTTATAGGCTATTCCCCATCCCCCTGTGGCACTAGAGGGGAGGAGGTAGAGAAATTGGGAGTGGAGTTAAGCCCAGGAAGAAGGGAGGGGTGGAGGGAAGGTGTGTTAAGATTTGGTTCTATTTTTCATTATCCTACTCTGAATTGACTGGTAATAAACCAAATTAATTTCCTCAAATTGACTCTGTTTTGCCTGTGACAGTAATTGATGAGTGATCTCTCCTTGTCCTTATCTTGACCCACAAACCTTTTATTATATTTCCTCTCCCCTGTTCAGCTGAGGAGGTGAGTGATAGGGTGGCTTTGGTGGGTACCTGGTGTCCAGCCATGGTCAACCCACCACAGTTGTCCACTAAAAACAAATGTTCATGTCTAATTTTAGACATCTAAAGTGAGGTTCCTAGTTTGGTTTCCTTTACAATGGACAGATGGAGATAGGAACCTCCAAATGGAAATTCCTGTCCGGGGTGGGATGAAGTGCTCTCTACAGGTGCTGCTTCCACTGTGAAAAGGAGGAGCTTAGGGTGAAAAAACTCTAATTTCACTGCCTCAAAAGCCTAAGGCTAAGCAGGAGGCACCTAGGTCTTAACTGTTCTCTTTTCATCCCTTACTGAAGGAAGACAGAGTTTTGGCCAAGGAAGCGTTAAAACTCTTTTGCATGGCTGTTTGTACAGAGTTTTATTATTTCTCGGAAGGTACAGTCCACATGAGGGATGTACTCCTCTCTCACTCCAGGAGGAGTTAGTTCTGATTTATTTTGGGAGAGCAGGGCTGTATATTCTTTCTGTGTGGCGTGTGTGCCTTGTAATAACAAGCTTTCTTGTTATTACAATTCTCATTGTAATTTAAGATTAATATTGGTATCCTCAATTTCACTGGGGCCAGCATGAATGAATAATAATCCCATTAAAGAATTCAGGAACCGGCCAGGGGTCACTGTGTGTATTTGTTCACAAAACTGAACCAGAGGTGAGGATTTCATCGCTCTGCTTGCACTTTCTGGCTTTGTTCGGGGGAAAGCTCCTTGTCTGCCAGTATTTCTGCCGATCACAGGAATGCCAGCAGAACCATCCATGTGGCAGTGGGCATGCACTGAATGTTATTCTGTGATAATTGTCCCAAATTCTCCTGTTAAACAGTGGTTGAAAAATACGAGCTGAGAAACCGCAAGACCAGGCAGATGAGAAGAAAGTAGGCTAGGAATTGGACATGCCAGATTGTGATCCAGGCTGCATTCCCCTCAAGGGGATATTCTTCCAGATCCACAGCTTGTTCCATGGGACTGGAAAGTGATGGAGAAGAGTGATCTCCGCAGATCATCTGTTCTTCCCATCATGCAGATGTGTGGGGAGTGAATGGGTGGGTGGAGGGTTGGGTTGTGGGGTTACCCCCCATGCCAATCCCATGGCTCTGAGAGAAGGACCCTACATCACAGGTGATGAACTGCAGAGGTGTCTTAGAGCAAGGAGGAACATCAGGAAGCAAATGGCAGCCCTGGAAGTAGCTCTGCTCCAGCAGTAGCTCAACAGCGGGTCAGGCCATCGCTGAGCCTGGGGGCAAATTCTGGGGGTCTCACTGACGGTGCCTGGGAAGGGGGGAGTTATGGAAGGAGAACAAGCTGGAAATGTGAAAGAATTTTGAGGGGAAATTTTGAAATTAGTTTTCTAGGACAGAATGTTAGCTTTGACAAAATCCTAGACCTTTAAGCTACGTGACAGTTTGCGGGGGAAAAGAACCGCAGTTCACAGAGTTTTAAATTAAATGACCTTATGTGCTTTTAGGACCATCACACTCGGTTTGGCAACAAGCAATGAAATACCCTCCCTTCAGGGCTCAGGCCCAGCTGCCTGGTTATGGAGGATGATGGCCCAGTTTTTCTCAGGAAAACAAAATTAGTGTGGCCAAAATCCACCGCCTTTTCCTATTACACACAGGAATGAAAAACATATGTTCAAAAACGGCGAGTCCTCTGAAAACAGGTGACTATTTAAAATGGTAAATCCTGTGGTGTCTCTCCAACAAAAAAATCAAGACAAGACTTGAGTAATAGCCTACCCACTACCCCAGGTTGCATGTTTGCAGTACATCCCAGGGGGCTGCAGAACAGACACCTTCATCTGCAATATGTAACAGGTGCCAGAGATGGTCAGTCATCCTGAATTAAGGATTTCTCACTGGCTTGGATAAAGTACTGAGTGCTTTCAGTGTGCCCTATCTAGAGTTTTCTTCTCTAAGACAAGGCTGTAATGTGTGAAATCAGGGTTTACAGATTTTAGAGCCAAACTTCTACTGATTTCACTCAGACCCACGCTATCCCCAGGTGACAAGCATCAGCTTCTGTGTTTTCTTTCTGATGTTGTATAAAGCCAAGGCAGACACATTGTCTGGTGTTTTCCAGCTGATGTTAAGATAGGTTACAAAAGTGATATAGCCTATCTGAGCAAGTGAGCTTGTTGAAATTCTGTTCTTCTGTGACTTTCTCCAGGGAGGGTTCTCCAATGTCTGCTATTGCGGCTGAGCTCACTCTTCAGCCTTTCTTTTTCAGTGGGATTTTAATGTTCTCCATTCTTTTACTCAACCACTTCCCTTTCCTCAAAAGGAAACCTTTAACAAATTAACGTCTTTGAGGTCTGTATTTTGTACATTTTTGTTGAAACTGGCTAGGATTTAAATGTCATTAGAATTGACAGATAATGTAATTGCATAAACCCTATTTCCTTAGGAAACCAGCCTTCAAAAGACCAGAGCATGCTATGAGCACTTGTCTATCCTTGAAAAGTTCCCAGCTCTAATGCTTAAAACTCATCTATTTTCATGTAAGCCAATAGGAGAATTTTACTCCTGGAATTAGTCAATTGTAGGTTGTGATTCATCTAATATGTTTTAGACGGTGGAACAGGATTAAATAAATTGCACCCAACCATATCTGTTTCTCTCCACTGACAGCAAACAAGGTCTGTGGAGCCGGACAATGGAGTTTTCTGCATCAAGTGAACTCTTTAGACTCCCATTTAGTCAAGAGGTCAGCATAGCCGAAAGAGGTTGGCATGTAATTAATTTCACCAGAGTCTTCTATTTAGTCTGAATCACACGCTACACTCTAGTGACTATACTGGTGAAATCCACTTTAAGTGAGTTAGTTTACATGCAGACATCTGCAACAGAGATGTCTAGATAAGATGGATTCCCCTTCAAGCACTCTTAGCTTTTTCATATAACTAAACACTGGTCCCTCTGTCACTTTATTTGTATTCTGTCAGACCTTGATAGCATCAGACCTTGTGCGTTAGTACTAAAAAAACCTCCTCTGTGAGTAGGAGCAATATCATATGAAATAGGAAGAACTCACATTTTGCAAATCCATTCTCTCTATGGGCAGCATTTCAGTTTCATTCTGGGATCATTGATTTGCTGGCTTCGAGCTGTTTTCTTCATCAAGTCCAGAGGATAAGCTTTTTTTGCCCTGCGTCTTTATTCTATGGCTAATGCTAGCTTATTCTTCTTTAAATCTTATGTAAAGCTTTTACAGGAGAATACATCTCTAATATGCTCTTTGGCTTGTTTTTTTGGGGAAAAATATGAATAAACCAAAACACACTGGAAGATTGTCAGTGTCTTTTGCAGATTATCTGTGTTCCAGCTCTACTCACAAGAAAATGCAATGTCGATTAAAACCCACCAAGTGTAATAAATGTGGTTTTTGATTTTGTCAGCATGGCTAAAGATGAAAGCTAATGGTAAATCCATAATACAGTCATACAGATCAAATGATCTATCAATCTATAAGCTTGCATTCATGACAGATAAATGCTCTTATTATCTTTGTAGCATGCCCTAGTTACTCCAGCGTGAACTTGGTGAGTTAACTTGGTACCTCGCAGTTAGGGTGCTTGCATGTAGGAAGTTTCCTTTTAACAATAGCAAATGTTAAATGTTCCATTTCTTCAGTCTGTGAACTGTTTCCTTCATTGATCGGTGCTCAGCTCAGTCCCTCAGCATCTCTCAGACATATCCCACTTCTTGTTCCCGGTTGCAGTCTCCTTGTATTCCTCTTCCAAGCTTTCCCCCTTTTCAAGATAACTTCTTTCTCCTAAGTTATTTGTACACTGCAAGACACTTTGGGTGCCCTTAACATTTCAGTGGCAGATTTTTTCTTTCATTCCACTTGACTATGCCGACAGTGGAGAACAGACTCTTCTGGTGGTCAGCCCTACTGTGGTTTGCTGCTGAGAACATCAATGCAGCAAAATCCTGGCTTTGCCTCTGTGCTTTTGCCATTCTTTGCATGGGTAAACTGGTCCCAAGCAGACACAGTGAAGCAATGCAGCCTCCTTCCCTATGGTGCGGGATTATTCTGGATGGCACTATAAGCACTGAAGGGCTCAAGCGTTTTCAGCAAGGACAGACTCTTTAAAGGATTCGGCTACTGGTCTCTTAAGAAGGCTTTCCCAAGTATGTGTAAGCGGTGATTATGTTGAAGGACTAGTAACAGCCCAGCTTGAGGATATTCTCAGAGGTTTAGCAAAAGTCTCAACTGGATGACTTGTGTGCTCACTCTCAGTGTCCTGTTTCAGAGCAGAAGCAGCTGCAATTGCTTTTCAAAGAAAAGCTTGCCAGATTTTTTTTTTTTTAATAGCAAAGCAGAAGTCCTTCCATCTCCATTTGTGCCTCTCTCACCATTCCTGGCTGAAACTTTCTCACCCTCAGCCCTCTCTCAGCTCACCTTAAACTGAGCCTCAAACAGACCACACCCCACATTTCTGTTCAGCTGGGGCTCAAGTGAGCCACGTGATGGGAAATGTTTGACAAATTTAGCAACAGACACCACTGAAAGGGTCTCTAGCACTGAGAGAAAACTTTTTCAAGCTGAATTCAAGACTTTGTGTCAGTTGCTGCATCAACATCCGTTAGAATCAGCATGAGACCTTTGACTGGCTCCACTGGTTCATTGGGCATTATAGAATTGAACTATGAGTTCTCTTGCACCAACAGATTGTTTTGAGCTAGGACTGCAATCACGGGGAATAAAACACTGTGCAATGCAATGGCCGAATTAAGTATCAGTGAAAGAGACTCCATTTGTGCCATCATAGTTGTCTCATTGATGGATCTAGCCCATTGTCAACATGAAAAAAATATTGTTTTCTTGTTCCAGCTATTCAGAATTATTCATTCATGCTGAATGAATATTTTGTGCATAAACTGAATCTTAGGAGCTTATTTAGAACTACTTAAGAACTTGGAAGGTATAGAAATGAATGATCCATAATATTTCAAGTGGAAAAAACAAATTCCCTCTCTTATTTGGTGGATCTAATACAAAGTGTATGGAATTTGAGTTGGTGCAGTAAGTCAGAGAGCTTTAATAGATACCTGCATGTGATGCAGAGCTGGATCTTGTCCTCAGGTGTATGGACACATCTGCATTCACTGTCTGGGCCAGCAGTTTACCTGATACATATGCAAGTGAACTGATTAATTTTGCCAGATGCATGTTGGTGCTCCTGAGTGACTGCTGCAAGTGTGCATAGGTCCTCATTATAAACTTATTGAGTAAAGGAACCAACAGATCTGCAAAATGAGTACAAGGACCATATTAACATGACTATTAGAGGTCCACATAGATACATCAATTGGTTATTTTCAATCCTGATAGGAGGTGCAAACTTTCTCCATTGATCCTTAAAGGTCAACACGACTACCTTACGAATTTGTTCCTGTTTATCTGTTGTATCTCAGGAGCCACAGAGAAGAAATTAAAAACTCATCAGCTCGCCAGCATGGAGGCTTGGAGCTTTGACGCTTTCAGCTGTTAAGCCTGCTGTTTCAGACAACCAATTTTCAGCTCCTAGATTTGCTGCTCAGATCAATGTGCTGATGTTTGGTTGGAAGCAATACAGTTCCGGACAGGGTTAGCAATTTACAAAATTTCCGTCAGCCTGAGAGTAGCAATGAGCATATATATGTATGCATGCATGGGGGCTTTCTGGCTGCTTTCAGCATTCAGGAAACAATTACATGAGGGCATTAGCTGTGCTTCAGTGCATGCCGTGAGTCTAAAGAGGTGGTATGATCTTCACTAGGGGACTGGTATTATCCCAGATTGGCTCAGCAAGGCAACAGGGAAGTAAACCTGCAACACACCTCATTTTCTTTTGGTTATTTCTCTGTTTTGAACAACTAACCCTTACACTCAGAAATATTTTTTCCATGGAGCTGTGCACAGCTTTCTCCTTTTTACTAGCTGAACTAAACAACAATATTTTGTATTTCTGTACCACATACAAATCTCTTTGTAATGGGATAATTGTCATCCCTGTATTTTACCAGTGAGAAACTGTGGAGAAAACAAAGTATGGCACGAATCAAAGGCAGAAGCAGCGAAGATCACTTCCTTCCCAGTGCCAGGATCTAACTCTCAGAGCTCACCGATGGCTAAGAACAATGAAGAGAACAAGAAACTAGAGGCAATGGGCTATTACCTTCAGTACAGCCCAGTCCATACACAAAAAGAAGTGGTTTCTCTTATAAGACTGATATGGCTGCAAAAAGTAGACGCCATTTAGGGTACCAAAATTATTGTTCAGGTTTTCATTGTCCAAACCTTATTTGTTTCTCCTCAAAAACATTAATTGAATTCCCATTTCTCTTTACAAATGTTGCCTCACTTAAACTAGACCACTATGGCCGCAGCACTAACTCTTTACAAAGTTATTTGTTCAGGAAGGTGGTGAATTTCAGTGGGGAAGACTGCATAGCCAGTAGCAGAACCAAGAGAAAGAGCTCTACAACGTTAGATCAGAACCACTCAAAGTGCCCTGAATATTCTTTTTAGTTTGTTTGTTTATAAGAAGGAGAAAAACCTGGCATTTCCTTTGAAGGTGTCCTTCAGCACTTTTTGACTTTATGACAACCTCTAATTTAAAGACTGACTTCCCCCACTCTCTTAGGAAAACTCGTGTACACCTCATTTTTCCTGCAGTCGACACATTAAAATCCATGAAAATTTTCTTGTTGGCTTTTGGTTCACAATCTAATATATAAAATCTCCTTCCATTTGTTGGAAGGTCTCCAGTCTAGTAACTAAAACTGTGAACTGAAGCTTGGTTCCAGTCTCATCTCTGTCTTTGGCTCACCACTTTGTGCCTGTATAAAATAGGGATAATATTACTTTCTGACCTTGTGATTGCATCCTAAGAATTAATGTTTGTAATCAGTGAGTACACTCTGTTCTTCTTTGCATGGAGGTGAATTAAGCATGCCCACGTTGGCAGCAGAAATTTGGCCCCATTGAACAGCAACATTAATCCCACCTTCTCCAGGCTCCAGCCAGATTTAATTCAGTTGGTGACACACCTCAGACCTAACTTCAATGTTGTGACTTATCTTGCAAGGAAAGATTTTCTTCTGGGTTGTAAGAGAATGTTTTGGGAGGTTGAGCAAGAGCTGGAAGCACACACCCTGGTAAAACAGGAGATACTCTCCAGAGCATTATATCTCCTGCACCCTCTTCATGGATTTATGGAAGAGCAATTAAACAAGGTGGGTGGGGTTGTCTCTGGTGCTATCATGTAAAGAAAGTAATAATTTAGCCATTTTTCCTGGGCTCCCTCTCCTTTCTGGTCTCATACAGGTTCCTTCACAGGATTTTGAGAGCACCTGGGTCTTGCTCCAGCTCCAAAGTGCTTTTTGGAGAGCCTTTCTAGTGACTGTGGGGGAGTGTAGTGTGGCCAGACGAAATATGAGGGTGTCAATAACCTCTCTTGAGTTTAGTCTAAATTACCCTGGGATAGAGCCACTGGTGCAGAAGGACAGCATGGAGGTAGTGGTGACTGGCAGGCTGACACTGCTTTCTGAAGCCAGCCTTCATCTTGCAGCGGTGAGCAGGGTGTTGCTGGGAAGTCCTCCTCACTGTACTGAAAACAGCCAGCCTACAGCTCGGAGTGCAGCCCACAGTGTGCTGGGGGACCTGGACACTGAGGAAGCCCACTCCCCAAACAACCCTTAATCTGTGACCCTGTATCATGACAAGCATCAACTAAAACCTCAACACACATCATTCTGGCAAGCACAAGTTACTATTGATATTAATTATTTGTATATTTCAATTTTATTTCATAATTGACTTACAGCTATGTTCATGTTGCAGCCCCCTTACTCCAGCACTTATACATACTCAAAGAGCACATTATAAGTACATTTAATACTTCCACAAATGCAAATGCTTTTGTTTGTTTTTCGATGTTTACTTGCTTGACTGGAGCGTTCCGCTTGAGCCTCATACCCTAGTTAGTTACAACAGATTGTGAAGTGGGATTCATGCCTGGGTAAAGACAGTTTGCTTGCTTTACAACACCAAGATAAATGCCAGCCCGAAGCACCGTCGTGAGGTCAGTTAGGTCTAAGATTTTAGACACTGAAAGATTTACAGTTCCATTTTGACAGGCCATCCACTCCTTCTCCCCTTTCCCCCAGTAATAAGACTCGTTTAAAGCTTTAAAATATGGGAAGCAGAAAAAGAGTCATTAATTTTACTTACACAACAGCATTCCCACTTGTAAGGTTTTGACAGCTTCACTAAACCCAAAGGAATTTAGATAGCTAGAGCAAATAAATGCGTACCGATACTTGTACTGAAAGGAGGTAGTTTTCAGGGCTGAACACATATTTTCTTCCTGCAGGAATCTGACAGTGATGAGAGTATGTAGGATGTTTTACTACCACATTCACGTGATGCTACTTAATGGTTTTTTTCCCTCCTGTTCAACATATTCTCTTTGTGTTTCTGAAATCAATAGAACTGCAGCAAGTCAGCAGATTATTTCAGTGTTTCTTAGGATGTTTTTACCTATTGTTTTTGGTAAGGCAAATAGACCCTTTAAATGTTGCATTTGCTACTTAGAAAGTTCAGTTATTCACTGTGTCTTTTTGGGGATGAGAAATCCAATTGCAGAAAGCTGAACATATATGCATGGAGCTGAATGTTTTTGGAAACAAATACTGTGGGATTTTATTTTTTTTGTCACTGTCATGATTTCGGATGCAAAATGGAAAACTTGCAGTGAATTCATAACAGGCCATTGCATTTCCATCTGAGACAGAAGGAACGTGCTTACTTCTTCAGAAGGGAAGACAGATGAAGGCAAGCAAGCTGCAGAATAAAACAAGAATTAAGCAGTAGCCGCTTGCTGATCATTGTTCTTCTATCTGTCCATTATCTGTCTGGGTGTAGGTAGTAAATACCACATGAATTTAAATAAAACCCATTACTCACACTCACTTACAGATGTGTTGACAGGAGTTGCTTGACAGATCTTAGACAGGAAACTTGGATGTAACTGAGCCTGTTGCTATGTTGATTTTCCTCCAGCAAAATCCTCTACCTGTGCAGGAATATTTTAAGACCTCACTAAATCTGAAATGGTGACAGAGTGTTAGGGCTTTTCGCTTATTTGTTTTTTGTATCATTATTGGGTCTCTACAATAACAGATGGTGAAATCTCTCCTGAGTAAGCCAAATGTCAGTGCTTTTTCTTACAGGATGTCACGCAAAAGCACTGAAAGCTAGACTTCTATTAGTACTAGAAACTGATGGGTCCGCTCCAGTGCCTTTTAAAGTTCTTGTGTGTCTTTGGATCAGCTCCTTGACACATCTGAATGAGGCAGGCAATCTGCTTTAAGCACTTTCTTATTATTCCCAGAGTTTCTGTTGGACATGCTCTTAAACAAGCTAATAATCTCCTTTTTAGACAACACTTTATTTCTACAATATGCAGCCTGACTTATGCCTAAGTGCAAGTTCAGGGCAGTTTGCAGGTAGGTTTGAAACCATTTGCTTTTCCTTCTTGAATAAGGGACTGTTTGTTTCTGAGATGGCCAATGCTATTGGTTTGCGTCTGCTGTCAGCAAACTACAGTGTTACAGTTGACAAAGATTAGATAGGTGACAATCATCTTGACAAGGCTTGTCTTTTCTTGGTCCTTTCCTTGTGTCTCTTGCAGTGACACATTGAAGGAACATGATTTAATGGCTATAAAGGGATATTTAGAACTATTTCATGCTCCTAGAGTTTCCTTATTCACTCTTTTCTCTGCTCATGATTAACTTATGAGCTGATGATCAGGAAATCTCAACTGATTTCATAGTTCTGTGTCAAATCTGACTGTATGGATGTTTCTTCATCCCTATAAGTCCCATATTCCCCACTGGTGACAAGAGAGAAGTTGAAGCCCTTTCATCATGCTGATGGGCTGTCAGACCAAGTTTGGGTATATTTATAAAGTCCATAAGTTCAGGTTTTGTTCTGTTTATATCTACCTGTATTTCATGTAAAATTCTATCTTATATTCAAGTGTACATGTCTATTTAAGGTGAACTTTTCATTAGATTACTTTTTGATTGATGGATCAAAAGATTTTAGAAGATACATTGCTTAGAACACAGCTGTGAAATAGATGAATTGAGGAGCATATAGATATCTCAAAACTGAAAAAAAATTAGAAACATTTGACTGCTAGTTGGGATGGGAGGGAGGAAATGAGTGAAATGTTTGAGAAGCATCTGTAATGGAAGTTCTGGGGCACTGGCTCCTGGTTCACAGTGCTCATTGCGTCACTGCACATGCACAGAGCAAAACTCAGGAGCTCTAGAAGAGAAGCAGACACTGAGCAGGAGGTGCCTTCGTCTGGTGGGGAAGGACAAGATGATGGGTGGGTTAGCTCCCAGGTGCCTTCCTCAGGGCTGCAGAGAAGTGGATGGGTGTTTTTCTGCTTCCTTGTAGTTCATGGCATTGATCCATCTCCGCATGTGCTCTCTCCTCATCGAAAAGCTTATGTGTACTTGACTTGCTTCTTCTCAGACACCATCAGAAGAGATGGTGGTCCCCAGACAAAGAGGGTCCTCTGGTCTGAACATGTCCCACACTGGGGATCAGGTTTGAGGCTTTCTTTTGCACTTAAAGAAAAGGTAGATAAGTGCTTCTCACCCCCTCCCTGGTTCCTCAGATGAGATACCTGAATTTGTCGCAAATAGCTTAGTTTAAGCATCATGTAAGTATAACTTGGAGTCCTAACAGGGCAAAACACTCACTGAGGTAGGCTTTATACAAGTGCCAAGAGACTCCTTCTCTCTTTAGCTCTGGGACTGTCCGTGTTGGATAACAGTCAATAGCTGGCAGTGGACACAGAGTGATACAGTTGGGACTAGATGTCTGTAAACCTGATACAACCCTAGTTATGTACACATGTTCATGGTTTTAGGCTTTCATTACTCTAGGCTCCTTTGTTTTTCAGAGGGGTGAGCCCTGGATTTATCCACTTAGGCACTTTGCTTGAGACAGGAGACAAACAGCAGAGGGACGGAGGAAAGAAGAGGATTCATATGAAATGTCTTAAAGGAGAATAAATTTCTTTTGACTGCTGCCTGTGGAATTTTCATATTTGTTGGGAAGGAAATAATGCTCAGCAATTGTCATTGCCTCCCAGAGAAGTGCTGCATCTGTTTGAAGGTACATATTGTGTCAGAGCTCACTGTCTCTCACACATGACTTGTGACAGAAGAAATCACTTGAGATGCTCCAGTTAAAGGAATCGAGAACCAAATTCCCAGTGGCTGTGGACAAATTCTGTGCATAAAACTCTCTTTGAGTATAAAGGGAAATGCTCAAAAACATTCAAAATCTGTTTTACCTGCTCTCATGCAATTAATTCTGCATTCTCTTGATCACCCAGATAGGTCTTCGCCACATCTGATCCAATTTGTCTGCAGTTATCTTAGCAAATAGGGTGGGTCATGGGTAGCATCTGACACACCTTTGCTATGCCCTAACAGCTAAAATCTCTGGCACCCCAGAACCAGATGGTCATATCCCAGGGGTCTGTTGTGAATGCCCCTGTGGCTGAGACAGTGTCTCTCTCGGGAGAGTTATCTTGGCCAAAATCCAAGGGCCGGGGACTGTGTTAGCAATTAAGTGATATGGATGATGGTATTCTGGTGTCTGTCACTGTTTAAGAGCTATAGCTGCAACCTTCGAGCTCCTCTGTCATGAATACAGATGATCAGAACTGTGTACAGTCCTTCAGATGAGGAGCAGTACACTAGCACCTATAGCTATGTCTTGCCTCATAAACTAAACTTACGTGGGACCATTCTCAAGCAATGAGATAATTGGGCCCACAGTGGTGTGCACCCATACAGCTAACCTGTCTCAGCCTCTAAACCAAGTCCCAAGCCATATCTAGGAACTATTTGGGACAGTGTCATGTCCCAAAAAAATGCTGTGACTCAGGTCAGAACTATACCAGGGACCATTCCAGCAATTCCTCAGTTGGGGAAATCAGACTGTATTATCTAGGATTTTTCACTGGCACTGTTTATCTTATTACTGATACACAAAGAGTAAAAAGTCCTCACTACTTCTGCTAGATAAATCTTGCCTGATGTATCCTAGCACTGAATTTGCTTTGTCAATAGCTGCATCAAGATTGTTCCCGAGCATCCTATCCTTGATAAGAAAACTCATGTGCCTCTTCCAAAGAGCTCTCCAGTGTTAAGTTTCCAGGTGTAAACAGAAATTCCTCATACTTTCCTCAAGCTGAAATCTCGTTTTCTGAAAACATCAGTGGATACCATCTGGGTGCACTCAGCACCCAATCAGTGAATACAAATTCCAGGGTATAGACAGAAAGGAGATTTTCTGTAGATGCAAGGCAGTGTTGGTGCCATTGCACAAGATACCATTTAAAACTTGTGTATAATTCATGTATTATTGTGAAAATAGTAATTGAAATAGGAGTAGGTGCAGAAAAGGACTCCAATTACCAGGAGACTGATGAGCCTGTTTTAAGGGAGGAGAGCAATGTGGCTTCAATTATTTAGCTGAGTAAAAGGAAAACTGAAGTTTTTGACAGCTATCCATGGACACCTCAGGGGGCTGAGTACTCAGGAGGGAGGAGACTAAAAGACATTTGTGGCATAAGAACAAATTACTATAACCTGGTCCTGAATAAACAGACACTGGAAACTATAAAGAAGTTTCTAAGCAACAAAGGAATGAAGTTTTGGAAAAGCCTTCCAACGGCAGGAATAACAGCCAAAGAATCAGTATTGAAGGGGAGCTTAAGAAATCCATAGAAGGGATTACACGACCTGACGGCTCATGACAACAGAAACTGAACTCAGTGACCAAAGAGGTCCCTTCAAGTCCTATTTCTGATGATCTCTGATGATCTGAAAAGTACCTAAGGAGACCATGTCCCACTGATCTGCAATGACAGAGAAGGTGGAGACTGAGTCTCAGTCTCTCTAGAGCTACATGAAGGATGATGCCCTTGAGCAATAGTCCTGTCATTCCACATAATAGCAAAAGAGCCCAAGAATAGCTTTGGTGGAGACACACACAATAACTCAATATAACACAGTTGGGGAAGAATGGACTGAAAGAACTATTTATCCTAAGCTGTGTTTGCAGCACCTTTTGTCCTGGGTATGCTATAAGGGTGAGAAATAAATAGGCAGATATTTAGATACCTATTTTAAATCCATCAGATGTTAAATTCAGGAGATTTATATCCAAATGGCTGCTTTATGCCCTAAATTCTCTGAGTTGTGCTTAATTCTTGCAGCACATAAGGCATGTAAAAACCACCCACCCACTACTTCAGAGCCATTTTTCTTTATCTAAATGAAATTTCTTTAGTTCCATTCATCTTTTCAGCCCATTCAACAGGTCCCTCTGTAGCAGTGAAGGGAAGCATGTTTCAATGTTCTAATCCAGCTCAGAGATGGATTAATTGGCTCGCAAGCCCCTCTGATCAGTAGCCAGATGTCTCTCCCCAGCTGGCAAGCCTTACTAATTTTCTTGTTGTTGTCAATTCTGGGTTTCCAGCCAGCGGGGGCCTTTCTCCACTCAATCAAGGGCAACATGCCCTCTGCTGACATTTTGTATTCTTTGGCCTAGTTTCCCTTGGGCAAAGATATTCAGCTATAAGGCTTCTCTCCTGGCTTTTTGTCATCTGTTCTGTGGCGCCTGGACAGAAGTCTCCTGGTGCAGTAGCACTGGCGTGTCTGGTGTGTTGTCCCACCACAGGGCAGTGCTGTGGATGCTCAGGGTGGGTAATGGAGGCATGAGGGGCCTGAAATATCTGTCTCAAGAAGTAGCCCAAAATTTCAGGTCTGTGCATTTAATTTTTTGGGGAAAAAAATTGACTCATAACAAGTTAGAAGTATTTCCTTCACCAGGCTGTGCACTATGAAGTGAAAAGAAAACAAACTCAAGAGTGCTTAGAAAGACTGAGCATGAGTAGACCAGTTAGGACACTAAATTGGGAAACCATGTAACATAAAGGGTGGTTTGAAGATGGGCTGTGTGAGTGCTTCAGGCTCCACTCCTGGATCTGTCATTGGCCCTGATATCTTGAGAAACACACTTCACTTCTCTGGTACATCTATTTTTTCACACCTGACAGAACTTTAATGTTAAACTTATTTAAAAGATATCAGCCAATGAACAGGACACTGTGTGAATTAAGTATCTCTTGCACCACTGAATATGCAGTCATGTATTTTCAGTGTGAAGGCTTCTGCAGTGACTTGCAGTAATTTGGCTGAAAACATGTTTTTGCCAAATGGAGAGGTATTGATTTTGGCCAGACTGTAGAACATTGTTTGGTCTTTCCCAATATCTTGGGTTGTTACTGTGATTACATGAGTAGATACTTAATCTGCAAGAATTCATTTGGATGGTACAACCTTTATTCACCTAGTCAGTGATTTACCCATGTAAGTTTTGGGGGGTAAGTGGTCACTAAGGGAGGATGGCTGAGAGCACAGGCAGCAGCAGGAATATTTGGAGACCTGTACTGTTTAACACTAAGAGCCTGGAGTCCAGCTATACATGTAACTGAACCACCTTTATGGTTTCTGAATTAAGAAAGTGGAACACTGGTTTTCTGTTTTCTCATTAATAGTGGTTGTTTATCCCAAGCTGTAAAAAAAAAAAATAAAAAAATCTGGGGTTATATGAATCCTTTCCATTTCCCTTTCCCTTTCTCTTTCCCTTTCTCTTTCCCTTTTCTTTTTCCCTTCCCCTTTCTCTTTCCCTTCCCCTTTTCCCTTCCCCCTTCCCCTTTCTCTTTCACTTCAGCTTTCTCTTTCCCTTTCCCTTTCTCTTTTCTCTTTTCCCTTTCCCCTTCCCTTTTCCCTTTTCCCTTTCTCTTTCCCTTTCCTCTTCCTTTGCCCTTTCCCTTTCCTCTTCCTTTGCCCTTTCCCTTTCCTCTTCCCTTTCCCTTTCCCTTTCCCTTTCCCTTTCCCTTT
>WKFP01015175.1:2753296-2764889 GCA_011057875.1 Pterocles orientalis
TAATGTTAAACTTATTTAAAAGATATCAGCCAATGAACAGGACACTGTGTGAATTAAGTATCTCTTGCACCACTGAATATGCAGTCATGTATTTTCAGTGTGAAGGCTTCTGCAGTGACTTGCAGTGATTTGGCTGAAAACATGTTTTTGCCAAATGGAGAGGCATTGATTTTGGCCAGACTGTAGAACACTGTTTGGTCTTTCCCAATATCTTGGGTTGTTACTGTGATTACATGAGTAGATACTTAATCTGCAAGAATTAATTTGGATGGTACAACCTTTATTCACCTAGTCAGTGACTTACTCATGTAAGTTTTGGGGGGTAAGTGGTCACTAAGGGAGGATGTCTGAGAGCACAGGCAGCAGCAGGAATATTTGGAGACCTGTACTGTTTAACACTAAGAGCCTGGAGTCCAGCTATACATGTAACTGAACCACCTTTATGGTTTCTGAATTAAGAAAGTGGAACACTGGTTTTCTGTTTTCTCATTAATAGTGGTTGTTTATCCCAAGCTGTAAAAAAAAAAAAATAAAATCTGGGATTATATGAATCCTTTCCTTTCCATTTCCCTTTCTCTTTCCCTTTTCCTTTTCCCTTCCCGTTTCTCTTTCCCTTCCCCTTTTCCCTTCCCCTTTCTCTTTCACTTCAGCTTTCTCTTTCCTCTTCCCTTTCCCTTTCCCTTTCCCTTTCCCTTTCCCTTTCCCTTTCCCTTTCCCTTTCCCTTTCCCTTTCCCTTTCCCTTCCCCTTCCCCTTTCTCTTTCCCTATTTCCCCTTTCCCTTCCTCTTCCCTCTTCCCTCTTCCCTATTCCCTCTTCCCTCTTCCCTCTTCCCTTCCCCTTTCTGTTCCCCTTCCCCTTTCTCTTTTCCCTTTTGCCTTCCCTTTCCTCTTCCCTTTCCCCTTCCCTTTCCCCTTTTCTTCCCCTTCGTTCCCCTTCCCCTGTAATGAGCTGACAGAAAGCAGTTCACCAGAACAGAAAAAACAAACAAAAAATGAAACCAAACACTTCTCCTTGACAGCATAGTCATTTTTTTTTCATTAGAAAAAGCTTGCAAAATATTTTTTCGTGACAAGATCGAGAAGAGCACAGTTTGAGGAGAGAGAAGTAAGAGGTTCATCTAAGGTGTGCACATCAGAGTTCAAAGAGTTCAACTGCATTTGCCATGGACCAAACACTTCCTACTCCAACTGAAGTTGGGGAGGAGGCCATTCCTTCATCCTCAAGAGCCCTTGCTTATAATTCATGGGGATGTAAATAAGATGAAAATCTCACTCTTGTAATCTCATCTTTGGTCTTTTCTTAGCTTAAGTGCGTGCCCTGTATAAAGCTCACCCCTAATTTCTTTCCACGTTAAGCATAGCCCCGGGGAAGTTGTTTTACAGGGAACTTAAGGCTTCGACCTTTGATCACTGTAACCTGGCTTCTCACAACCCCGAAAACAAGTGTCTAAAAAAATGAAATGTGAACAACGTGCACCATCAATATCAATTACTGGGTTGTTATGTGGTAAATTTTCCCCAGAGGGGGTGAGCAATTCACTTGACGTGTTTGGCAAAGGGTTTGATTCTCCTCCCTGCCGCAGAGATGTGATGCTGACATCTCTCTGTACAATTCGGTGAGGTGAAGAGTGGAGTAAGAGAGCTCAGAGTCAGACCCAAAGCCTCTGTGAGCACAGAGAAAAGCATTCTCTGTTCAGAGAGGGTTTATGCAGTCTGAACAGCGAGCTGCAATCTTTGAAGAAAAAACTTCAAAGAAGAAAGGAGAAAAGAAACAATGTCTAATCTTCATACAAATGTGCTCAGGGGTCTCTGAAACTCAGAAGCTTCCAAGATTTGTGAATTAATTATCGCTTGCCAGAAGCAAGCGTTATTCACAGGCAACAGTTACAGCAACCCGAGTCCTTTAGGTGTAATATTCACATACTGAACTGATTAAAGCTCAGTAAATCACATGCTTGCACACTTTCTAAATGTTTGATGCTATCCTTCACGTTGTTTATGTGGGATATAGGACAGCAGCTCTTAAAATTTAATCTTTCAAAGGAGATACGCTTGGAAACATTTTGGTACAGGAATTGTGACTTGCAAGTTCACATTAAAACAAGGTCCAGGTTCTTGGTTCCTACAGAGCAACGCAGCCCTGTTGGCTCCTATTTACTGCAGTAAAAGACAGGACTAAATCGTTTGTCAGCTCCACAGCTGTATAAACAGCGAGGAGTACTGCGAACCACTGAAGGCAAAGCACTGCTGTTCTGGTTCCCCTTAGAACAGTGTGTGTAATATACCTCACTCCCTCAGGCCAGGGAGGTATTCGGGATATTTCAACACCTCATGGCCTTATTGTGTTTGTTCTTACAATACCCTTTTGAGTAAGTACTCCTGTTGTATCCATTTTACACCTGAAGTCTGAAACCTGAGGGGGTGATGTGACCCATGGCTGCAGGGCAAGCTAGTGGTGAAATCAGGAATTTAACATGTAAGTGTCTAGAGCACTCAGTCATTGTGCTCAAGAAAGTGAGTGATTTATGGTGAATATCTGACCAGAGATAGACTATGGTGATACGTGCCACTTAAATCCTGCATTTACCACAAACTGAAGGTGTGTGCCCAGCTGGCTGGTGTGGCTCAGCTGCTGCACAGAAACACGTTAAACAGCAATAACTTGATTGTGCCTCCCAGACCTCTCCTCTATAAAGCACTGTCTGTCTTTTATCTTTAAGACTTCAATGAAAACAGTTGCTGCAGAAGCCCATGAGAGCTGCACCACTGCAGGGAAGCCATTTCCTGATATGAACAAGGGTCTTCAGCCCCAGAGCAGCTATACCCGATATACAATAAAAAAAAAATGCCTCTTTTAAAATGTCAGTGAGCCAGGGTACCTGAACAGAAGAGAAAGGGAATGAAAGACAGACACCAGGTCAAACACAGCCACTTTGAACGAACAAATCTCTCTGGCAGGATTGCAATTGCTTCATTTTGTGTTTATAGCCTTATGACTTTTGACATTAGATGGAATTTGTCTCGATATTTGCCCGTCAGCAGTCAGGAGGCATCTGCAACTGTTGTCTCCCCATACATATGAATACTTTGCATCCTTATAATAAGCAGAACTAAAAAATGTGTACCACCAGCACTGCCAAAGAGGTGGCAAACATAGATTTGCTGCTGCTTGGTGGTCACCGACCGTCACAGAAGATCTAAATAACACAGGGGCACTGCATTATCCCATGTTAGCATGCAGCAGGATGCAAAGGATGGAGTTTGACCCTGGTGTTGCATTACAGGCAGGGCTGTGGGTATTTGTTTTCAAAGGAAATTTTCTTCTGCGAACATTCAGAAAAATCCCAGGCAGTCTGCTCTCGCTGATCATTGCAGCTCCCAAGACAACAAAACCAAAGGTAACTGGTGTTCCAAACAGGAAATGTTTATATTTCAAGTATTTGTTTAACTGTGGACAGTTGACACAGCTTGTGAGAAATTATTCTGGGAGGAAAGGAAACCTCCCAACCTCCTCCGCTTCCTTTGCCCCCGGCTCCTCTCGGATCCCGCTGGGTGCTCTGACTGACCCCACCAGGAATGTCCCTGCTCCAAAGCAGGGGTGTCCTCCACCCCTTCCGCGGGGTTAATGCTTTCCTGCAGCCATTCCCTCCTGCCAGACCCAGGGATCGAGGGGTGCACAGTAAGCAGACCCTCAGTGACTATTAGGGGGGTTCAGGTCCCCTTGTCACCTGTGGGGCCAAGCTGTGACACCTCAGCCCAGATGGGTAAATCAGGCAGACTCTGGCCCCGAATGATTTGATACCGAAACAGGCAATCTGGTACTGAGCTATTTTTACCCAGCAGGGAATATTTGCTGTGTTTGGTGTCAGATTTTGGTGTCACTTATCCCATGCCTGCTATAATGCATTGCCTGAGGCATAATTAAATTCAAAGGGCATGTCTGTTTTGAAAGGGAGGGATGCAATTTGTCGGTGTTCAGATTTTTCATTAAAAACCAAGCAGTTTTTCTGACTGGCAGGAACAATGGTTACAGAACAAAAATGCTATTAAAAAGAGAGAAGGTAAAAGCTTTTCTTTTTTTTATTTTTTAACAACTACCTGCCTGACATTCCCACACTGACTTGGAAAGCCCAGCATTTAAAAATAGGAGCATTGTAACACAAAGACAAGGCAAAGAGAAGAGCCTTGACGTTGAGAAAGGCCTGGCAGGCGATAGCTATGGTTTTTACATCTTTATCTATCTCATCAATATCTATATCTCTATACACACAAATATCTGTATCTATACACGTGTGTATGTGTGTTTCATCTCCAGATGAGAAATTTACCTTTGATTCTGAAGTTTCACTGAAAGCTCAGCTAATTAGTTCTCACAACAACCATGGAGGCAGACATTAGTATCATCCTTGTCTGCAGATGAGGAGATAGAAAAGAGCACAGAGAGAAGGAAGCACAGAGAGATTAAGGGATTTCTACTACACTAAATTCAGTGTAGAGCTGGAAATTCAGTCCAGCAGGAAAAATCCTAACCCTATTAAAAGCAATGGGAGACTAGTTTAAGAGGTGCCTGGATTTGGCAATTTTTGCCTGCTTTGTTCAAACCTATCTGATCTATTCACAGTTACATGTGTCTTGATGATGCTTTCAGAAGAAAATTGCACCTCTGACTGTCTACAGCTCCCCATCAAATCTCAGCTGAGTGCCTCAGTCCCAGAGATTCAAAACAGGGGCTGAATCTTTCCCTGGGGGACTCTGTACCATACATTTATATATCTAGAAAAATAGTCTGGAGTGGTAACTGAAGTAATTTAAGATCTTCCTAAATTGAGTACTATATTGTCCCAGGCCACCAGGGTCACAGGAACTGAAATTTTACATCTCGAGTTGCTATATTCCACAGCACAGGCTGGAGGGTTTCAGCTAAACAGATGAGCTACATTTAAAATAGATGGGGAAAAACCAGCTCATTAAAGAAAAAAAAAATAATGTCCTCATTTTATAATGGCTTTCTTGCTTTCTTGCATATATACTTGTTCTAGGGCAATATTTTCATGTTATTAGGGTGTTTTCAGCTCTTATTTTTAAGCTCACTTCATTAATGTTGGTAGAACACTGTGAAGCAGAAAATGTAAGTGCTAAGTGGTATCACTGACACACTTTCAAGGCAATGCTTTTGCCTTCCCAGAGGTCATGTGAAGCAAATGTGTCACACCTGCAAATGTGCACAAATTGCTGCTGGCAGTAGAGGGCCAGATGTCCCTTGAAATTGTTGCTGCAGCTGTATGCTGGCTGCAAGTGCCTGGAAGAGGATTCGTCTTTTCAGCAGGGAGCTGGTGTGCTGAGCTAGAGACTGAGTCCTCAGCTCTGCTGTGAGAAGCCTGGCAGTGGTGCAGCTGTGGGGCAGGACTCCACCGCCTGATACTTCTTATCTGCTGGGCAAAAATCCCCTCAACTGATCTGAAAGCTACCCTCAACGGCTCTTCCAGCGTTTGGCACCAAATCTCATAGAATCACAGAGTGGTTTGGGTTGGAAGGGACCTTAAAGATCATGTTCCAACCCCCTTGCCATGGGCAGGGACACCTCCCACTAGCCCAGGTTGCTCAAAGCCTCATCCAGCCTGGCCTTGAACACCTCCAGGGATGGGGCATCCACAGCTTCTCTGGGCAACCTGGGCCAGTGCCTCACAACCCTCACAGTAGAAAATTTATTCCTAATATCTAAATTATCAACAAGAATATGATGGTGTGAAGAGTGCTGGGAGGAGCGCAACGCCTACTGGTTTTGTGGGGGAAGAAAGACTGTTGGGGTGGGCAGCAGGTGCGCCTGCTGTAGCCTCTTCGGGCATAAGGACTGCTTCATGGGGCTTCCCTTCTGCTGCAGTTCAGGGATGTTCAATGCCCAGCTTTCCTGCGTGCTTGCCTCCAGCCTGAGGGATCACAAGGCAGGGGAAAGCTTACCAGCACCTGAGATAAGGGCTTCTCTGTGATGGACGGTGTCTGCAGAGTTCTATGGCCTGTTTGAGAAGTCTGCGACATCCAGGTTGATTTTGAAAATCTCTTCCTGCAACTGTGTTCCTGCTACTTGTACCCTTTCTCCATCACCTCCTGGGTGCAGACACACAGGAGGGATCCTCACTATTGCCCTCTGGGTGCGATTTGGGCATACACAGAACCACTTGCAGAGAGCAGTGTGGGACTGTGTGGCAGCCTTCCTGCTAAGCTACAATAACAGGCCTGCCTCACTCACCCACAGCTGTGATTTATTACCTTGTCATTCTTCAAAAGCTAAAGCAGGTTGAGCTTGGTCAGTGCTTAGATGGAGAGGTCTCCAAGGAAAATGCAAGAGCTAGAGGAAACGTTCCCTGAGTCAGAGCCGGGGCAATAACCAGCATGGTGCTAAAGATGTTGCTTTTGGACTGATTGTAAAATCAATGTATTGGTCCCTGGTGGTCTGTGGGGAGGGGATGTAATGCCCAACGTGACTGGACAATAGCTGCCAGGTATTTATTTTTCTACAAGGGTCAGCTCTACAGCAGGTGTAAATTGGGTGAACTGAAGATGATGAATTTGTCTGATTGCTTTCTCTGCTGTGTGCTGTTATATGGATTTAGAGGCTTGGTTGTTTTTCTTTGTCCTCTTCCTTTGTGTGTTACATAATTCCTTAAATGGTACAGAAGCACAAAAATACAAGAACAGGGAAACATTTAGTGATTTTCTTTTCCAATAAAGCTGCCAGCTTCTAGAAATCCACAGCTTAAGGATTCCCTTGAAGTTATTTCTGTTTAAGACTATTGGTTATATGGACCTGATTTTTCCCTCGTCATTACCACAGAACTATCTGAAAATTCAGGCTGCTCACCACTGTTTGCAAGGTTCGATCCGTTATCTACCAGCTTCTTGCACAGGGCAGCAGCTCTCAAAGATAACCAGCCACATCTGCTCCCATTAGCTCTTCAGATGTGGTTCAGATCCTGGATTCTGCCTGCCGGAGCCGTGGGACAGTTCATTTTTCCGCAATGAAGTGTGTGTGCTGATTATTTGTTACATAGTTTGCTTGAAACAGTGCCAGTCTAGGAACGTAGACTTCTGTCTTCTGTTAAGCAAGCTACATGCATGTAATAAAAGACATGACCCCTTTGTAGTTGCAAAAAGTATGTTAAAAGAATGCTGATCGGAATTTAAAGAGATAGTGAAAATGAACAATTTAACCAATGCACTAGTCTGAACCTTCTGGTTTCCAAGCACCTTTTCTTCATCTCTCTTCCACTTCTAACACAAGGAGAAACATTTTCCCATGGGACCCTGGAATTCAGGTTCAAAAGCTGTGTTTTCATCTCCTGTTGCTGTGTTTCTGGTTTAACTGCAACTTTGCAGTAGGAAAGGTGACAATCCCACACTAAAATCTGCAAAGCAACGGGAGCATCTCTATCTACTCTGTTTTTTAGGGGCTCACTGCAAGAGTGAACCAACTGGACACCTCTGTGGATGGCAGGGTGTTAAAGAACGACTGCTGCAAGCATTCTGTTACTGTAGTAATTAACCATGGCTCTCCGCTGGGAAAGCAAACCTTGATAAGTCCATTACAAAACCATTGTCAGGAGTACAAGAAGAGAGCATCGGAAGGAATTTTGCTTTAGAATATGAGAGAGTATGCAATGTGAGATTTCTCGAAGGACAAGTTTATGCTTTATTTGGGCTTCTCTGTACAGGCTGAGAAGCAGAATGTGAGAATACTTCACAACTTATTTGGGAACACAGACGTTTGCAGGCTGGACTGCACCCAAGTCCAATCTAGTCCAGCATCTTATTTCAGAGAGTGGCCAGCACCAGATGCTGCAGAGGAAGGTACAAAAGAATGTGTAGAGGTTTTGTTTTCATAAATGGGGAAACATCTTTCTAATTTCCAGTTATTTTTGCTGCTGTTATATGTAGATTTAATTTCTATCTCCCTGACAAAAATTAAAGAGAAGTACTTGTTTCAGACATTAGATATCATTGTCCAAGGCATAAAATGCTTCCTCCCAGTCGTATATTGGATGACTATAATCAAGCCAAAAAACTGAATTCCACCTGTGCAGTTAGTTATTCCAGTGCGTGTGTCCAGGATAGATTCCCATAATCTGCTTCAGCTCCCTGGCATAGAAGTGACCATTTTCCTTTGGCCACACAGCTGCCAAGACAAATGGGATTCTGCCCTGTGGTTCTGAACGAGATGAGGGCCTTTTTCTGGCTGTCACACCAGCAGATCAACACCAAGCCCTCCAGTCCTGGCAGAGGGGACACAGAGGAGGCATGGGCCAGGCTGGGACACTGTTGGTGGGGGTCCTTACCGATGCTGGCTGCCTGTAGGCGTGTTGTTCCTCCTCTCTGTACTGCCTCTACAGAGCAGAGATACTTGCCGCCTTTGAAAAGCAGTCTGATTGACAGCTGTGGCTAAAAACTAACTGTAGAACATAACAGGAGAGATTGTTTTTTAGGATTATCAGCTCTAGCACTGAAATTGCTTGAAACCACCCACAAATCTCTTTCTTAGTCAGAGAAGAACACATTCACCTGCATACAAAGCTACTCCTTATGTTCTTCCTGCAGAACTAAGCCAAGCCTCTGGCTTTTATTTCTTGGCATTGGGTATTTTTTGTTGTTGTTATTATTATTATTATTATTATTATTATTATTATTATTATTAAAAAACCCCACAAACTTAACTGTGGTCAGATCCCTCATTGAGCTGCAGCAGAGGAAGGACATTTGCACTGGAATTTAATATGACTGGCATGCCTGCCTTGGTTTTGAGGATAGTGTTTTCATGTTCTTTTCCTTTCTTCCTGAGCTTTTTTCCTCTTCTGTGCCTGCCTGCCTCTTTCCCATTGCTTTCACAGTCACTGTTTTTGCTCCAAGCAAAGAACTCAGTCATGCTCTTACCCTCTCACGGGCTCTGTGTACTTGAGGTCAGGCTAGCAAACCTGACTCTCTTGAGCCAAATTTTGTATCCTTCCCTTGCCCTTTTCATACCCTCTGCCTCATCACAGTTTTCTGTCTCCTGCTT
Source organism: Pterocles orientalis (assembly GCA_011057875.1). Lineage (NCBI taxonomy): Eukaryota > Metazoa > Chordata > Aves > Pterocliformes > Pteroclidae > Pterocles > Pterocles orientalis. Next base: position 2,762,343 of record WKFP01015175.1, read on the forward strand.
CCCATTTTTCCTCTGTCTTGCCTTGCTCCTGAGGGAAGCCGTGACTCGCTGCTGGCACATCTGTCTGGGGCTAGCTTGGGTGCTGTCGGTGGCTCTGAGGCAGAGGTCCTGTCAGACACTGGACTAGTCACTCCTCTCCCCTCGGATGTGTTTTACCCATTTCAACCACATGATTTTCAGGGAAAGGGACAGTCCATTACTCTGTGTCATTACCCACTGCAGCACAACGCAGCTCCCCTGTGGTCCAAGGCACCATATGCTTCTTTAATATATACGGTTATTTTGGTGTACCTTCACATTTCTCTGAACTCAATTCGCTCTTCTGTCCTTCCTTCCTCCTCTCTCTACTGTTCTTTTAACACTGTATTCCTTTTGGCACTGTGGTCCTTCTTCGTTTTCTCCACGCTCTCTTTGCCCTGCTCCAGGCAGTGCTGCCAAGCCTCAGGCAGCTCTTCTGGGCTGGAGACAGGGCTGGGGCCAGGGACCAGCAAGGGTCTGCCAGGAAGGGTCGAGCAACTTTGACACTTCTCCCTTCGGAGAGTGGGGATTTCTATGCGTGGTCTTAAGTGGGAAAGGAATTACAAAGGAGCAGAGCTGTCTAATGAGCTCGGCAGAGGTGGCACAGCTTGTAGAAAAGGCTGTGTGAGCAACCAGGAGCAAACCTTGCTAGGAGTATTTAATATCCAGCTTGAAAGCCTCATTCCTTGGAGGGCTACAGTAATTTTGCTAATTTCCCTGTATTCTATTTTCATGTCTGCCCTAGCCTGTGGATTTACTTTTTTACCATTTTCTCCAGTTCTGTTCAACTCTTTTTCCCACCATTCCCATCAGTGTGGTCTATGGGCGGTTTCACTCCAACCAATGTTCCTAAAATCCCTTGATTCGGGGTGCTCCAATGAGGCAACAATTAATTCCTGTATCTGTAATTTGTTTATCTTCTTCTACAGAGTCTTACAACAAGCCTCAGGAGAGGGATATAAATGACGAATGCAGGTTAATAACACAAGAGCCTGCGGAAAATTGCATCAAGATGGCACAGCAATAACGGGTATAAAAACAGCTGAAGCATGTGGTGAAGCCCTTACTATATCATAATATTTCCACTGGTAATATACGTTGTAGTTTGTGCTAAAAAATCTGAAACTTAAAAGCAATAAAATATTAGTGCCTCCAAACTGCTACTGAGAAGAAATAGGCAAATTATTCCCAGTTGTTACAATAGGTAAAAAAAAAAAAAAAGGCAAAATGGGTGAATTTAATCCTATTTAATTTTAATCATTCAAAGAACTGGAGCCTAGCCATGTATATCAACAGAGCTCCCTCTGTCACCAGTGCAGAGGCAGAGACCTCAAGAGAGGCAGATTCATCCCAACCCAGGAAAAATGCTTAAAAAGGAGGGAGCAGAAGACCCTGCCTCTCCCTTAATTGGAGAAGATTAATTAATTTTAATTAAGACAGAATCTCTAACCCTTCCAACAGCTAACTCGTACATTTTTGAATTTCCTCCTTCTCTGAGAAGTTTTTTAAAAATGGCCTAGGGTGACTATGGCGTGACTAGGATTAGAAGAGTTACTTGTTGTTTCTGGTATTATTAAATGGAGATGATAGCATTTCCGTTTGTTTAATAACACAGAGGTAGCTCATGGATTTTGCTAGGTGCAATAGAAAGTCTCTGCCAGATGTAAGGTGTTGGAAGCAGAGCTACACAGTTGTACCAGACGCTCAGGATGCTCAACAACCTATATATAATCTTTGTAAACATTTTGTCTACCTGCATGAGCATGAGGGGAAATTACCTGTGTGAGCTAATATCACACAGGGGTTTGAGAATAGCTGCCACAAATCTTCAAGCAGTCAAATGATCCAGAGAAGCCTTGCCCTCTCATGAGCAGTTTATCATTCTGCTTTAACAGATTGAAAAGAGCTGACAAGAAGTGACATGGGAAGTAGTCACACTGATATAAAATGAGAGATCTGCTTCACTTTGTCCAGTAACGAACCAACAAAATGAGAGCTGCTCACCATTGCTGGAGTATCAACTGGACAAATGCGTAGGACATCCCACCCAGCACTCATAAACCAGAATACCTTATGTGTCAGGACACAGGCACTGCAGAGGTATATCTGCAAAGGTGCTGGGAAAATGATAAGAACTACCTGCTGAACTAGGAACACAAGTAAGGTTTGTCATCATGGTGAGATATGTTTCTACGAATCAGCGTAAGTAGTACTAATGTTGTATTTGGCAAAGATAGTGCAGTGATGAACTGGGTAGATCATTGGGCTAGAGGTGCATTCCCAGGAAGCCAAGAGTGCAAAATCTGACTTCAGTGGACTCACATGGGATAATGTAGAAGAAAGAACCATGGAAAAGCACTTAGATGAAGAAAAACTTAATCTCTATAACTGTGTGCTCTTCCAAATCCTTATCCAGAAATATGTTGGAAACACTGGTTTTCACTGTGTGGTCTGGTAGCTCAGAGATGGCTTTTAAGGTTGGTGTCTCTTTTTATTTTTTTTTTTGTTGATTTTTTTTTTTTTTTTTGG
>WKFP01015175.1:2776005-2837939 GCA_011057875.1 Pterocles orientalis
GGGCTAGAGGTGCATTCCCAGGAAGCCAAGAGTGCAAAATCTGACTTCAGTGGACTCACATGGGATAATGTAGAAGAAAGAACCATGGAAAAGCACTTAGATGAAGAAAAACTTAATCTCTATAACTGTGTGCTCTTCCAAATCCTTATCCAGAAATATGTTGGAAACACTGGTTTTCACTGTGTGGTCTGGTAGCTCAGAGATGGCTTTTAAGGTTGGTGTCTCTTTTTTTTTATTTTTTTTTTTTATTTTTTTTTTTGGTGCTATTTCCCAGTAACGGTAAAATTGCAGTTTTCAGCCTGGTCTAAGCAACCATAATGCCAGTACACTTATAGCAGAATCTTCATCTACAAGGGATATAGGAAGGGTTCAACAATGAGAAAAAGAGCGAAAACCACTAGTACAAAAGGAACATTTTTGAACTCAACACAAGAGAAAAGGGATCAAGATCCCCATGGCCTTTTTTTTTTTTAACACCCTGGTTAATGGAGGACTGCCTATAATCGTATCAATAAGACAAAAGACAGAAAGGCAGAAAAGCTAGATGGCAGCAGTCATTGACACTGTCAACGACAATGACACTGTCATTGCCCAAAGGAAGTAACACAGAAAGTGCTGAACTGAAATCACTTGCTAAATTGATCACCAGGAATTGGAGATTTAGATTGTGGCCTAAATCTCCAACCTGGTGCATGAGTCATGGCCCTTTGTCCTGTGAAATGGGAGACCTGAAATCTTATCATCACCCCTGATGAGAGGGGAAAGAAGCCAGGGGGTTGGCAAGAGGTAGTCGGAAGGAGAAATTGATGATTGCCATCCTTTATTGCAACAGTATAACTGTAGCATGGACCTCTGCAGGTTGCTAGCCAGCTGTTTTTAGATGAACACGGCATCTATTTTAGCATAATATGAATTTTGGGGGTATTTTATGGTACAGCAGGATATGACTGGTCTGTAGAAGAAGTTCTGCTGGATTTGCCACAGCAATCTGACAGACAGAACATCGCCAGCCAAATGTTAAAAATATGAGCGCATTAAAGGTATTGAGAATTCCGATTGATCCAGCGCTCTATGCAGATGAGCCTGCAAAGTGCATTTTCTTTTACCTGACTTGAGTTTACTCAGTGGAATAACAGTCTGTGAGCTAAAAATAGCCTGGCAGCGGCAAACAACAGCCAGCTTTCTCCTCGGCGCTGTCTGTGTTCCTCACTTGGTGCATGTTGAGGCGCTGTTCGTTTCTGTGGCAGGTCTGTGCAAGGAATTTCTCCTAAATATCCAATGGAGAATTAGCAGGTGGATTGGAGATCAAAGGTGGTCTGCCCTGCTTAGTATCCACAGCATTTCTCAACTCTCAGAACCGACCTGAACCAAACCATGGAAAAAGAATGTTAATTGGCCAGATAAAACCCACAATGTGCAGGAACAATTGGGCAAAATCTACATCTTTGAGTAAATCATGGAAGGGGGCATTGAAATCGCAGAGCTCAGTTATATGATACAAGCTATAGATAAAACTTTATGAAATTACAGTCTTTGGTGTCATCTTAATAATCTTTAGCTGCTTGTTCATCTGTATTTGTGGAAAACATGGCCTTAACTCTTTCAATTCATTGTGCTCTTCTCTTTTTAAGAATATCAATAACATCCTTAATATTCTCCTAGGGCTATTTTGCTTGAATATGACATATTTAATTGTCAAAGACAGATGTCCAGTATTATGAAATGTCTTGCCTAATATCACACATTTCTTTTAACACGACGTGACATCAGAACTGAATAATTTTTAGACACGAGTCCTGTACCTCTAGTCACCCATTGACAGTTGGGATATATTTTAAAAATATGTTAACTCTGGACTGGAGCAGTTTAAGAACAGTTTGGACCTGGTAATATATGAGTCACAAGGAGAGTTGTTTCCTTGTTCTGTAAGTATTTTTTGACTGATTTAAACAGTAAATATGCAGCCTGACGAGACATATACAAAGGTTTGTCTATGAAAACAGCCTCCATAGTCTATTTAGCTACATCTATGACTGCAAGAAAGCTAGCGCTGGTGGATTTGCGAATTGAAATACTGCAAAAGGAAAACAGTCTCTCTCCTTGATGTTTATGGTGCTGTACATAAAAAAAAAAAGAAAATTAATGAAATTAGTGAAGATCCTTCAATTTCATGCGGGAGAGCCATTTTCAGCTGTAAAGACATTAGCAAAAATGAACATTTCTAAACACAGCAGGAACAAGCTAACACTAACTTCCAATTTTTGTAAATGCAGTCTTGCAGCAGGAAAACCAAATCATCAAAACCACCAGTGCAACAGCATCATCCTGGAAAGTCAGTACTGGGGACCAGTACTAACAGGGCAGGACTGCGGGCACACCCAGTGCAGGTCCAGTGGCTGCCTGTATTGTATCTAGTCCTCTGCTGCCTTAACAGATACTGATAGGATATATGTGGGGCAGGGGGGATTATAGACCCTTGATACAAGGACAGGACATAAAGTGGTGAAAAGGGGAAAAATTTCCCCAAATCCCTGAAACCCAAAGCATACATACAACCAAGGCTATAAGGACTGAGCGATGCAGATGGTACATCCTATTGAGGTTCAGCAGGGGAATGTACTTGTTGTTATTACCTGCTTATGCCACTCCAAGTCATAAAGACCATCTTGACCTAATAAGTAGGACAATTTGAATATGTAAAGTAATGAACTGTATTAACCCAAATCATACCAGGGAAGTGATTCTATTTTCTGAGTGCAGTGAATTCCTGTCTAACAGATAATGGATGTTGTAACAGCCTTGTCCTGATCCTGTTAATAGTCCTGTCTTTGGGGGCTTAAAGTCAGCTGACTTAGGAGAAAATCCAGCAGGTGGGGAAATCATTGCAGGATTACAGTACGTGAGAATGTTGGCAGCCCCAGGAAAGACTTCCCCTAGCTCTAATGGAGCCAACTTCAGAATGAGAGACACTGCAAAGAGCAGCAGGGGAGGAGGAATAAGAGGTAGCTTTGAGAAGGAGAAAAGAGTACACGAGGGAAATCAGGAGAATCCAGTCCTGTGGGCTATAAGACTCAGATTCATGCTGATTTATGCAGAAGGGGCAAAGTCTAGCCTTTCATCAGAGACATTCAAATGTGTGACAGCTTTTAACATAAGACAGCAAAGGCTAAAGAAAGAAAAGAAGAACTCAACCCACTGGTCACTGAATTTAAACTAAACGAAACTCTGGTGAACCCTGTCAGGGAACCTGTTCTCAAAAAGGAAATCAGGGGACCCGAGGTCTCAGGAACTCTTGACTTGAGTAGGAAGAGCAGGTATTTCTGATACTGCAAACGCCTCTGCATGAAAACCTTGAGTCTAGCAGAAGTCACTTTCTGACAGCATCACTTGGAAGGAAGTATATTTGCTTTAATTTGTGCAGTGAAACCTCCTCCACACTCAAACCACAGAAGCTCTGAGCCTAATTCAACTTTATGAACAGGAAGCAGTGTTTTAGTTGAAGAATGTTTTTGGCTTAGGAAATTGTTGGTTCGGTCCTTATTATAACCAAGATGAAAATTATCACATATGCACGGTATGTAAACTAAGAAGAATTTGCATATTTGAATACTTTAATATTGGACCAGAATGTTGACACTGTGACATGATTGGAAGGACAACTTAATATTTTCAAAAAAGTCAAAAATGCAAATATTTCAAATCAACAAGATCAAGATGAACAATGAGTCTAGGCTTGAATGCTTGCCAGGTTTTCTAATAATATTTTTTTCCTCACTTTAGCACAGTGTTAATTTGGCATCCCTGAAGGTTACGAATAGCTAATTCACAGATCTACTGCCTTTAAAGGCATAGGGACCATAATGACCTTTCAGCTTGATCTCTAGTATAAAGCAGGCAAAAGGTCTTCCCTGGATTAATTTTCACTTCAAGTCTAACAGTTGAGCACTAAGAACTTAAGAACCTTTAGGCTGGGTTAACGCAAACACCTCTGCAGCCTGTGTTTGTCCATATTCAGTCTCTGACATAGGTGATCAGTGTACACGTAGGGAAGCAGAGGTACAGCAGTGTATACAGAGTGATCCTTTTGGTAACATTCTTTGATGACAAGTTTTTGAAAAACTTTGCATCTCTAGAAGTTTCAGATGGCAAAACATCCCCATCAGCATAAGTAAGCTGTTGCGTTTGTGGGTGGTAGAGAAGTTAAATCTCAGTGCAAAGGCAAACTCTGAATTATGGGAGAGAAAATTCCTTTTGTAAGACAAAGTTTTCTCCAAATAATAAAGATGGTATCTTAGGGTCTCAGACACATTTTGCCTTTTTCCTACTGAGGTTCTTGTGTTGTACAGAGATTTCCTTTTTGGAAGAGATGCAGAGCAGGCTCTTGTGGAAATAAATGAGGGAGGACAACCTGGCAAAGACCGGAATAAAACCAGCAGCACCAGGTTTTCCTGTCTTGCTGATGTGGCATTCTGTTCGAGGTCAGTCACAGAGCAGGCTCTGACTAAAATGATGATTAAAATTTCAATCATGCAAGAAACACACACTGAGCCTCATCTGCTTGAGTTCTAATCTGGACATTTAAGTGAGATTCTTCTAAGCAAACAGCCAGACTATATGTTCCTACATGTGATCTGGTTATTCAAAGGTTCCCTTATAGTCAGTTTGTAGAAAGAACAAAACATTTTTTGGACATGATTGTTCTCTTCCTATAGTAGATGTCTAAAATAGGTCAGCTGAATCACTCCTTAAAAATGTTATTTTTCTTTTATCATGAAATAAAATTTTCTAAGACTTCTACACTGTGGCTGTCTCTGTCTTCACACTAAGTCTGCTGAGATAAACCCTGCCTTTGGATGCTTCTTTTCCTTGATTTGAATGAAGTATGAGGTTGTGGAGTGAAATGACTGAAAGAAGTCACAGTTCCTGAGTACTCACAGAGGTGGTGAAAAGTGGAATGATTTGCTACAGATACTCCTTTTTCTCCCTCCCCCAAAGTCCACAGGCTCTTTTTGACCCAGTGAAAGCAAGATAGAGACTGCTTGTTCTTCCAGACATCTGAGTGGGAGTCAAGGCAGTTTTGGTCTTTAAGAGGGATGTGAAGCAAATTAAATATTACCTTCACTGTTGGTATTAATCACAAGCAGAAAGACTCAGTATAAATACATGTATTTGATTAGAAGTGGAAAGGACTACTTGCTTTCTTAGAAAACATTTTGTGCAGTGTAATTCTGAGTTGTCTGAGATGAAATGCAACTACTTGGTTAACTGCAAGGAGTTCATAGGGAGACCAAATGATATGAAGTCCAGGCCTAAAGGCAAAACAATTAGCATAGTTGTGCAATCAACCGAGCCTTTACAGTTGCTCTTCACACACTTGGTTGGGCTGGAGCCACACATGACCCCAAGGGCTCGGGGCAGAAGGTTCCCAGCACTACAGGCAGCGGGAGGCTTGTGGGCAAGAGTGAGGAGACAACTTCCTACGTGCCAGGCACAGATCCAGATCTTTTTGTAGTCTCTACAGGCCCAAAGGTCCTCTGGTGCATTGTGGTTTTACTCCAGAGGATGTGTCTGAGCTGAGAAAATAACCCCATTTTATAGTTCCAGGTATTCTTCTCTGCTGGCACTCGGAAAGTCAGTGTGGGTGTTAGAAGCTAGAGAGGACCACCTCCTGAAGATGAAGGAGATAGAAAGCAACTTGGTAGACAGTCTGTTCATAGTCTGGGGGCTCTTAGAAAATTTCAGTGAGGAAAGTGGTGTGGAAGCACCTGAAGGATGCTGTTAAGCTGTGTGCGTGGGTCCTGCAGGGGAATGGAAGGATTAGACGGATGAAGAGCTGCAGGCCCTAGAGCATGGCTGACAGTCAGCAATGTGAACAACAGGCAAGAAAAAGTCTGTATGTATCTCTGGCCACCAGACACTGCAAAGGCCCTTCCCTGTCCCTCAGCAGATGGGAACTGAGGTGGTCCTGGCACCACGTGGAGACAGAGCATGGAAAATACTGTAGTAAATCTCCTTGGCGAAGAAATACCCACCAGCCTGAGGTTTAGCCAAGGCTGCTGCCTCCAAGTAGCTTTGCTAGAGAAGACCAAGCCCTAAGGAAGAACAATGAACAAGGAGGGTGAAGTGATGCTACTAATAGTTTTCCCAGGAAAGGTTTTGAACTGATTTCTTTTAATTTTCAATAAACAGTACAGTGACTCTTAAATCATCTGAGTCAGTCTGGGAGGTTTTATTGATCATAGCAGAATAGTCCATTGATAGAGGAAAAAATATCAGACAGAAACAGACATTTCTGCCATTCTCAATACCTTTTTCGTCAATCCCTTTTCACCAGCAATAGCTCTTTCTTTTACCTACACTAGATTTTATTTGCAAATCAATACAATTTCATTCACCAAACACTGAGTCTTTTACTCTAATAGAATCTAAATATTTTATTTAATGAGCATAAAAGGTTACAATGAATCATGTAACTCATTAGTTGGAACCATTATGCAACAAGAACTTGGTGCCATTTGAAAAACACTTCATGCACGGGCTGAGGTTTGTCATCTCACTAAAGAGCATAAGATTATTTAGTGCTACAGCTTAGAAAGGAAACAATATCTCATGGATGAGATTGTAACAAAAAAAAACCCAAACAGAAAGAAGTGCTTTCCTTCGTAACACACCACAACAACTGCACAAACAGTCTAAAACACATCTTGGTTTCTATTTCGTATACTAAAAACCATAACAGAGGTCCCTGTAATAGGTGACAAAGAAAAAAAACCCCAACCTGAGGACTCTAGTTGTCCACAAGCATTACATTGAGTCTTTCCAGTGGCAATAAATGTTTCATGGCTTAACAGCCAATTCACCAGACCAAAAGCTGTCGCAGACTGAGAAGTAGGCCATGTTGAGAAGACTAGAGAAGTCATAGACAGACTGGCCTGAGGCTCGTATTTTTCCGGATCACAGCAGCAGTCTCAGATTCCTCACAGATGTGACCAGACCAGATTGTAAGCAAAGCTGCATCAAGTTCAGAAGGTGAGAAATTAATTGAGATGAAAGAAGAACTTCAGCTGCACTAACTAGCCAAAGCAGAAATGAGCTCAACTGCAAAAATAAATGTTTAGGCTAGATACTACGGAAAATGTTCTGATCACAAAGGTAATGTGGCACTGAGACATTCTGCCTGGGTAAGCCGTGGAGTCTCCACCATCAGAAGTTTTTGAGAAAAAACTAAACAAACTTTTGTCAGAAATGACACAATAATCCTGACTCTACTTTGGCGAAGGAGATAGACCGAAGGGTCTCCTGTTGTCTCTTCCAGCATGTTGCACGACCCCCATATTTCCCATCTTTACAAGCTGTCTCTGTAACAGTGCAGTTATACTGATTTACTCTAGTTGGGGGATTGGGATGACATGTTCATGACACACGTTCTCATGTCGTCAGCTCCTCAGAAGCTTCCCATTGATGACAACCAAGCTCAGAGCCAGAGGGCAGTACCCAGTCCCAGGCAGGCAGGGACATGCCTTTATTGCACCGCAAGGATTTTGCTGCAAAGTCCTCTCTATTGCTTGAGTAAGCATAAGGGAAGCAAGCTGGCTGACATTTGAAAATCTGAAACTGCAGATCTTATTGATCTCTTGAAGCTGTTAAATGATTGAAGTGCAGTACACCTGACAAATTGAACAGCATTGCCAGTTGGTATAACACGGAGCAGCTCCGTTGGTTTGTTGCTAATTTATCACAGTCTAGGATTTGACCCACTGAAACCTGAATTAAATTTTTATATATTCGTGAACTATTTACACTGTATGACAAATCAATACCTTTTTATTGTTCACCTGATTTAGGATGGATAAAAGGGATATTTCAGTATTCTCCAGGGTCACTGAAGAAGGGTCTTGAATGATGAAAGATGCAGTAGTTTTTGAATTGAAGAAAAATTTCAGAGTAGAAAGGAAAGAATGTAATTTAAGCTAAATATCTTTTCTATCAATGATATGAATAATACATTTTTTTCACAAACTCATAACAAAACATACTGTCCTCATAGAAAATGACATATAACTCTCTATCTCTCTTTAAGAAAGTATTATTAATTTTGAAAAATCTTTCTGAATTTCTTTGCATTTTTTATGAGCCATAAAACCTCCAAGGAATTATTTGAATTTCAATACTGTCTCACACTTTTATTAAAATATACTCTAACCTTGCTTCAGGTTAATTAACAGGAAGATGGGGTCCTTATTTCTAACAACTGAAATCTGTCAGTTTTTTCAGATTTTCTTTAAGTATGCTTCTGATTTAATAATTACTGGGTAACAGTATTAACAATTTGTCTGTGATAAGGAATATGTCACAAATTGCTTACTTGTGTTTCTGCAGTTTATGCTTTTGCCAGTGTGTTTTATGAGTATTTATTAAAGATGACACCTTGAGTTAATAACATAAAATACCTGCTAGTTTCATAATCATCACTGCAGTGCAGAAAGCATTAGAGTTACAGTAGTTCTGCATTGATGACATCAATAGATTTACTGCATTCATTTCCTTATGCAAATATTTGAAAAACATACATTACTTTAGAGCCTTTTATAGCATATTGCTTAAACCTGAGGGTATCAAAGACTATGAAGATGCAGCGTAGACTTTAAAGTTGACAGTGCAAGTTGTGCTGTCCCTTCCTTTCCTGTTTTTCTGTTGCCCTGATATTAGAGCTCATATAATGTTGAGTTTTGTAGGCACATACACTTCTGCACAGCCCCTACAGTAAGAGGCAGGACTGTTAATGGTCTTTACATGACAGACGACACTGACATCTGTACTGAAGACAATGCAGAGTGTTGCTGCTCATAGAGTAGAGCAGGGACTGAATAGACACCCATAAAAATTATTTGTGGGAATTAAGCAGATTTGTCATGTGTTCTCTCCCTGCTTACACACATAATCTGCTTCTCCATGTCTTGCAAACAACCTTGTTTGCTCCTGAAATTTATCCATTTTCCCCCCTCTTCCCCAGGAGAGTTATGTTGCTCTCTGCTCTTGCTGCCTCTGCTTCACCTCACAAAGGGACCTGTGGAAGCTCTGCTTTGTGGGCACATGGCTAGGATGCCTCCCAAGGAGGTAGATGTTTGCAATACAGTGCTAAGTTGTAAGATCCTGGGGTTGGAACCCTAAATGATGTTCAGGTCACTTAAAGAAGAAGAGGGTTGGAAGAGACCCTGAAAGATCTTGATCTTCCTTTGCTATTATCCAAATCAAGTTCAACTTCACTTATGTCTTCTCTATCTCATATCTTGGCTAGCTAGTTTTTAACACCTTTGGTGACAGGAACTTCCCAGACTTCCCAACAGTTTATTCTGTTGCTTCGCTCTCCTTGTCATTCAAAGCTTTTCCTGATGTCTGGTCTGCTGTGTGATGATTTAAGCTTGTTTCTTACCTGTGATAAATCCATTTTTTTCACACCTATAATTCTTCTTGTTGATATTCTCTGGACTCTGTCTCAATAATTTATATTTCTTCTTAAAACATAATGCTCAAAACTGAGCACCATACTACAAATGTGTCCCTACTAGTGTTGAGTTGAGAATAATGTTTATATTCCATATCTTTCAGACAATATTCCTATTTATTAATCCCAGTAAGAAATTTCCCTTTTCACAACAATATGATACCATGCTGTTGAGCACTGCATTGCTTCTGACCTTCCATAGCATTAGATCCATTTCTGTTGAACTGCTACATAGCTTGTTGCTCGTGTTCTTATATTTATGGTAATACCTATTTAAATAATTTTATGGTGAGTCGACTTTCCTCCAAGGGTTATTTTGGGAGCCAGAATGTGGCAATACTAAAGTGTAGCTGATCTGAAAAAAACATTGCTTTCTGGAACATGGAAGACATGGTAATCAAGTTAGCTATCAATAACTCTCTGTCCTCTACTTATCTGGGAAAAAGATAGCCAGTTACACATCAAAATAATGTAGAAATTAATGCACGATAGTAGTCAACAATCAGCAATCAATTTTAGAACAATTCTTTTGGGTCAGGTACAATCAGGACCACTTTCATAAGGCATTACATAGAACTATATGTAATTTTGCAGAATAATATGTCTTAATTAAACATGAAGAGTATCTGGAATCAATACAGTTGAAGAATGCATTCACATTAATCTTATTGAGAGAGTTTAAGTTTTATTTTAGGAAAAGAGCAGCACAGAAAGTTCCAGTCACATCTTGAAGTCCTTCTGCTACTGCTGTCATTGAAGTTTTGCTTGGGAAAGGCCTATAGGATTCAAGACCTGCATTTTGAGTGAAACCTTTATTAATAAACATAGGTGAATGAATACATGCAAACAATTTTGGCAGGGATATACATGGAAATAATGGAAACAAATAGAAAAAATTGTTAAATGGATTAACACACTTAATCGGTCTTAGGCTGCCTAATGAACAATTAGCCTAGTGTTTAATCCTCCTCAATCCATTCATTTTTTTGCAGCTCTTACTCTAAAGATAAACATGGATGATTCCATGCTTTTGTTTTTGGAACTACTCATATTAGTATCACATTGTAACCATTGTCATGGAAATCATGTTATAAATGGGAATGGACAAAAATGGGACATGCTAGAGCACCTATTACTTGGTGCTTTAAAAAAAGAGTTGCAAAAAACTTGCAGCACTTTAAAATAGGACTGAGGTGACTACTTCTGCTTAAACAGAGATGACTCTTTACATGGAAGGCCTCAGGAACAGGCTGCTGATCATCCAACAAGTAACATTGCAACGTTAACCTCTGCTGACCGTGATCAGATCATGCTTAGCATGATCTAGGTTCAAGAGAGAGTATATCAGATGAGTATTTGGGATTGCTGAACTCTGATTCTATGTATTACCAGCGGAGGGAAAAAGCACCAAGCTTCATCCCACTGGTTTCCTGAATGCGGCTCACTGTGTCTTTCTATCCCAGGCTATAAAATTTTTTTTTCTCACATAGAGAACAACCTCTCCCTTCACTTAGTGCATCCAAGTACTGTTTATTTAGTGGTCCCAGTGTGACCAACTTAGGGGGTGGAAGAAAAGGACTACTCTGATGCATAATGGTGGCTTGTAGGCTGGTAGACTCAGGCCAGTCAGATCTTCAGAGCTGCTGCTTACCTGTTCAGTGGGAATTCAAGGTTTGGAAGTTAGTGGTCAGGAACTAATGAGATGGATTGGATGTGTTTTAATTTATTGACATATATTAAAACATCATGTTGATTAGTTTGAAGGCTAGGTGGGACATCTTTTGTTGCAATATTTAGCTGCTCCATGAATTGCCGCAGATACTTGAGTGAATGCTTTTTATTTTTTTCTTCCTTTATGAGGCTTTCTTTTTTTTTTTTTTTTTTTTTTTTTTTTTTTTTTTTAGTAGGAATTGCTACTCTCATATGCATGAACTTAACAGCTACAAAGAGTTCTCTAAGGAGCCTTTGGGGTAAGTACCTGTGGCAACTCCATTAGGACCCCTCTGATGTTATCCCTGCCCTAGACAGTGTGGGATATGTTCCAGTCTGGCCAAGAAAAGTTGGAGTCTTAATAAAAGAAGAGAAATTAAACAAGGGAGGCAGAAAGTGTGTCTAGGGGGCATGAAGTTCTGGATTCTTGCCTAATGCCACATTCATCAGGCTTAATGTAGATAAACTCTGTGTGGATTTGCCAGCAGCAAAGTCAAACTTCTCATCCAAGACTTCCCAACGCATTGCTCTGCAGTTATGATCCTGAAAGCATGAGCAGCTTCTGCCTTTTCGTGGGCCTATAGCTAGAATACCCAAACGAATACCAGTCCCATATTTGCATCCATCACTCTGGTCTGCCAAATTCACTGGTATATTTTATGCCTGAAATTGGCTCAGAGACTTCCCTTCTACAAATGCTTCCAGGGAGTTTTTCTCTGACTTGTGGACAACAGGGCTGCTAGGTGAAGAAGGTGATCATGATGGTCACTTCATACTAAATGTGTTTCATGCTAAACATGATGCATGCTAGACAATGCGGCAGTTAAGCGTCCCTCTGTGTAGTAATGATTGAACCAGGAGAAGCAATCGCCCATGTAGATCCCTCTGGCAAAGACAAAGCAACAGGTTGTTCAAGCTACCAAAGAAATTTTCTTCTAAAATGTGAATGTGGATATGATGGCTGACAATTGTTTGGTGGGTGTTGTATGTGCTTGCGAACTAGAAATGACCAGAAGCAGTCAAGAAAAAATGTAGCAAATTGGAAGGTGACAGGACAATGACATCAATACAGTTCTGTGAGGCTCCTGAGGGCTCTTTGGGCAAAATGCTGGCCGGAGTAAGGTTTGGAGCATAGAACAAAGAAACAGCACAAAGGATTTATTTGAGGAATGTTGTGTTTAAGACAAGTGAAGTCAAGCCATTCATGAGCTGTACTCATCTTTAGGGTACAGGTCCAAATGGGCAGCTAGAGAAGGTCCAAAGGAAAACAGCACGAATAACAAGTTTCTAAAGAAAAAGCACACAGCTAAAATAAAATAAGCTATTTTATCAAGTCAAGAGGAGATGACTGGGAGAACATTATATAAATGAACCTTAAAAAGTCAAAATCTAAACCCTTTGCTACATAAAAGGCTGGAATTGAAAGGAAAGTACTAAATTGGTTTTAGTTTCCTAGCAGTGCAGACAAGAGTGACAGGCTTGGTTGCAAAAAGTGGGATTTGGTTAAGCTTTTGGAGACCTTCTGTCCATAAGAACAGTGAAGCACAGGCATGTGCTGTTGCAGGAGGCTGTGAAATCTCTGTTGTTGCAAAAAGTAGTTAATAAAGACTTAGTTTATTCCATCTTTGGAGAGGGAGATGGGTCAGATGAAGTCCTTACTGGTGTCACTATCTGTGGAACTATAATTGCTGCATCCAGAAAAACTGAATGTTGTGTACAATCTTTGAATATGAAGAAGCTTACATTAAAATGGCCTCTTTCTATCCATTCTGACCCTAATGGATACTGCAGCCTTTTAGGATAGTTCTAATTGGCACCTTGTACCAATAGGATAACACAGGGACTAATAAACTCTATTATTCTCTGCAGCTCCTCTCTGGACATTGATTTAAGGTATCTAGGTCTAAACAGAGATATCTGTCTGCTTCCTTCCTTAAAATTGGTCAATGTCGAAGGCTGGTTGAAAGGAGTATGTGGAGACTTGGGTCCACCTTCTAACCTACTGACCAAAGTACCTCGATCAGTGACATTTTAGGAAGCAGGAATGTCTCCCATGGATAAACAGTTAATGGGGTATTGTTGGGCCACACCACTCCTTGCTGCTACAACTGGCTGCTTCAATTTACATTTCACCCTTTGGTCAAGAAACCTGGGCTTCAAGTCATCTCCCAGCTCACAGAAGGTGTCATTACTTCCAGAATAGAGTCTTCTTCCTTTCTTCATACTGAATAACACCATTGGGGATATGTGTATCTGAGCTTGATACTCAAGGTATTAGCATTAATCTCAAATCTTTAACCATAATATCTGCTTCTGGGAAAAAATCTTGGTCAGATAGCTGATATCATTAAGAAATTCATAGTCCTTAGAAGTCTTGAAAATGTCGATGATGTGATAAAAATAAATCAATCTTTCCCTATTCATCAGAGGGCTCAAATGCTGTTAAAGTGCCTGATATTTCCAATAGTCTTTCAAATAGTCTCTGGAACTGTTAAAATAAAGACATCTTTCCCACATTTTCCTTCTCTGCCTTTCACAAATGATGGTTCTTTTAACCTCCTTCTCCCCTCTTTGTTTGCTTAGAGGATCAAAGCTTTTTTATTTATTTCTTTTTCCTCCTAAAGAGTTTCTGGAGTGTTAAAAAGTACCACCAGTATGCTGAGTCTACATTACAAACAAGTTAAAATTCCCAGTCTTTCAGAGCTTTTCTCCTAGGATACCAAGGAAAGCAAAGTTCAGCTAAACTGCACAATTAGTCGGAGAACACTTCCGAGTGAAGAAGAAAAGGGTGTTATAAACCGGGCTATTCTCTTCTTAGAGATTTTCAATCCTGTTCCGAAAGCAAAATTATTATTCCCTGAAAGTTATCTCACTTTATTTACAGTCCTGGAACTACCCCATTAGGTCATCTTCCCTTTTCACTCATAGAATCATCTTATTGAATCGACTGTGGGATTAGCCATATGTAAATACATCCTTATTGACAGGCACATTGACAAGTGAATGGATGAAAAACAGCCTGGACTGCATGTTGCTTTTGCTAGAACAGCAGTCGTTTTTGTTCTGCTTACAAGACTCTGAGGCAGAAAACCTATTTCTTGGTTATGGAGAAAACATGCTTTTTCAAGGTAAATGTATCCTGTCATAATGGTAGATAAAGAAGCATGTGCTGGATGGTTTGAGATTATTTGGGTGAAACAGACTTCAGTGTTGGTCCACCTTTCCCACACAGACAATTGCTACCCTTTTCTCAGCTTCTGAGGGCAAAGACTAGCCTGGTAACTCCGTCTCGTACATAAGTCCCACGTAGGATGGGCTTGCACCTTTGCAAGAAAATGGATTGTCTGTTCATCTCATTGTATGTTCATCTCATTGTCTGTTATTCTCAGAGCTCTTCTAAAGCCCTGTTGGTTGCAAAGAAGCAAGTAAGCAATCACAATTAAGAGAACCCAAGGGGACACACTGGAAACAGATGCAAGCTAGATATGACAAGTGTACTCCAGTGTGTTCTTCTACTGTTTGGAGAAAAATGCTGAGAAGATTCCTACAACCTTTACAAATTTTCTAGTAAGATATTCTGTGGTAGCATTTTGTGAACAAGTATTTCAAAATAAGGAAAAGCAGACCCTTACTACTGTCTATGCAAATAGTGCGCTGTACAAACCAGCATCGTGAAGTATCTTTTTCACACAATTTTGCTAAAGTTTAATCTAGTATTACTACATTGGTGTTCCATGTGGGTCTTTGTTTGGTTTTTTGTTGTTTGGGTTTTTTTGTTTGTTGCGTGTCTTATTGCATGACATCTTTATCATTCTCTTTGCCTCTATTCTTTTGTTTGCCTATCTGTTTTCTCTTCTCATGAAAATACATAGAAGTGAGAAAAAAGTCATTCTTTGAGTTCTGGAAACACACTTTTTGATTTTTGTCAGATCTTTTTGGCTGTGTTATTCTAACAGTAGGGCAGACAATTTCTGCTAAGCATCACAAATGTAATGTAACATTTTCAGACACTAGCAGAACAATATCTTCTTGTGCTTTCCTAATAATTTCTTCACTGGATGTAGCAACCACTGTGAATGAAATTAATGATAACAATACAAATATATAGTAATTATAAAATAATACAGAAATTGCTAGGAAGCAAGTACCAGATCAAAAAAACCCTCAGATAAAGACCTCCTATGAAATGTAAGTGTAGAAATGTTCGCTCAAGCACAGTTGCAAGTTTCCGATCGGGAAGACATGGCACATGCAAGCTGGAGCCAGTGTGGGATCTAAGAAGCCTTAATCACAGGGATCTAAGAAGCCTTAATCACAGCTACTTTGTATTAAAAAGACTACCATCCTGACACTGTGAGCTGTACATTAGCATGGTCAAGAACTGCAAGGCATCCCATACATCAGATAGCCAAGGTCAGAAGGGTCAAGAATGGTCTAGGAGCACCTCGAAGAACAGACCAGCTTGCTATAGGGCTCCGTTCCTCACCAGAGGAGTGTATCTGGCCTGCAGTGTTCTTTTACTCCCATAGCAGAGGACTGGGGTTGCTGGCAGCTCCTGCACCACCTCAGCTCTGCTGTTACATGTCAGTGAAGCAGGGAGCTACACCACTCATGGAACAATATTTAGGGATTTTGGGGGATGAAATAAATTATTAATGAATTTAGGGATAAATTTTAAGAATTTAGAGATGAAAATGTGTTTTCTAAGATTTTCAGACCCTTTACAAGTGGTTTCCTATCCTATGTGTTGTAGGCCAGTGTCGCAGTGATTAGTTTGACCATACAGTATTCAATGACTCTTGCAAACCACTGGTGTCCCAAAGTGTTGGATTTAGCATCTGACACACCACTTTTGCTGAAAGAGGTTTACAGGGTTGCATCGTAAAATCAAGCAGCCCCTCGTTGGCCACTTATCTCAGCCAGCCTCTTTGCAGGGCTGATTCCAAAGAAGAGTCCCAGGACTGCCAGATCTCAGACTCAGTAAATTGCCTGCAGCATCCTCCTTCACAGACTGCGAGGTGATATCTCAGTCAGCCTAACAACATGCTCTTGAGGGCCAGCCACCACAAACCAGAGAGGCTGAGGCTTTGCAGAGCCCTAAATTATGCAGTTATGCAGTTATGCAGTTGTGTTAACCTCTCCAGACACAGCATTTAGGTAACACACAAATTGTCTCTGGAGCATGGACTCATTAGTGGAGCTTTCCATGGGAACGGAAGCTAGTGTATGTGTCTTACTATTTCTCAGCTGAGGGTGCTCTCAGTCGCTACATCCTGCACACTTTCTTTTTGCTCTGTTTTTCACCAGCCTGTCATCTTCTAGGCTGAGGTTTTTCACACTTTTCAGGTTCCTTTTAGCTCCTTCCTCCTGGCTAGCCCAGGGCCTGCCTCCTCCTCCTACCAGTGGGAGGTGAGTTCCTCATACCACCCACCCCCTCTGCTCCTCTTTTCTTTTTGGCAGTCTCTGCTTCCAGCCTTTGTCCATGCTTTTCCTCTGATTTCATCACAGTCTCAACTCTTTCATTTTCCTTCCCTATTTTGCTGTTCTCTTATTTTCTCAAGAGCAGTCTTGCTTCTTCTCACCTGCATACTGTACCTCCCCTTCTTAACACCCCTCCTCTCAAATGCGTGGCTCCTTAAGGGTTACTCTGAGCTAACATATTCATCCTTCTTCCCATGGATACATTCCTTCTAACACACTAATTCTCCTAACACAGTTCTGACCTATGAATTTGCTGACTTTGTGGTCACCCACTGAGTTTTTTATTTAATTCTCCCTTGTGTGTACTTCTTTGGTTTTCCTCTGGAATTTGAGAATCTCTCCATTGACTTCCTAAGAGATCCCATCAATCTGCTTCTGCCTCTTTTGGTTTTACTGCACTGCCTCTGGATTTTACCTGAAGCCCATGCATGATTACAAATTTCGCATCCCTCCATTTCTCAAGGATATGCTTAATTTGTCCATGTGTGCTCACTGTATGCTGATACTTGGTAAGACTTCTGGGTTGCCATGGACCTTAAAATTCTCTTACATTCCACCTCTCCACCTATCTTCTTTATCATTCTTATTACTTCAAATTACCACTGAAAAATCGTCTCTATGATATTTTCTCTACTAGCTCACCCTTTCCTACCTCTGTGATGCTGTTCCCTTCCTTAGTCAGTGTGACTGGGTGCAGTCCTCTGCATGGATGAATTTTGCGGATACCGCTTCTGTAATGTATGGAATATTTTTGCCCTGGTAGTTGGATCACAGGATAATTTCTAATCTCTTTAATGAGAGTGTCTTCTTCTTCATCACCTTTTCTAGCTTTATAATATCCTCATCCCACAACTGACTTACCAGTGCATTTAATTTTTCCACCTTGAATGCTTGTCTGAGTGTCTTTACTGGTCTTTCTTTCCTTTCCTATCAGGCTATTTTATTCTCTTTATTTTTCCCATTTTGTCTCCTACAAATCTATTTTCCTCAAACTTTTTTTGACTTCACACCTTTTTTTCTTCTTTATTCACCTTTCCAGGTGAGAATTTCTGGTCCACCAAAAGTCTGCTCCAAGTTCCCATTTCTTCCATGAAATGTTCATAAACCTTTCCCTCTGTACACATCATGCCTGATGTATATTTGATGTAGTTTATATACTTGGTCACCATCCTGTATCCCTTTGGACATACTGAGAAAGGGACTTTCAAGGTCAAGGTCATCTGTGCTGTCAAGGTCAAGCCACTTGCTAGACCTTGAAGTACTCTGAAGGAAGGCTGCCTTGGTAATTAGGGTTAAAACCATGCTTTTGCAGGTGGATGGACTGGGGCTTAGAAGGTTTGGAAAAGCTGCTACACTGCTTCTTAGGTTTTTGAGACAACCTATTGATTTACTTGAGGAGCCCATATGTTTCTATAGAAGCAGTACAATTGCTAACTACATAAATGCTCCCATAATCTCAGCATAGCTGTGAACAATAGCGTGATAATAGCTCCAACTACGTCATTTTATATTTGAGAAAGCCAATATGAGATATAAGCAACATAGTTCTGCAGTCTTTTTTCTGTAATTTGCTGTAGCTCTAGTAAATTCTCTTCTTTTTGACTTTAATAGGTTTATGGTGATTTACCCCCCATGAAAATTTGCTGCATTGCTTTGGAAAGACATTTAGAAACAAGACATTGTATTCCTTGCAGGTTTTTTTTTAAGCTGAACATTGCTGAAATAAAATGTCCAAAAATCTTATAATACAGTAGATAAGCCAGCAAATTCATTTAGGTCACACACTTGATTCTGGGTTTACCCGAAAAAAGAGCCAATTGCAGTAATCTGTAATGGTTAAAACACTTCTAACAATGAACTCTGGTTTTGTCTCAGTGGAAATAACTGGCAGTTGCACTTAGGCTGTTCCCAGACATCATTGTGTCCAGGTGGAATTCCTATTATTTTTTTTATCATTTTACTCCTATTCCTAAAATAAACTTATGATTTTCAAGCCAATCTATATTTTCATAAAATGAAATGTGGCCCAGATTTTTCTGCCAGTTTAGGTCTAGATTATCACAGTGAAAGCTGACCTTATGAAGTTCACAGCTGGGAACAGCCACAGGCAAAGATTTAGGAAGACAGTACCAGACAAAGACTATGCTCCTTCCCTGACACCTTTGAAGCCCAGGTCCACCACCACCATGCTCTGGATATTCAGCACTGGGTGCAGGGGCAGGGTGGCTGATCATCCTTCTGGTCACCCCTTCTTGCTGGCCGTGGATACCCCTCCATTGCAAAGGCAACCCACCCAGGGACTGAAGAACAACCTTATTCTCCACACTAGTAGAGAGCAAGAAGACAATCCTCTCATTAACTCACTGACCTGGGATAAGTTCTTGATTAAGCTTTACACCAGTTATCAGTTTATATATCAACAAGAAGAAAAAAAAGCCAGTCGATATTACAAGACCTTTGTCAGAAGAGTTTATGTATCTTACTGCAGTTGTATGTATTCACACACAAATAGTAACACTGTCTGATCCTGGAGTGTACCAAACGTCTCTGTGTTGTTCTGTGGCACCCTGAGAGTCATAGCATGCCTAGCATGTTACTAACCAGAAGAATTTGTACTGACTGATCAATAACTACAGTACAACAAGTTGGAAGAAACGAGGTGCAGAAATCCTGATAAACATTTTACAAGGCTTTGGAAACAGCTTTTGAAAACTGAACAGAGAGTGAAGTTCCTTCTGCAGGACGCTATTCAACAAGGCAAGTTCGACAGCCTCAGAGGCAGGATCTTGCACCCTGTAAAAGGGTTAGGCTGGGTTCTCAAACCACACTGCTCACCCAGACCCTTGGTGTGGATGACTTCATGAGACCCTACTGAATTCTTGTAAACCAACAGAGAGTTCAGCCCACCAGGTTTAAAAGAAAAACTGCAATGAGACCCCAGCCATAAGTGACACTAGAACCAGGTCATTCAGGTCTTATAGTATTGTACATGGGACTCTGCAAGCTTCAGAATAATTGGTGTTCTGCAGGACACTTCTACAGGAGCATTGTGTTTGAACAAAACATCTGAATAGCTCTTTCTTTAAATGCAGTACATCCCCTTACACTTTCTTCATTTCCAAATTCAGCTTCGCTTATGTAATGCATACAACTGAACTGAATAATACCACTATTTATAATATATTTATTTTCTTTTGGCTTTCCAGCCTGATTTACTACTTTGCTTCACCACAATTTAATTAGGTATAAAAGTGAATCCAGACAGATACTTTGCCCCTGCATCTTGTTTTAGATTCACTCACAATGATAAAATTAGAATCTCACTCCTAGACAAGGTGTCAACATTTGCCTAAAAAACTTTATTTGTAGAAGCTTGTAAGTAGGTCATCAGCACAAGTAACCCAGACAAAAATCAACAGCAATTACAAAATCATCTCAGCTCTGGGATGGAAGTCTTCTTTTAAAATACTTGATACCAATGCCATTTTGCTTATTTTTAAGTTACAGAACAGTAAAGTGATTGATGGATTTTCTATTTTGGAATGAATTTTTTGCTTTATATATAATGCAGGACTCCAGAAATATTGAAAGTAGCAGTGGACAGCATCATTCTTTAAAAAAAAGCAACACACAAAACACCCACAGAAATTAAAATATGAATTTTTCCAGCAGAAGACAAATTACCTTCCATTGTTCTTCAAGTAATCAGTTTATTAAGAAGGATTTGCAGGGATTGTTACTGATTTAACTCAAAGAGTGAACGTTACAAAAGTACAATTTTTCTATTACTCTAAGTGTGAATAAAAGGAGCTTAATGTGCAATTTCCTCCAGTATAACTGGGGAAGTTACATTTTCTTGTAATACCTGCATTTATCAACATGAACAACAGCAGAAGAAGTCATAATGGTTTAGATGGATTTGAAGAAAATGAAAGAAGCGATTTTCCTAAAGTATGTATTGAATCAGGTGGGTTGTACGCTTTCCAAATTGTTTTCATGCATATTTAATCAACCTGAGACATATACTTATGCAAGCTGAAATAGGTACCAGTCTGTGTCCCAGGCTGTTCTGTTTCACAGTCTTCCCATGGAGATTTTTTAGAGCTGAATTAATTATTTTTTAAAATATGAACTAAAATCGTGTTCAGCAGGTGGCATAAACTGAGAAAAAGCCAAAGAATTCACAAATTACCAGCAAATCCTTAGCTCAGTTCAATGCAGTATCAGTAAGCTGCTTAGTTTTTCAATAATTGCTTGGTTTTTGGCAAGATTGCTGAAATACAGATGTACGTGTAAAATGATCCATGGAAATAATGCAATAACCTGAGGGTGAAAAACCCCCAAAATCCAACACACACCCCAAATCCTACCTACACACTGGCATAGAGATACACTTTCTCACACCCCCATGCATATCTCAGCAGATATGTGTGCCTGACACACACCCAGATGAAATATGGGTTGTAGCCACACACCTCTAGGTCTACACACAGAGTTAGATAAACACTGTCTAGGAATAAAAACACATTTCTGTAAATCTATACATACAATACATCTATATGCATCCAAACAAACACAAGCACAGATGTAGACACACACACCCAGGGGCACAGGAACACAGGCAAGGCACAGACATAGGCACAGACAACTCTGGATGCACATATACCTGTACAGCTGGATGCATACTCACATGGACAGATAGATATACAGGCATATAAGAGGGAGAGTTTACATTGGCTCTATCATCCCTGCTAATTTCTCCTTTCTTTTTGAAGCCTTCCAATTTTAGGACCCTGGAGTGATCCAGGTTCCTGCAGGGGAGATACCTCAGGAGGAGCAAAGCACTTCCAGCTTCTTTAACATTCCCCACCTCTCTCCCCCTCTCTCCCAGCAGCAGATCCAGGGAGATGAGCTGGGCACCCAGCACAGCTCTCCCAGCCGCTGGCTTGGCACTTTGCACCCCAGTTTAAGGAAGGGTAGAGGATGCCAAGCTTAAGTTCTCCTTCATTCACCCCCAAAGCCTGCCTCTGCGGGAGCAGGAACCTTTGGCGACATCTGGACACAACTGCTTTGCCCTGGGTGAGCCACCCCCTTTCTGCCCGCCCCTCTCCCTCCCCCCCACAGCTGCGGACCATAGGGGTCCCCCTGCACCCTACTTGCCCTTTGCAGGTGTGAAAGCCCTTGCCACCCCCTTACCTTCTCCTGGCCCCAGACTCCCATCAGCAAACCTTTTTCCAAGCCGTCACGATAAACTTTTTCTCCGGCTTCACAACCCGCAATCCCCTGGGCAGCGGCTGCATCTTGCAGGATGGGGGATGCGGGCTGCAGGGACCCGAGGTGCGGGGATCAAGGCTGCAGGGTGTGGGATGAGAGGACTGGGATGCGGGGTGCAGGGATGTGAGGACCAGGATGCATGGATCCGAGACACAGAATGCAGGGACCGGGACGTGGGGTATCGGTGCCCAGCTCCTTACCGTGCAATGAAGGTGGGTCCCAGCGAGGGTCTCCAGCTGCTACCGTGCATCGCGGGCCTCCCGATGTGCTCGTTAAACATCCACCGGGGACTCTCACCCCCCAAACTTGTGTGAGCTGCTTCCTCTGGGAACAGTCACGCTTTCTCTCCCCCCCACCTTGGATCGGATCCCGATGGAAACTCGTCAAAGGCTTCCTAAGCGGTCAGGGGTAAGGCTGGGAGGGAGGAGGAGGAGGAGAGGGGGAGAGGGAGGGAGAGACTGCGATCACCACGCAATGATCCCCTTCCCTTCCCCTCTCCTCCGGAGCACCCGCTGCCCGCTTCTCTGAGCAACTTTGGCTCCCCTTGGCCAGGCGGCGCCTGGTACCAGCGCTGTCACTTGGGGTCCCCTTTCGCAGCCTGGCATCTTTCTAGATTTCCTCTCCTTTCTGGACAAAGGGGATTGGTGCAAAGCTTTAAATTAGGAGGCGACCTAGAGTTGCAAAAGACAAGGAGCCGGAGCCGACAGGCATTTGCATCCCGCCTCTCCCGGCACTCGGGGCGGTCAGTAGCTCTAAAGCGGGGGGGCTGCCTGAGGTTTATTCCTACCGTTTAATCATTTACTGCGTTTCTAGTTCTAACTTTGAAGCTGGCTATGGCTCTCGGCACGGCCGGGAGCGAGGCTGTGGCAGGCAGTCCTCGGACGGAGGCTGCGCTCCCCGCCGCTGTTTGAGCGCAGCCCGGTTCCCGTCCCGGGGGGAGGACACGGGGAAAGGGAGGGAGGGAGGGGGGGAACACGGGACATAGGGACGCTGCTGTCGCCTGGCAACCCTGCATCCCTGCCCCTAGCATCCCTCCCCCTGCGCCCTGATTGGGCGGAGCCGGGGAAGGGGGTGGTCCGCCGAGGATGCTGCGCGCTAGCGCTGTGACTTGTCGCATCCTCAAAAAGCCGGGAGCGGGCAGGGGAGGACTGAGAGCAGACGGGAGAGCCGAGGCAGGTCGGGGTGTTGTATCACGGTCCTTCTGCTTTCTCTCTTCCAGGTGGCTTGATAAATTTGCTTCTGCTCTTCATCTCCTAGAAAAATAATACGTTTGTGTAAATGCATATAGAGAGATACAACATATACAATATATACGTAGTTATATATAGATTTATCTAAGAAAACATATATATTCTAGACATGCTATCTGCATTATCTATAGTCTTAATGTTATCTCTCTATACGCTAACTCTCCTGTATGGGAAGGCAGAAGAAAAATAGTTACTGGGGAAAGATCACTCCAGAGTGCAGCAAAGCTGGATTCAAAAGCAAAAAAAAAAAAAAAAAAAAAAAAAAAAAAAAAAAAGCTACTTTTTGTGCTATATATGTTTGAAAACCAAAGGTTTACATCACCTGGAGTGTTAACAGGAGGCCGTGGTCCTAAAGAGAGAAATAAGCACCATGGGGTGAGTGTGCTGTCACAGTAGTGAGGGTGAATGTGCTGCCTTCAGAGAGGGTGAGTTTAAGCCGTGCTGCATGGGGCACCACTGGTGTTACATGTGGCTTCATTGCTCATTCTCTGCTATAGGGGACAGCAAGCAGCTGCTTCCTGCTGGTTGAGTGTAGTACGGAGAGGGTATTCACAAAATCCCAATACCCCCCTTTCCATCAAAGTTCTGGTTGAGACACTGTGAATTTCTCACCTCTGACTCTTCAGCATCATCCACTCCGACTGTTTCCCCCCACCTTTGGACTTTCCCCCAGCCCAGCTCCTCACTTGCATACAACTGGTGCATGTAAAGCAAAGAAAGAGGCATTGCAGTCAGGAGCTGCAAACTAGCAACTCACATGGGGCCACTATTGTTTCAGCAGCTCTGGTTCCAGTGAGGAATTAAGCCAAAGTAAAATGAAATAAAACAACAAAAAAAATTTCGTTTCTGCTTTTTAATATTTTATGTTAAGTTATTTAACATCTGCTTACTTTTGTGATCTACCCATTACATTTGAGCTACTTCTCTAATTCTGTAAGAGATTTTTTCTTGGAAGCCAAGGACATTTGCTAAGTTGTGCATGTTCAACTGTTTAATTAAGGACTTCAAAGTTAAGCGGGAAGCAAAATGAAAGAGTCCAGTTCCTCTCAGAGTTACCCTACTGTAAATTGGATTAAAATGTACATGAGACATTGCCATAACATCAGGATAAACTGTAAGGAATAGGAAATTAGTCCCGTGTATTTTAAAACATAGCACAATTTGACAAACAGCTCTGGAATATTTATTTTTCACAGTCTTGCAGACTGATTGCCAGGAAAGAGTAGTGGAAGGAAGGATATTATTCTGCAGTGCCTTGTACACAGTAGTCATGGCTCAAAGTGAGTATGAAAGTAGGTTTTTTGTTGGGTAGGATATAAAACCAAATGTGTGTGAAACTGGTCACCACAGGCACCAAGTGGAACTTGGCTGAGATATATCGTGTTATTCGTAGCAGGCCACTTAGAGGCAAGAAGGTGACCTGGGCATTCACTCTCTTGCTTTGAGAAGCATCCTTGGCATGGATGGTTCACTCTTTTTCCATGCCTGCTGCGGTGCAATGTCTGATAAAGGTCACTAACACTGCTACTACTTGCATTTGCACCTGATTTATGGGTACTGAGAAGCAGGGAAACAAAACCTGACCAGCCGATCAAGCTGCAGGCAAAGGCACAAGGGTTTCAGTCCCACTTTATGACAGTGCTCTTCCTCAGCTGGTTCTCCTAGCACAATGGAGCTTCATTTTAGCCATGAGAGAAATTACTTTATTTCAATGTAAAACTCTGCCAGAAGCATTTTTATTGTTATAGTGAGAACAACTGTGACTCAGTTGCCTTTTTTGGGATAGCACATGCTACATCCAGAGAGTGTTGTGAGGATGCAGTCCCATACTGGGCACATGTTTTCAGTCAGTTAGAAGCTGAGATCTACAGGTACACACAGTGGTACAATGCAGGGCAATCCAAAGATCTTAGTGAAGCTCTGTGCTAAGCTCAAATTACTCATTTGAGGCTAAATTGTGCACCTTACGCTAAGCTTGATTGTAGATACACCCATGGTTACACAGAGCAATCAGGCAGTACAAGTTCTGCGAGGGGACAGCTTTAAGAAAACAGTCAACAGCCCTCAATGTCTTTGACCTGAATCCAAACAAGAGTCTTAATATGATTTTTTTTTATTTATATTCTGTCTCTGACACAAAGAAGTTAAAGCAACATTAAAAGTTTTTGAAATAGGAATACTTTGTCTGTGTGAATTATCTGTTAGTGAAATAACAGTTATAGCTAGCTAAAAAATAGATTCCTTTCAAATTGATTTCCCACATCACACCAAATTGAGTTCGCAGAAAGCTTTAATGAGCAGAAGATTTTGTTTTTGTAAAATTCATGAATGTGATTAATTAACAGGTTTACCACCACAAATAAACAGATGCGTATCTTTTTCTTATATGGAATTTTAGCATGAGCTTTAATACTGTACACGTGGGAACATTCTAATTTTACATTTAATGGCAAGTTACTGTTTCAGCAAAAACACTTTGTAGTGTTTCCTAACTTGCTGTAAGCAGCTATTTTGAGACATGCTCATGTTATTTGCAGATTAAAGCCTAAAGCGATGCTTTAGAAAAATTGCCAGTGTGCATGTACAGCCAGGGAGTGATCTATGGGTTGGGCCCAGCCTACCTGAATAATTCATGAGACCTATGATCTTTCCTCTTTTCCTGGGGACCTTACAGAAGTGAACAGGGAATAGGGCCATGGATCAATGAGTATTTTCTATCAAATTGCTCTCTGTCATCTGATTTCCAACAGTCCTGCAGTTGCTTCCTTTGTGTGTGACTGGGCACAGTCCCATTCTGCAGCTGTTGTCCTGAGCTAACAGTTGGGGTCATCACCACAGGACCAAGTCTGGTACATCTCAGTGGTTTGGGGCACACATCAGCAGCACCTGGAGATGATATTATCTTCTCCCGGGAGTCTGCCAATCTCAGGGTGCAAAACACCATCTGGGTGGAACAGCAGTGCTGCTCTCACATTTTGGGGTAGCCACAGGGGTCTAGATGTGTCTTCAATGGCCATGGTAGTCTCCGTCTTTGGGGTTACAAAAGCAAAAAGTTCACGGTGGTTAATGCAGAGATCTACAAAGCCCCACACTGTCTGGCTCATCCCTGCCTGCCAATTGTAGGTGACACTGACATACTCCAAAGGAATAGCCCAAAGGCTTTCAGAGGGACATGTGTCTCATCTGGTAATTCCTAGGGAGATCCACAGCTCTGAAAAGTGTCACACTCAAGGGCCTCATGGATCACCATGGAAAATTATGTACTGTACCAAGAAGTGGCAATCTAGTATGCGAACAAGTATGCACTTCTCTCTTAGCAACACTGATGGTTGATTAACTTCGTCATGAAGTTCATCATCAAAAAGGAATGTCTTCTTTTCTTATTGTTAAGTAGTTTTGAAGAGATGTTAGGTCAATACGCATAATGCAAAAAGTCCCCATGTACATTACTACTGACAACAATTACTTGCTTATGGCTGATTTGTGTGGCGCTCACTGGGACTTCAGAGACATTGTTGTTTCCTGCCAGATTTCCAGTGGCGACTTTTTCAGCTGTCTGAAAGGATACTCATCTAGACAACATGGAGAATATGCTATGGTGTGCTCAGGCATTTCTTGGGCAGCCTGAGCCTTTCTCAGCCTCAAGTTAGTAGAAACTCTGACTAAAAGGCTCAACACAACAAACCTCTGAGCTCCACGTGGTATGGTACGGCACATGGAAGGAAGACTGCACTCAACACTGTTTGTATACATGCAGCAACATACTCCCTTCTGCCTCCGTGTCTCATGACCATCAGTATCTCCACATACCCCTTCTCCTCAGCTCCCCTTCCTCCAACCAACTTTCTCATTTCCTTTAAGCAGTTTCCCTCTGCCTTTCTCACCTTTTTCCCTTTTACTCTTCAGACAGTTGGCTGCCTGCTCATGCCTGTTGACCATGTCTCCCATTAACCCTAAAGTTTCCTTGCCCCTTCTCAGCAAAGAGACCTCTTTCTGTGGAAACAAACAGCAGCTGTTCAACCTTATCAGCTACAACAGGAGAAAAGGTCTGGCTTCACTGTGGGAACTACCTGCCCACTTTCCACCTCAGCTTCCTACTCAGAAATCAGGTTTCTCAACATATTACCAGGGACACACATGACACCCAACTGTCATCCAAGTGGGACTCCTTCATAAAAATACATGAACAGGCAAGGCTCCCTTCAGCACTCTGTCAGGCATACAAGTAAACACACTCCACTTGCACCCCACAACCCTTCCCTAGCCAAAATCCTACCAATTTGTGCAGGTGCAGGGATGAGCATCACTCAGGCTCTGCCTGTTGTATGCCCGGTGCACGCAGCACCCTTTGGACCACCCCTGTTTTCCTTTGGTCATCATCCTGGAGCCAAGTTCCACCATCACCCTGTGACTTCTCACTCCATCCTTCCCTAAATCTGTGATATAGGAGATGGTATTTGTCTTCTGAGAGGCGACTAGCCTTTTCCAGAAGGAGCAGGGCTCTTCTTCATAAGGAGACAGGGCATGCACAGTAGCAAATTTGAATCTCTGCTGTATTCTTTAAACTAATATGTGCAGATGACCTCATTCTACAAAATTCTGTCTGCTACCTCTTTTTCCTACCATGTGAATAATTGGGTACCAGACACTGGAATCACCTAACACATTTTGCTTTTGACTTAAGTCACCTTTATGTTTCTGCACGTTATTATTATATTTATTAATATTTCAGCTGGTAGCAATCTGGCTTCTTCAAACTACTCCTTCCTCCCCCCTGAAAATCCCCTAACAATATTTCTTCTGAAACACTTTCCCTTCCCCCATCTCTCTTTTCTGTAGGAATTACTGCATTTACATATTTCATTTAAGGTGCTTAGGAGTTATTGACAAGTTTGCTTTGTCCCTGGGGGGTTATACCGCACAGTCAAGCTGTGAGCCACTTAAAGCATTGACTGGCTGGAAGAAAAGATTGCTTGTGACTCTGAATTAGGGCATGGGCCAAGAAATGTAGCACAGTGCTGTCAGGGGCTGTGGCACATAGATCCATTTCCTTTATAATCCTATCGTATCTATGACCTACCACATACAGAGCAAGGCAAAAGATCTACATTTTCCCATTAGCTCAAGATACGGGCTTCCTGTGAAATAAATTTACTCACAGCCCCTGCGCCACTGCTTTGCAAGCCTGAAAACCCTGTTTTTATTATGTCAGTGAGGGTATTTCAGAATCTCTTCACACTGAGAATCCATCTGGATATACTACTGTCTAAATGTCCTGCTGAGATCCTGCTTTGCCACTAGTTAAAAATGAATGGCTAAATTTATAAACAGGAAGTTTATTGTGTTTCTCTGCTGAAAGATATTCTGAATTTTATCTTGACTGGGATTTTTGCTGGTTAAGATTTTTGTTGTTGATTTTTTCTTTTCTTTTCCCAACCATTTAATTTTACTAGCACTCCTGAGAGGAACACTGAGTTAGAAAGCTGAAATAAAAGGAATGAAGTTCTTGGAAATGAGACTGGGGAAAGAAAAACAAAACAAAAAACCCAAACCAGTCACAAACTAAGGATCTCATCTATCCCTTAACAAAGACAAAACATTTTTCAACAAGGAAGGCATACCTGCGCTTGGAAAACTGCTACTAGTGCAGAACATAATTGAGCAGATGGTGACGAAAATGGCACTTGTGTTGTTTTAAAGCCCTTTTTTTTTTTCTTTTTTTCAGAACGTAGTTCTCTCTAGTTTAAGTAAAGAGAGGAAATACAGGGAAACTGAGAGAGTTTCATGGTTTTCTTCAGCTTGTTCTATTTAAATTGCATACCAGTAGATGTGGTTAGGAGAGTAATGTAAGATTGCAAAGCAATCCAAATTTAAGAAACATGAAAATTAACATTGACAGTGGAATCTTAATTCAGCTCCCTTGTGCATGTGCATGTTGATACACTCTTTAATTGGTTTAATACTGTCTTTTTTCTTTTTCAGAGAATCCTGACACATTCTGGACTCTAAGGAAATAGGATTTTGTCAGTAATTTCTCTGCAATGTTCAGTGACTCTGGCTTGTACACTGTGCTCTGTTCTTACCCTGTGTTAGAGAGAATGGTCTTTTTCTTCTCCAGAAAAACATTCAAGCATTTTGAAAACTTTTTTACTTTTTTTTTTCTTTTCTTTTAGTTTTAGTACATTCCTGATGTAAGGGCTGGTACTTTGATTTTTCATTTCACAGGTGCAAAATAGGCATTACAACCTGAAAGTGTTCAGAGCTTCTAAGTGTCTGATTTTTCACATTTTCTGAACAGTTCACATTATACTTTGAAATAATGGCTGTTGCTCACCTTACTTTAACTCCATACTCCCAGTTGTCGGGTTCTATTGGGTTCCAACTTGTCTGTGAGAACAATGTAGTTAGACTCATTCTTACAAGTGACTAAATCTTTTTGTATTAAATTATGCATAGAGACAACCAACATGGAAAAGTCCATCATGACAACGACATTTTGGCAAATTGTAAGCTATTATAATTAGAGCTTCATGATGGGAAAAGATCAGTAGACTACCACCTAGTATTGTTCCTGGAGTTGTAACAAGCTCCAATAATTTGGTATTAAATTGTGAAGAGAATTTGGTTTAAATGGACATTGACTAATTAACATCAACATTAACATACAAAGCTTATTGATGCTTTCACTCTTCAAAGCTAATTTCATGAGTCCTGTGAGATGGCAGGGGGGAACTGGCTTGCTCTTTTATTGGTCTTTGTCTCTTACAGGCTTTTTGCCAAATATACATATATTACCTTCAAATTTCATCAGGACACATCTCTGTGGGTCTTTCCTGTGTCCTTCACAAATAAGGGAAGGCTGAGATCACCTGCAGATAGTTGCTAGAGATGGTGGACTTTGCTCAGACTTGGTATTAGAGGGGACTGCCAATGTTGGCTCTTATGTAGCCATAGGGCCCAAGCTGTGCATTAGTACTAGATAATCTGACTGTGGATGTACGACAGTAATTCCATTTACACATCTAATTTTCCATGCAAAGGCTTAATGAGGGAAAAAAACCTTAATTTTCCAAGTAATAAATGGCAACAAATGTCAAACCCTCTCACTGTAGTGTGTACTTATGTCACCTGGTTTAACTGTACAGCACGCTCTAGAAGGTCTGGACTTCAGACTACTGTGAAGGAAGGGTTTCAGGAGGGAAAAGAAAAGAAGAGTGAAAAGATGACTAAAGTACAGGTCCTAGATGGATTATGTTGTGCTGATTTTGGCTGGGATAGGGTTAATTTTCTTCACAGTAGCTAGTGTGAGTTTTGGGTCTGTACTGAGAACAATGTTAACACACTGATGTTCTACTTGTTGCCAAGCAATGCTTACATTAAGCCAAGGATGTTTTCAGCTTCTCGTACTGCCCCTGCCCTTCCAGCTTCTTTGCTACAACAAGCTGGGAGGAGACACAGCCAAGACAGCTGACCCAAACTGGCTAAAGGGGATATTCTATACCATAAACCATCATGCTCAGTATATAATCTGGGAGTTGGCCAGGTGGGGTGTGATCTCTGCTTGGGGACTCTCTGGGCATTGTTTGGTGGGTGGTGAGCAGCTGCATCACTTGTTTTTCTTGGGTTTTGTTTTCATTGTTTTCCTTTTCATTAAAATTCATTATTAGTATTAGTAATTACTTTTACTATTAGTAGTATTAATATTATTAGTATTATTTTATTTCAGTCATTAATCTGTTCTTATCTCAACCCATGAGTTTGCTTACCTTTTTTTCCTCCAATTCTCTCCCCCATCCACTGGGATGAGGGGAGTGAGTGAGTGGCTCTATGGTGCTTATAGTGGCTGGGATTAAACCTCGACATATTCCCTGGTGGCTTTCTTATGGTGTTGCAGAAGCACCTCATGTGGTGACACTTATCAGAGACTTGCCTGGGAACAGAAATAGCTTTCTAAGAACAGTATTATGTGATCACACCAAATATCCATCCGGGACAGTATTTTCTGTCTAGTCATGGTCAATAGGAGATGCTTAGAAAAACATGGGGACTGGACAAAGGAGAAAATTCTTCTCTTGATATACCACTCATGGCTTCCAGTAACCTGTGCTTTAGGGACTTTAATCTTCTTTTGATCCCCTTATTCTATTTGCCTTTACAAAACTCTGCTGCGGGGAATTTCCTCCTCAAATTAGGTGTGGTGTGTGAAAAGCACTTCCATTTTTAGCATTTTAAGCCTGCCTCAGTAAGAACCCCAATTTACTGTATTCTGAGAAACCACAAATACTTTTTCCTTCATCATCGTCTTCACATTGTTCTTAGCTTTAAACATTTACTATATCCCTTCTCTGCATGAAAGCTGAAAAATTCTAGGCTGTTTAGTTTTCCTTTTTCATTATTTGCTTCTGACCACATTTTTGACCTTCTCTATTTCATTTTTGGCTTCACAGTACCTTTTTCTGAGATCAGCAGACCATCATTTGGAGCCCTCAAGGTGTGGTAGAAATACCTATTATTACAGTGTCATAATGGTGATATTGGTTTTCTTTTTTTCTTTCTAACAATTTCTAACCTTTTTTTTTGTCATTTTGACAGCTGAGCTGGCATTTTCAGAGAACTATCCTAAGCAGCAATAGTTAATTTAGAGTCCATTGTATGATATTCATAGCTTGAGCTATCTTTTGTCTCTTCTGCAGTATTTCACATTCATTGACAGTGACTTCCATCTGCAATTTTATTGTCCAGTCAGTCAATACTGTGAGATCCTTTTGTGCCTTGTAGCTGTTAGTTTTACTTTTTACTATTCTGAATAACCTCTCTATATGAATAATAGTTTCATGTCTCATTAGTTAATAATTTTCCAGATCTTTCCAGACTATGTTAATCAGTGTAGGTCCCAGAATGGAGGTTTGGGAAACTCACTGGGAGGTATTCCTTCACAATGAAAATTGTACACAAATCCCTACCCATTTCTTCCTCATTTTCAGGAACCTTCTGCCTCCTCTTGTCTTCGCTAAGTTTCCTTGAGAGTCTTTTATGAGGAAATTTGTCAAAAATATTGCAAAGATACAGATATAGGTCACCTATATCTTTTTGCTTATGGGTTTCAAAGTGCTGCTGCAGCCACGTGCAGCATGGCTTTCTCCATGTCGAGAACATATTCCCAACAGATTTTTCCACACAGTAGTTCGTACCATTCCTTGCCATCATTTTCTCAGCAATTTTCTAGTATGACAGACAGATTTATTCCTCTGTATTTCTCCAGATCACCCCCAAAATGCTTTTAAACAAGAGCTGGCACATTCTATTCCTTCTGTAGCAGGGCTGACTTAAGAAATAGGTTACAGACCAGAGGCAGTAGGTCAGCAATTTCATATCTGAATCCCTTTATCGCTTGGGTCTGGCAAATTTTTATTGTTCATTTAATCATTTTTTATGTATCTCTACTCTTGACAACTAGATTTGAGACAGTTCCTCAGACTTGTCACCTGTAAAGAAAGACTACAGTGGATGCTGATGGAAAAAAAAAATCATTTGCGTTTTTTCTGTTATAGCCTTAACATCCTTTGGTGCTTCTTCTATACCTGGACTATTTATCAATCCCTTACCTCTGGCAGCTTTCTTCTGATGTAGTAAAGAAAAAAAATTACTATCTACCTTTATGCTTTTTTCACACATTGCACCTCAAAACCTTTTTCTGTTTAGCGTATTATGCTGAAGATTTTATATATCATAAAGCAATTGCCTGAATCCCATCTCTCTGACCAATAGGCAATCCAGTGCAGAAGAGGGAAAAATGTAAATAAGCTGTGCTGAAGATGAGCTTCGCAACTATTTGTGAAGGCAGGGATATTTGTGGCCATTTGGATGGCATCTGAAGCAACTCATACAAGTGTGAGGTAGATGCCAGGACTCCTAAGGCCAATTTAGTGAAATCTCAAAGTACACTTACACCTACCACTGGCCTGTGACACAGGTTTACTTCATTTTGCCAACCCTGCCCAAAAGAATGCTCATTCTTTGGACTGGCTATTTTATTTCTGTCTCCTTCACCTTTCTGGTCATACTTCTAACATTAAGAGTGTCACAGGTATTACCCTAGCCGTAAAAAAAGAACTTTTTTATTCTGTCTCTGTTTCGTATTTCCATAATTGCTTTTATGAGAGCAGAAAAGGAAAATTGGAAGTGGAATGTCTAACTTATTACACTGGAATAATAAATATAAGTCTTTTTTTTTGCATTACAGTAGAAAGATGAAGTTGGCTTAGTTGGTTTTGTAGCTTGCAAGTAGCTGTCTTTACTTCAGGCTAGGCAGACCTGAGGGAAACCTGTGCATGCTAATGAACAAAAAGGCTTTTTCAGAAAAAAAGGTGCTTCCCTCTGGTTCCAACATAATGGGTCTTGTTGACGTAACTCAACTAGACGAAGAGGAAAACTGGCACCAAGTGCTTGCAAAAGGCCTGGCAGATTTATTCCAAACATCGTGTTGCAACTACCTGTCTGTAACACATAGACACGTATTCCTAAGTACTCCCTGTGCTGGGAGGTGACTGTCAGAATAACTTTAACTTTCTTAACTCGCTAGTCACAAAGTAATAAAAAGTTAGTGAAACATATAAACATATATGAACACAAGGAAACTGAGTAAAGGCACTTCTGAACCATGTGCTGATGCTCCCACAGGGGACCAGACTATCTCCAGGTGGGAATATATGTCAGAGAGATGACATTGCCTTAGAAGGAAGGCATATGGAAGGACAAAGCTGGAGGCAGAGCCGCAGCTGATATGATCCTAAGGCTATGGTTTATGACAGTTCTCAAGCTTATGTTATTACAAGGGCTGTTATAACTAATATTATGCATAATTGATGTTATATATATGTTACACATAATGCATAAACATGGCATACAGAAGCCTTAGCTGAGATGTGTTGCCATAACAATAAATGTTTTATGAGTTACTGGGACTGGTCTTTTTTGCTGTTATATTCAGTCGGAACACACAAACACCATTGCTTATACAATGTGGTGGTGATTGTATTTCAAGTTGGATGGCTCCAAGGAGAGTCAGGTTGCAAAAAACAGGAGTGCAGCTTCATAACTGGTATCACAACTTCTCCATATATGCTTGTACTGGTTTGTACCCCTACACTGAGTCATGTTAATCCTCCACATCATTTGCAAGGTTCCCTTCCTAAAAAGTATACCACATAAGTCATGAACCTTTTAGCAATGCTGAGAACCACAGCTCTTGGCTTCAGGGGTGATTATTGCGCACACAAGGAAGAATGATGTGAAAAAGTGGGTATCAAATCACATGTGGCATCTCCCATATGAGTGGGGATATGACAAAGTGAATGGCTGAGATGCAGCCACCTCTGGTTGGTGCTGCAGAGGCCATCGGTGCAGGGAGAGATAAATCCCTGCCACTGATGAAGCAGATGAGACAGGCAAAGGAAAGATTTGATTTGCTATAGATTACAATCCAAGCAACTGAGACAGAATGAAAAAGGTCTGAAACCCAGCTGACACATCAGCTGTGAACCACAGCACTGAGAATGAGACCTCAAGAGTGTGAAGCACCTGTGGCATAAATGGGCACAGTGGACCAGCCACTTTGGATCACTATATAGCCAATGGAGAGAAAAAACACTTTTTTTTTTTATTTAAGGAGTGCAATAAATTTTACGCATTTTAGACATTTTTTTTTTTAAATGTAAGGTGTCAGATGATTCACATCCTTAAACTGCCTGTTTCCCTCTGCTAATTGTAAAATGAGTCTTGGGGACTAACTCAAATAGAATTGCAGTCTATGCATTTTACCAGATGAACACCTCTGTAAATGCTGTAGTTGATGTCTGTGTCTGAACCCTAAAATAAGCCCTGACAGACATGGAGATTAACATAGCAAGGTGGTCACAGGGGTCTGCAGCCTCCCCCTGGCAATGCTCATCCTCCTTTCACATCACACAGCAGCAGCCCTGTGGTGTCCAGCCCTGCAGCTCACATGGCTGCAGCACAGCCACAAAACCATCCCTTCCCCCTGCAGTGTTACACTGTCACTTGCTGAAACCGAGAGGATTAGAAAAAAAATAAAGAAAATCCCTACTGCTTTTTTGCCTTGGGGCATGAGAGGACCGTGGTAACGGACACGCTGGGATCACTGTGATTTATAGAGTGGTTTCCTAGTCGGTCTCATGTATTTAATCCTTTTGTGCCAGCAGGAAGCTAAAAAGTCTGGACTGCAAAAGGTTTAATTACACATTTATAAGACTAATTAAAAAAAGGAGTTGCCAAAAAAAAAAAAAAAGAAAAAAAATGCCATCCTTTTCAGGATTTGTAAAACTTACCTACTCTAAACCTAAAATTAATTTCCATGTGACTGAAACCATTCCTTTACCAAATGTGAGGAAATAATATTGGAAGGAGAAACAAAAACTGCACA
This sequence comes from Pterocles orientalis, assembly GCA_011057875.1. Taxonomy (NCBI): domain Eukaryota; kingdom Metazoa; phylum Chordata; class Aves; order Pterocliformes; family Pteroclidae; genus Pterocles; species Pterocles orientalis. The sequence goes on from WKFP01015175.1 coordinate 2,811,668, forward strand.
TCGTATGGTTTTTATTTTTTCATTTACGTCCTATTTGCCTTAGAGACAGAGTAGCAAATATTTCTGTAACAGACACATACACTGTTTTGCTCTAAACAATGCATTCATGTTCAAATTTTAATGTTACTAATGGCTATTCTTTCAGTGGAAACATAATTTTATAAACAAACTGTGCTTGTGTTATTTCTTATAGTGCTGAAACTTCTACATATATACCTGTGTCAAATAAGTACCAGTGATACAATATGGATGGGATATAATCCAAAACCATTTGGTGACTGCATATAAAATCAACTTTGCAGTCTTTCACTTGTGCTGCTCCCCAATCCTTTTCACTCAGACACTCCTACTGTAAACCTCTGAAATAAAAACACAACAAACAGAGCAAAATAAAACTCAGCTCATCTCAAAAGGGGCTTTATTTTAAATGAGGATTTTTAACTTTTTCCTTTGATCCCAGAATTACACTTGCCTCAAACTTAGGAAAAGCGAGATCCAAGCCACATTCTACCCTGATTATGATTTTTGACACACACCCCCCTGACCCAAATCATTATTTTCATAATTAATATATCTTTTTAATGTGTAAGGGAAATTTATACCACGAGAAAAAGACTTAGAGCTTTTTGACTTACCAGTTATTTTAGTATAGGAGATTTCTAAATATTTCTGTTTTTAAGGCCTTGACTTATTAAAAAACCCATACTTTTGTGTGTTTCAGGGGCTTGGGGACAAGATCTGTCTTATGTACAGGACACAGTGCAAGGCTGCTCACATACATTTGCGGGGTTACTCACACACAGCAGTGCTTCCTGCGTGGGTGCAGCCTGCAGAAGTAGGACCTGCAGCCAGGTCTGCCCATATTGCTAGAGATGGGATCACTCGTGTTGTGTTCAGGGATGAGATACTTACACTATCTTCTGGAAGATAACACTTTCCCATTACAGGACATAGGCCATAAACTAATTTGGGATAGGATGCACAAAAGACACCAAAGCAATGCGTAGTGATCATTTCAGGCCTTTTGTCACACTGGAAATGATCGTTTGTCCTAGACAGGTTATACAGAAACATTCATTTAGAGGACCTGCCATAACTTTAGGACCTAACCCTTTTCCCTTTCATCTATCCTTTTACCCCTGGGGTGGGACTATGATGTTCCCTCAGCCTCTGCCAGGCTCCTCATCCATCAAAGAGTTACAGTCAGCAGCTCTATGTCCAAGTGGAGACCAGTGACCAGTGGTGTTCTGCAGGGGTAAGTATTGGGACCAGCGTTGTTTAACATCTTTTTCAAAGACATGGACAGTGGGAATGAGTGCACCCTCAGCAAGTTGCATCAATAGGACCGTGTCCAGCAGGTCAAGGGAGGTGATTGTCCCCCTCTCCTCCACTCTCGTGGGACCCCAGCTGCAGTGGTATGTCCAGCTCTGGAGTCCTCAGCACAGAAAAGACATGGACCTGTTGGAGCAGATACAGAGGAGGGCCACTAAGACGATCAGAGGGCTGGAGCACCTCCTGTACAAGTACAGGCTGAGAGAGTTGGGGTTGTTCAGTCTGGAGAAGAGGAGGCTCCAGGGAGACCTTAGAGCAGCTTCCAGTGTTGAAAGGGGGCTACAGGAGAGATGGGGAGGGACTCTTGATCAGGGAGTGTAACTATAGGATGAGGGGTAATGGCTTTAAACTAAATGGCTTTAAAACAGGGTACATTTAGGTTAGATATAAGGAAAAAAAAATACTGTGAGGGTGGCTAGACACTGGAACAGGTTGCCCAGAGAAGCTGTGGATGCCCCATCCCTGGAGGTGTTCGAGGCCAGGATGGATGAGGTTTTGAGCAACCTGGTCTTGTGGAAGGTGTCCCTGCCCATGGCCAGGAGTTGGAACCAGGAAACGTCTAAGGTCCTTTCTAGCCCAAACCATTTTATGATTCTATGATCCTTCCCACTGATTGCCTTTTCAGGTTCATTGGATTTTAATTCTGTGAATTTAAAGAGCCTCTGGCCTTCATTCCCAAAATATTTATTTCCTGAATTTGTCTTTTTTTTTTTTTTTTAGTAATTATTTCCCTCACTCTGTGAGTTAGCTATATTTAGGTAGCCCTGAGCTGCTTCAGGTGGGACTTATCAGATCAGATCAAAATACATTTCTGGCACCAAAGAACCAACCGAGAAATAGTACCAGTGTCTGCTTTGTAGCTTAGTACCCTCACTGTTTGCCTATAAAGTCACGTTTTGTTGCAGTGCCTCCATCTTTGAAACATCATTTTAGCAGAGTGATGGAGTGTCTCATATCCTGGATGTGCAACCTCTGAACTGGGCTGAACCCTGAATGGAGACATTGTGGAGGGCTAGTCTTGGTCAGGCATCCAACCTGCAGAAAATTGTTACCTAATCATTCAGAACATGCCTTGTGGGTTTTTTTTTGTTTTGTTTTGGTTTGTTGTTTGGATTTTGGGTTTGTTTGGGGTTTTGGCAGGGTTTTTTTGGTGGTTTTTGGTTTTATTTTGTGTGGGGTTTTTTTGTTTGTTTGTTTTTTTTAATTTGTTAGTTTCGACATATTTATTCTCTGGATCAGTCTTCAGAGTCACCTTCCTTGCTCTGAGTGACTGCATAGAAGGCTTAGCCCGCCGGTTAGAGTAGCGGCTCTACTTTCAGGTGTCACTATATATGTGTACCTGAACAGATGTCTTGGACCTTCGTGTCCTCTTTAGCAGTTCCAAGATGAGGAGGTGACTGGAAAGGAACCCAGTATTTCTTAGTCACAAAATGTTTGAGCTTTGCCTCCTGATTTTGGACAGCCTGAAGCTGGCAGGTTTTTTGTAATAATGTTTGTTAAATTTCTCTGTTCTCCACTATGCCTTACCTTTTCATGCTTCTCCTCTTTGCCAAGGTTCCTTTGTCTCATTTTCACAGAGACTATTCTATAGCAATTCAATCTGTCCATGCATGTATTTAAATCAGCACTCTTCATCTTCCGTACATTTATTTCTGGATAAAAGAGTGTAGAAGAACAGGGAGTTCTGGCAATAATCACTCATTCTTGTATTACTATGGTAAAACCCCTTTTTTCTTCTCAGTCTTTTTCCCACCCCATGCTATTGTTTGGATGGTGAGGTTGGCACCACAAATACTTAAAAATTAGGAGTGGTCTTGAGGTGATATCTCATTTCCATTTGATTAATGAGCCAGTGTAATCAATGAATCCTCAGATACCCAATGCTCTGCTTAATGGTATTTGAAAATTCTTATTTCTTTAGTGTTCTAGGAGGTAAGCAGAGGCCCTCCTGTGCCTCCTTCTGTTATTTCCTCCACTGAATAGCAATGTAAAGACATACACATTAAACATAAAATTTACAAGCCATGTTTCCAAACAGTTGGGTTTTCCCCAGAAAGAAGTGCAATAAGGATATTTTCTCTGCTGTTCAAGTTCACACTGCTCGCCAGCCAGACAGTTGATAACAAGCATAGCACAGAGAGATGAGAACTGTAATTTCTTATAATGTGTATTTTGGTATGGTGTGGAGAAACCACACTAAAATGACAGCTCTAGTTGGGTGAGGCATTCTAATATGACCACACAGAAAAACAAGTGCAGATGACAGCTACCTTACTAAATTACCTGGGGCAAGTTATCCTTTATTGTTTGTCCCAAGATGATCCAACTTGACCTAGAAGTTTGGCTTGTGCCTTCAAGCTCTAGTACTTAATCCTTAGATGCTTGTGGTTCAATTCCCTGTGGACTGCCTGAGAACACAGTTATCAGATTTCTGTGTAAGGGAGACAAAAAGTGGAAGAACAATAAAGAAGCGGCTCCTTTACATAAACTAACAGGCACATCAACGTACTTGCATGCCTAATTTCTGTTTTTCTCAGAGGAAATGTACATATTTAAACATTTTCCTAGATTTGGCCCAGAGGCTAAGCAGAAGACTTTCAAAGTACATGTAATATTTAAACACCTAGGTATTTTGTAAGTAAATTGTCTTTAGGTGCTGTTGCACAGAAGCAGCTTGACTTTTAGTTTTCACATGTAAGAAAAGTTCAACTCAGCCTTCTAGACACAACCATATATGAAAGTAACTAAGACAAGAAGGCATCCCTAGGAGACTAAGTTACCCAAATCTTTCTAATACAAAAGAAAAGTGGAATTCTGACCATTAAACCATCCTGGCACTGCAGGTAACAAGCTCCAAAGTGAACTCAAAAGTTCATTGGTCCCTATTTCTGCCTGCAGGTGGGATCTACTCTGCTTAAATCAAACCAGCTAACTTAAAAATGGCATATAATTAACAAATAAGATAAGGAGGATGTTACTGCACTCCTTCACTCTATTTGAGTGGAGCAGCTAGAATGGAGCTAGAATGGAGCTAGCAGCTAGAATGTAGGAGCCACTCCACCTCAGCTCATGGTGTGACCACGAACTGTACTACTTCAAATTACAAAATGTTTCTACTCTGTCCTTTCTTCTTCTTCTTCATGTGTAGTTAATGGCTCTTAGTGACAACTGATCTCCATGCTGCTCAGCAGAGAAAGGGCTAAGTGCAAAAGCAGAACTCCAGTTTATCTGTAAAATTGTTTCTTGACACTTTTGACTCTAAATTTTTGTGTATGCATAATCCCCTATTCTGTTGAAGACATTTCATATGAAATTTCTGACAGGGTCAGGACCTAAACATTTATTTCCTGAGTTTTATTCCAAAACCTGAATTGTTATTTCTCTAAACATTCACCATTGTGAGACTACATCAGCTCCTTCACTCTTGAAATGAACTGTGCCACCAGAGGTTGTGTTTATTTTACTTACAGTCAGCAACGTCCCAGGCAGGAAGGGTGAGAGTTTACTGTGCTTACAGCATGGATGGCTACATCTGACAATGCAGTCTCTTTATAGGAAGGAGGTAAGCTCTTGAGTGGTGTTCTGACCTTTTACAGAACTTAATGATGGGAAAACTTATTCCTTAGGCTTCATGGACTATTTTGATTTGACCTTCTTTAACTAGAACAACTGATTGGACAACTGTCCTGAATGTAGGTGCCTGGGGTATGTCAGTCACCTAAACTCAGACCCAATGAAGTCTCTGGGGTGAATTCCCCTCTAACTTCTACTGGTGTGAAGCCAAAACTAACCCTCAAGACAATTAATGGATTACACAAGTGAGTTACATTATGTGGGAGTACACCCTAAGCAGAATTACTTCTTAATTCACACTTGGACAGTGCTAAAGAAGGCAAAAAGAAACTTGTGATTTTAACAAGGGAGAAGCTGGCTTAATAATTCATCAATAAAGTGTGCATGATATGCATGATAGTTGATTCTTTACAGAATCAAAACACAAACAAGAATACCTCACTCAGTTCCCAGGGAGGAAAACCGTGGCACTTAATCTATATTATTTGAAATCTACCATGTAAACATCTTTTTCAAAGTCTTTAAATTTGGAATGTAATTGCTATCAGCTCTTGATTACATACAGGCTACATAATCTGTCATTGAATCAAATAATCACTATTACTGTCAGGAAATAGGGAATTATACAAGAACACTGAGTGTCAGGAGAGAAACAAACAAACCAGGGTCGGGTAATCAATCTCTTTACCATAAAATGCTAATGTTGTTCTAATAAATAAGAATTCTCTTCCATTGTTTGATATGCTCCCTACCAAGCATGTCACTTAGCCTGTGGTATGCTTTAGTTTAAAGTGGCACTACCATTAGTGCTTTAGCAAAATAATAATAGTTCCCTTTCATTTTCATAAAAGTAATTAAACTTATCAGTTTTCTTGTTAATGTAACAAGCCAACCAATAAACTGGCAAAAGAAAAGTTTAATTCACAGTATTTTCAAATTAGCATCCTATGCACCAGGGATTATTCAGACACGAGGTTTTGAATTAATGATTTTTATTTAAAAAAAAGAAGAAGAGGAAATAAGAGTGTCATTGGAGGAAAGCATTCCTGTCAGCTCCTGTGTTGATGAAACAGTATTAATTATAGGGTAACTACTAATACTTCATTGCAAGCTCACATTTCTTCAGATAAAGCTAACCTGACGACTCCAGAATGGTACAGAAATTTAAACTGCATTTAAGTAAACAAATACCTTACTGTGGTGAGAAGTGAATTTCACGTTAGGATGAACTTGGACTTTTCGAGGTACGTTGAACCTAGAGGATGCACTGAAAGGAAGGATGCATTCTGCTCATGGAATGTAAATTGAAGAGCTCTGAAAGGAACCGCGCCTTGAAATCTGCTCAGAGATACAGCAGTGAGTTAAAAAAGGAAATAACATTCTTGGAGGATTTATAATTTACATTGACCAAATTTCAATCCCCTCATGAATACAAATGCTCAATATATTTCAAAACCCGTCCTAACATATTATTCAGAGACAGGAGTAAAAGTCTGTGTTTGATTTATGATCTCAGCGAAGGAAGAGACAGAAAGATGGGCAGTCCACAAAGCTATTTTTCCCAGATGATACATTCCCCGATCTGACTTGTAATGATCCATATGATGAGATTCCCTATGCCTTTGAAGGTCAGTTACACCAGAACAAAAGTCCAGCAGGGACTTTCTGCTGATCTTCCAGACATATGCTAGCATGCAAAGGGGTACATCTGCAAACTCAGCCACCCCACTATATACGAGAAGAAAAATAGAGAGATGTGTGTTACACTCAATCGATTTCATCTCATTACACCATAGTGCCAGAAGGGATGGGTGTTTGGATGTGTTATCCCTGCCTCTCAGCTGGCAGAATATGGACAGGGACATGGAAGATACTGGAAGGAAACCTATCAGAGTATTTCTGACCCCGGCTGCTGAGAGCTAAGAAGGCTCATGTGGATGTTGTCAAATTTTCTGAAGTAGCTTCTTTTGGACTTTCTGACCCAGGAAAGTGATCAGTGAGGATTTGCGTTGTAACAATAACTATTTTTCCCTTTTCTCCATGATACTTTCATAACCTCCTTTAACAAAAAATTGTGCCTCACAGTTATTGCTTGATAGTCCTGTGAGTAAGATACTTGATGTGACACAGGAGACACAGAATCCTTGTTCTGCAGCAAACCTGGTCTTGGACCAGATTTTCAAAGGTGTTCAGACTCCTAAAGGTATACTTGTATATTCCAGCAAGATTTTCAAGTCTACTAGACTGAAATACTCTTGTCTCCTTGATTTCACTCAGGTTTATGTACCTTAGGTGTCTATCTATATGCACAACTGAAAATCTCATAAAGTGCCTATCTTTATCAGCCTGCTTTGCCCTTAATTTCTCAATATAACAGCTGTCTTTAGCTGATCTTAGTCTTTAGAAAATTAGCAGGGTAGAAACTCTCTTTTTTAACATATACATATGCAGGTAGCACAATACGAGCAGGCGACAGGGCTTCTGGAACAACAGTGAAGAGTGTTTCTGTACTTAATTGGATGACCATAAGATCTGGGAGTGAGAAGATTGTCTCCAATCAACACAATTTCCAAACAAGTGTTTTCAACTGCACTTTCAGTTTTTATGAGTGTGAAATGAACAGGTCCTTCTAATTTGGAGAAAATTCTGGAAACATTTATGGAGTAGGGCTTTGTTTTTGATCTCTGGCCACATCTGATGTCAGACTTGCATTTTAATCAATTTATGTTCTTTAATATTATGGCCAGGAAGACACATAACTGTCTCATTATCTAAACACTTCACTGGGAATGAACAAATTAACAGATTTCAAACCCAGAATTTTTCGTTGTGATCTAATTTGCTTTCCTGTACAAGAGAGGTCATGGTATCTCAATCAGTAAAAGATGTTGATTTTCAAGTTCAGAGTTTGTAGCTAACTCTTAAAGGAATCTGTTACACTATTTTGGAGGGATATGGGGCACACTGAAATTAAACTTGAGATTCTCCAAGATTCCTTTAATTGATCAATAGATCAGATAGTTAGAATAGCTGGACCTGTGTGACTCACGCAAAGTAACACACAGAACCAGGAATAAAATCTGGATTTTGGAGTCCTAGTACTGTGTTCTCTATGGTTAGAGTCTTGACTTCTATTAAAACCGCCATCTGGGTTTTCCTGCAAGCCTCTGACGCTTACCAGACCAGCAGGAGGGTGGTAATCACTGCCTATAAGCTAAAGCAAAGCAATGAGTGTGCTGTCAAAACTGCATATTTGTCAAAGAAATATCTGAACATTTTACAATATTTTAAAGAGAGCAAACAAATCTGTTTTCCAACAGCTGAAGCGATTACCCGCACCACCATGAGTTTTAATGTCTATTTAAGTGATAAAGTCTGCTGCCTTGAAATACACAAAATAATGAACAGATGCTCTGGCTGATCAAATGCAGAAGCAAAGTTGAGGTACTAATCTCTTGTAAAACAGTTTATTGTATCTGGAACACAAAAACAATAGGGGGTTATTGTTGATGCAGAACAAACCATAACAGAGATAAGAACACAACAAACATAGCTTCATCCTCTTCCTTCCTGAAATCTGACTGTGTTCCTTCTGTAACTGACATTTTGCTGATGTGCGTATCAACATGGTTCTTGGGAGGGATGATCTGTACACACTATCTGGTGCTGTGCTGGATACGGTGCTTTTATTTATCTGTATCATTTAGACTAGTATTTAGTTACTGGTTGGTTATGTTTTTGAACTACAGGTGAATTATGTCTGCTTTTTATTTACCCTCATTAATTATTATCTTAACCAAAGCTTTCCAACTTGGAAGGAGAGGAATGTGCAAGGAACACACAAATAAATGACTTGAAGAGGAAATAAAAGTTTAGAAGCAGCAAAAACTCTGATCTTCTCCCGACTGGACTCCAGACTTAAGCAAGTGTAATAAACCTGGCCTTATTCTGACTTTATCCACACCATTTCTGAGTCGGGAGCAACCCCATTTAAAATGCTGGAATGAGATCTCTGGAGATATCTTTATCATTGAGCAAGAGCAATATTTCATAGGATTTAAGATGTGACATTTGCCGAGAAGAGGGCAGTAAAATAAGAGCCTTTTCCCCTCCTGAATACTGACTCTTCAAATCTCGCATGTCTAGTCTGGCCCTTTCATCTTTCAGGCTCTTTGCCCAGGAGTAGTTCACCTTGGTCTATGCTGATAGCTGGTCCTTTCTCTTTTTTTTCCTTTTTTGCTTCCTGGGTCAAGGAAGGAGAGGTTCATAAATCTGCTTGAACTTGTGACTGAAATTCTCCCACACTTCTATGTGAAGGAAAAAGCACTGTATATCCACATAAGATGGAGAGTTTGACCCATCCCCAGCTGGGGCTTGATCCTGTTGCCCTTATTTTAAATGGACTGAAATCCCCTGTGCACCAGGGTACTGCTCAGGGAGGAGAGGTTAGGACAAATACACATTCTGAAATGAACACACCGGCTCATGAAGCTTTGCAGACATTTCCTTGCTCAAATGCAACAATAGAGACGGATTCTGATTCTTGCTGACCTCCAGGGGATTCTCACATTATGGCCAGCTTTCAGCAGGCATAGAGAGAACACAGTTGCTCCCTGCTGCCACAATTTGATGGGAGGGGTGGAAGTAAGAGATGGGCCCAGAGAAGATCTCCATCACACTTTCAGCTGGTTTAAGAGTCTGTTGGTGATAGTTCATGCTGGCTGAAGGCAATCCATTCAGGCAGAGGTCTGTGACTACCCCACGGTGGCTTTTCCCCTTTGCTGCACTGAGCAGAAACTGGGTGCAGAGAAAAATCTGTCTTCTGGGTACCCGACCAGGGCGGTGGAAGTGAATTGCCAAAGGACGACTTTTTATTTGAGAACTTGAATTACAATCCTTTCTGTGCTGTATTGCTTTTAAGAAGATAGTTTACATTTAAATCTTTCAATAGTCATGGATGCCCGTTAAATCATCTATGTACATTACGGGTTACTTGGAAAAACAGATACTTTAAGACTAAAGTGAAAGTTTCATTTAGGAAAGCTCTACATGAATATTTTATGTCCTTACACCTAATGATTTAATTGAAAAAAATTGGAACCATGTAAGAAAAAAAAATAACACTGTGTTTTTTTAAAATAGTAATTAAATATACAAGATCAAGAAGACACTGTCACACTAGAAATTTTATCCAGAGATTCAAACACTGCAGGATATTATGTTTACTAAAAGATGAATGGAAGGGTCAGGTGAAACACACTAATGGTTCAAACAGAAGCAAGGTCATTGACAGAGATTGTTCTCAGGGCAGGAGTGTGGCACATAACTTCCTAGAATGAGTCAATCAAAAGTGAAGACTATGGAAAAACAAGCCCACATAGTATGATGCTAGTTGGCTTAAATAGCTGGACCAGAACCACAGGTGGTGCAAATTTGAAAAGCTCAGTGGAGATTTGCTGTTATAGAAACCAGGGGATGTGGCTGTTGGTATATTTTCTAAAATATAGATGCAAATGATGGAAGTGTTAAAAGCAGGGTTCCTGGTTGTCTTCTCACATAGGTGTTAATCAGGAGTAACTTAAATGCATTTATTTAACACATGTCTTTCTGCCCTCTGGCTATCTTACAGTTATATAATTGTGCAAATAGTTGTCTGTGTAGGCCATTGTCTAAAAAAATAAGATAAAAAAGAAAAAATAAAAGAAAGATCTTAGATAGAATAAGGGAACTTGGCTTTTGTTGTGCTAAAGCAGTTTTCTCTTGGCTTGCACTACAGAACATGTTTATCTAAGAAGCAAAGACTCAAATTTCTTTGAGGCTTGTGTGGTGCAAGCTGAGATCCAGAGAGTTTCTGTCCATATTCCAAGTCAGGTAAGAAGCAGTTTGGATGTGGGCTTGGGACACACTGCAGGATATTCCAGTATCTGAGCTGTACGAAAAAGTGGGAAGATGGACTCCAGCTTTGTTATTAGTACCTATTTTTCTAAATCTTGCCTCCCAGATAATAACGTGCTATTGTGGAAATGTCAAGACAAAATATTTCAGTGTTCTGAAGAGGCTGCTTTTTTGCTTGGTTGTTTGTTTTTATTTTTTTTTTTTCCCTAGTCATGAATGCTGTAAACGTGATTGTTTGGATCCCTGAAAACCTCTTTTGTGTAGGACAAACAAGTGATTTGCTAGGGTTGTCTTTTATTTTTCTTTTTTTTCCTCTAGTTAATACTAATTTGCATCTGTGTAAACCAGAAAAAAAGTCAGACCAGTGGGATTATGCTGACAAGTGACTGGTGAAAGCAAGAGGCTGATGGGAGTTGGCGTGTCTGATGGAACCAGACTGTTCCTCTTAGCTCGAGTAAAGGTCCATTATTCCAGGGCTGCAACATCAGTGAAGCAATTTAATTAAGGAATTTTAGAGACTTCCCATGTAGTTAAAACAAATAAAACCAGATTGAATTTAGAGCATTACTCACCAGGGGAGCAGAATAAGGAAGGTGGGGTTAGAAAATGAAAATCCCAGAGTAGCAAACAAAGAGAAGTAAAATATTCAGCCATAAGGAATGATTATTATGACAGTGAAAAAGAAATGTATTACTGCCCACAGGATTTTGGTTCTATTTTGTGAACCCTGTTTTGTATTTATAACCTTTTGACATCTCTATTAAAATAACCATGGTCAGTTCTCCATGTGCCATGAAGTGTTTTATCAGGTCATTTGTGCCTGATTGAATCTGATACTAGTTGTAAGAGTGAGGATATGGAAATATCTATCTGTTCAATAAATAAATATTGTAAGAGCTGTCTGTGAGGACTGGTCAGTATCAGCTTTTCTTTTATAGCTGTGAAGCTGTGTGTGCCTTGAAGTTGCATGGCTCCTTCTGGGGCTTCTCTGAATCCAAGTAATCTCCTTGAGCAATGGATTCCCTTGATGGTTCGCAGTATTGCTGCCAAGAAGAGATTTGTCATATCTTTAGACTAAGAGGAGAAATTCTGCAGTACTAGCTAACTCCTCTCCACAGGGGAAACCAGCATATACTTCTGGTTATACTGCAGTCTTATGATCTGTATATTTGTTCAAATTCAATGCTGCATGTGAAAACCAGCATTCTCATTTCGACAAACAGCTGTAAGCAAGCAGTGATACATGGAATTTTTCTCTTTTCCAACTTTACTGTTAACATAACATATCTGGAACCAATTGTAAATAGCTGGATTTGAAGGTGTCTTGATTCTTGTGAGGAAAGTTAACATTTAAATTTTATTCTTCCTAGCTAGTCAATAACACTGTTCTTAGCTTCTGAAACTTGGACAAGTTTATAGCTTCAGCAAACTCTTCTGCACTGCCATTTTTAAATACACATCATATATGTCACAGAGCTCCTCAGCGAAAGTTTTATATGTGCCAACATGATTTAGAAGTCTAGAGTGTATTTAAATGTGATTGAAGCATTGTGACTTACAGTAAGATTTAGACCATCCAGAAATTAATTTCCAAAATGGCACGTGCCTAAGATGTAAAACTATTAGATGCTCTGATACCTGTGACCAAGATATTAGCCTTAAGATCCCATGTTCTTAAAACAGTGGATGATTGAAGTCATTGATGGCTCAACTTCCTTCTGGAAGAGTCTGTCAAGCCCATATATTTGTGGCAGTTAGCATACAAAAAACCAGTGAAATCCTGACAGTGCTGGGAAGAATCTTGTGGCTAAACACTACCTGGAGTAACAAGCAAAGCACGTGCCTCTAACACAGCCCAGTGTGGCAGCAGTGCTTCAACATTCCCAATATATATGGACAAACAACAAGAAATGAGTGTTTCTGGTTCCCCAATAACTTGATTGCGTTCATATGAGGTGTAGAAAGGCTTTTTAAGCTCAAATGCCTCCACTCTCTGAGAGAAATGAACTTGCTGCTGTCATGTATATATTATCACCAGGCTTCTGCTTTTGGAGGCAGAAGAGAGAGAAGTATCAGGAAAGGGATCTCTGAACTGCTTCTTCTGCAGGCTCCTCACTGCACATGGGACTGTTAAAGGATGACTGAGATGGAAATAAAAAGTTGGCAGGAGTCTTTGACACGGGCAGGTGAAGTAGTTGTTGACTGAAGTGCTTTCCCCACTTGCCCCAGAAAGCTTACTTTGGGGATGGGGATCAATATCTGCTCACAAAGAAATGGGATTTGTGTTGAGGTATCTCTCCTATCTCCATATATTGTTTTGAGACCACTGGGTAAAAGACTACCTTCATGGTAGCTTGATTCAGACCCTCAGTCCTACTAGGAAGTGCTGCAGACAGTGAAATTCTGCTTCAGAAGCAGCAACTTTTTTCATTCTTTTCCTTTTTTTCTCTTTTTTCTTTCTTATTTAGGACTTAGTCTGGTGCAGGGTGGGACTAAGCCTACAGGGTGTCTGCCTGATGTATTTGTCAGTTCCACAGCAGTAGCAGGACTTGCAAAATTATCAAGAGCTTCAAAAGTCATGCGGTCTCCACAATGACTACTGAGGCTTACAGCTCTGGAGAAGGCTTTCAAGGACATGGCATGTTGACCCTGGAAACCCTGAAAATACTTGAATGGAGCTAGGTTTTCAGACTGAACTGCAGAAAGCCTTGATTGCTGCAGACCTACTGAAATCTGAAGTGTCTTTCTTGCTGACTGCTCCAGACTCTCAGATCCTGGAAGCTTGTCTCGTGGCTTCAAGCCATAACTCAGCAGTACAGTCTGCCTGAACGTTTTAACAAAGCTGGCTGCTTAGAAATCACAAACTCTAGGATGGCTGGCATATCTCAGCCCTATAGGTTTCATCCTGACAGCAGGATGTTCTGGGCAAATCTTCTGCAGCTCAATGAATACTGAAAACCTCTTCAAATGCCAAGCCCATTTTTTAATGGTAAAACTGGAGTGCAGGTTATTAAGTTGCGGTCTTATTTAGAAATGTTACTTGATGTCTTTCAGTATGTTTGCACTGTACTTAGTACAATGGAAGTGAAAAGAACAGAGTTTAAATATGTACAATACGAGAGGAAACTATAATAAACACTAAGTTAACATACCCCCCTTCAGTTATCTTTGTCATATATACTTTGTGCTAATTAGATCTAAATCTCTCAACTCCCGTTTTCTTAATGGTGGGATTTTTTTTTTTTGAATTTTCCTTTCCTGCAGATGTTTGGACTGGATGAGCACTTCAATTACACAACATACAAGTCTCTGAATTGTTATGGATTAATAGGAAGATACGGACGGACAGAGCTGTGTACTGGTATGCTTTTTTTCAAAGTTCATTTGTACAGTTTTTATCTTCCTGAGATCTTTTCTGAGTTTAGGTTTTACATTTCCAGGCACATTAAGGATGAGAAAATAATCAGCAGTAGGCAGCATGGCTTCACCAAGGGGAAGTCATGCTTGACCAGCTTGATAAACTCCTATGATGAAGCGATTGGTCTGGTAGATGAGGGGAGAGCAGTGGATATTGTCTACCTGGAGTCCAGTAGGGTCTTTGACAACGTCTTCTGTAAGATCCTCACATAGAAGCTGATCATGTACAGGCTGGATGAGCAGACAGTGAGGTGGATAGAAAACTGGCTGAATGGCCAATCCCAGGGGGTGGTGATCAGTGGCTCAAAGCCTAGTTGGAGAACAGTGACTATTGGTGTACCCCAGGGATCATTGCTGGGTGCAGTCCTGTTTAACATTATCATCTGGATGATGGGCCAGAGTTTTCTTTGTCACCAAACTGGGAGGAGTGGCTGATAAGTCAGAGGGTGGTTCTGCCATCCAGAGGCAAATTTACAGAATGGAGATATGGGCCAACAGGAACCTCATGAAGTTCAATAAAGGGAAGTGCAAAGTCTTGCACGTGGGAAGGAACAACCCCATGCACCAGTGCATGCCGGGGGCCACCCAGCTGGAAAACAGCTTGCAGAAAGGGACCTAAGTCTCCTGGTGGACACCAAGTTAAACATTAACAGTCACTGTGCCCTTGCAGTGAAGAAGATGAATGTCCTTGGACAAGTTTCACTTTCCAGAGTGAAGAATCACAGTGCAAATCTGTCTCATCATCTAAAATCTAAAGACAATTTACATAATGATAATCGAAGAAAAGACAGAGTGATCAGGGTTGTAAATATCTGAAAATAAAGATAAGACCAGATCTGCTAGTAAGAGCTTTTTGTGTGGTGCATCTCAGATGATGAAAAGCAGCTGTGAACTGGTACAAGCAGCATTTGTGATTCTCTGCATCAGTGGAGCAATGCCAACGAGCTCTGGTATATCAACAAATCCAGGGCAAGTGGCAGCTGCATCTTTCTAGACAGATAAGGATTCTTCTGTTGAAAGTAGTTTGAAAAAAACATTTGCGTATATACAGTAGTGTGTTTGTTTGCATGTGTGCATGCATGTGTGTTTACACGTACACAAGCACAACTCATGAGTATGTGGTGTGTCTGGTAACACCATCTGGTATTAAATGTGCCCATCACCTGTGCTGACAAGAGCAGTTGCTTGCAGCCTTGCTAAATGCTAGTCGGAAAGCCTAAGTCTTCCATACTGCCAACTCTATTTGGACTCAGGCAGGACAAAGGAGAAAAATTTAAAAAACCCTAAGAGTCAGATGAGCACGTTGGGTCAAAAGTTCTGGTGGGACTGGACATGTGGAGGAGAGACTGAAACTGACTAACTGTATGTGGATGCTGAGGTTGATAGGGTGCACAAGATGCACAAAGAGCCACAAAGGGATGGAGGTTAAGGTAGGGAGACAGTTTGGAAAACATCGCAAGCCCATTTGTTGGTGTACAACATAGGGACAGCATGGGAATCTGGAATGTGAAACATATCTGGGCAGAATGGCTAAGGACTACAGATCAAAGGGAATAAGAGTATAAATTTGTACAAAGTACAAATAAGAAAGACCTTGGGGCACTAGGACAAGGGGGGATGATGGCAGTTGTCCAGCAAAAAGTATGACCCAAGAGACCAGGAAGGGCAAAGAAGTGCAGGGTTAGGTCAGTACTGGTCACGTGTGCAGTCTGAGAACAGGCTTGAGTTGGAGCTCAGAGATGTGTGAAGGTAAAAAAAGTGGAAAGTCACAAAGAAGAGTAAAGAAGAAACTGTCTGGCCAAAGAAAGGGTAACTGTCTGGGGCATACTTGTTTAATGGGTGGGAAATGATGGATGGGACACCCAAGCACTGATGGGCCTTGCTGGGACTGAAGCATGCTCATGTCCAACACTAATTTCAGTTGTCGGGCTCAGAATAATCTTTCTTAAGCATCTATGAACCGAGTTCTTTTTTTTTCCCTAAGTCTTGTAATTTGCTCATTTTTATGTAGATTTTTCTTACATACACAGAGTGGCCCAAATTTCAAATCCCTCCACAAAGCATCCTAGAGCTATCTCATATTTCTAAGAAAAAAGCATCCTCATATTTTTTCTAATACTGAACAACAGTATTCTCAGGGCATTCTCTTAGCTGTTTTGATTCAAACAAACTGTTTCTGAATTTGCCTGGATAGCACCAGCATAGAAAAAGTCTTAATCAAAATTATTAGGGAAGTTATAAGCGACTAATAAAAGATCCTAAAACAGGGAGTATCAAGCAACACTAATTACAGGAAATGCTGGAATATTTATAGACACATACATACATACTTGTGGAACAACCTCTAGGCTTTTAACTTTCCTGACTAATCTCAGCGGAGGGACCCTTTCAAGTGATAACCTAAATATTTTAGTTCAGTGTGTTTATAAGCAACCCACGGATTTCCTTGAAAAAATGAATGGAGTCTGGCATACAGCTGGGGTTATGGCTGACTCTACGTCTTATTCTCTAGAGAGTGTATTTTGCTATAAATGCGTTCTTTACTTGCTTGGAACAAAATGCATTTGACTTTATGATTTTTTGAAAGACAAGGCTGAAGCAATTGTTTATGGTCATGTTTTGTTGTCTGCTAGCACTTCAACTAGTGCATAATCTGAAAATTGCTGAATGCATCTTTGGTTCAGGAACAATTTATTTTCTCCTACTACCAACAATGTGACACTTCGAGGAGCTCTTTCATGGCAGAACTCAGAGAAGCCCCGCTAGAGGAAATTTGGGCTTATTTTATGTTTTTGAGAATTAGGACCCTTCATACTGACCTAACAATCATCCAGGATAATGTATATTGATGAACAAAGTCAAAACACATTCAAAATGGCTGTAATTTTACAGTCAGCCATAAAAGTCGCACCTGCAGTTTGGTGTATGCTATGAAAACACAAATCACTTAACTATGGAAAGCCAATGACATTGTGGTGATACTGGATGGTTAATAGAAAAAACTTTGACAAGCAGAGCTCTTATTCACAGAAATTACCTGTGTTTTTCCAACTATAATGGAGCTGGAAAGCTGTCGTTTTAAACGTTAAAGCTTATGTATTTCTGACACTGTGGGTTACAGAGAAAAGAGCCTGCTGTCCTTCTACACTCTCTTTGCCTTTCGGTATAAATGGAATGATGCTACTCACAAACACTTAAATCCTGATTCTGATGCCCATCCTGGAAATGTGAACTCCCAGGCAGAAGGAAATGTGCTGTGTTGATCCATCTGGCTGCAGGTAAGGGCTATATTCCGTACTCCTGTGTTGTGTTATGTTATAGGGCATCATGTTTGTTGCACATCAGAGTCTGTGCCCCAGCAACAAGCACTGCTGTGCAGGCATATATTCAGGTAAATACTCAGGAGTGTGATATTACCTGAGGTGTTACCAGGAAATAAACACTTGGGACATGATATCAAGGGATAAGAAAAAATGTCCCCTAGTAAAGTGTCAGCTTCTTGAATAGTCTTGACCACTCACTGAACTTTGTGAAAATGCTCCTTTACACCAGCTGAAAGCTCGGACCATGATCTTTCAGAACAGACATCAGTTTCTCCAAATTGCTTGTCAAGAGGAAACACGACTCTATATTGCCTGTTACTCAGCCAGCAACTATGTATTTATCATGATACTCTACTTCTGCTGTGTCCTTCTGCTGTTAGGCACAATTTTGATGTTTATCTAAGAAAAATAAAATTAGTACAATTTTGAGATTCAGTTGCAATGCAATTGGTGATAGGTGGAAAAAATACACCTTGCAAGCAAGCTTCTTAAAAAAACCCCTAAACCCCCCCAAGTCCCCCCAACTCTCCTGAATTGGGAATCTCAGGAGAAATTCATTAGAAATGGTTACAAATAGTAGCAGTAAAAATACTAGATCTTGCAAATTTTACAGGTCCCTCATTAGTCTTTAAGTAAAACAAATTTAAGAAAGAAACACGTAATGGTGCTTCTTTTAGTGCTTGCATGAACCATAAAGTAAAATGTTTGGAAAATACCAATATTTAATGACAAATGCTGTAATTTAGAGCACAAATTACGTTTTATTTATCAGCAGTGAAATAAGATAGATCAACCCTTCCAACTTCTGTATCAATCTGTAACTTTGTTCCCTGATAATGGCTTTGGAGTGAATAGAAAAATAAAAAAATTTCCTAAAAACACTCAAATTATTTGTTTCAGGGCTCGTAAACAGCTTTTATGAACAGCAGTGTTATAAGTGTTAAGTAATACCAGTGGTGGTGTAACTATTCTAGATTATGGATACCAAAGAAACAATGCTTATAGCATTTTCATTAGACTGATATTATTGAAAAAAAATTATATCTGCTTTGGGGCATGAAACCCTGTGAAGTTTGTCTACTTTTTGCAAATTGATGTTACTGTTGCACATATTGCTTTGGAAGGCACACAAATGCTGAGGGCAAGCAAAAAGCGTTTGGATCTTTTGAGGCTCAGTTCTCCTCTTGTTTATGTTCTGTGATAACATCGCATCATACTAATTAATAGGATCTCTTGCTACTGTGCATCCTCCTGTCCATCTACTGGTTCCTGCCTTACATTTTATACTGAATGCTTGTGAGTGTCTTTACAGTATTTTTCAGGCTGAGGTCACGGTCTGTGACTACGCTTCCTATCTCAATAACTTCAGAAAGAGACCTAGCATTGGTATCAAAGCTACTGTAGTGGTTTCGATGGCTTACTGTGCTGGAAAGCCTGAAGCAGAGAAGTAGTCATGGTCCCCAAGTTAGGTACACTGTTTATGTTGGGGATAGGACTCACCTAACTCTAAGACGGAGATCTGTAGTAGGAAAGATGAATCACTGTCAGGATGTGTATTTTGGTGGGTTTTTTGTTTGTTTGTTTGATTGTTTTTTTCTTCTGAATATGAAAATTGTCTAAATGCTTGAAATTAGGGGAGATGTATACTAGCTATCCTCGATGCCTCTGATATCTGCTGTGTCTTGTTGTAATTTATTATATACAGAGACAGATCTGTCAGCTCCAGAACACAAACATAAATACATAAACAAATAAATGCACCCATCACTCTTCTCTGAAACATGTTGGAAAGTTTAAGTCAGGCGCTTCTATTAGTGGTTTAAATACAACTGCTGTGCATTGTAGTAACAGAAACTGTAAGTGATGGCAATAATGCTGGAAAGCTTTTATCAAGTTAAGTGAGGGGTTTGGATCAGCTCCCAGCAGCTATGGCTGCCTTTCTCAGAAACCAGCAACTGGCTATCTGCAGCACCTTTGCTTGCCCATCCAACAGAGTCCTCATGGCCTGAATGGCTGGTGGGAATTGCTTCTAAGGTATGATCAGTCCTGTAGGTTAAGACAATCTCACACAGCCATGTATGGGTAGTGATTAGTCCTTTCATTTAAATATTGTGATTTGAAATAGGAATTGTTAATGCTGGTTGACAATAACTCGGCAAAGAGGAGGCAGGTAGATCCCTTCTCCTCCCTCAGTAGTTCTTATATCTGCTGTTTTATTAGAGCAGTTCATCATATTTGTAAGCTTCAATGCACAATTCTTCTTCACATACTCCCACATAAGGATCCATTGAACAACTTGCATTGTCTCAGCTACTTTTGAGGATAAACTTTTCTTCAGGAGTGCTCATGAAACGTACAATCACTAAAGTTTCAAAGATGACAATAAACGTCACCTTCTTCAGCCCATCACAGGAGGCAGTTTCTTTGCTACTTGTGAAGATAAAAGTTAGGAGGAATAACATTGCCCTTAAAAAGAATGACAAAAGCCAGGGTACCATACTAGGACCTCAGCTCAGGAGTATGGTACAAACTGTGAGTTCTTTGTTGGAGGGGAGAAGCTGGAGCTGAATCCATGCTAGATGAAAAAGAATTAACCAGTTTCTAATCATGCTAGTAAAAATTCTTAAAATGAAGGAATTGTCTTTCTCTGGGATTCTTAGGGTTTATTTCTTTTCATACTGCTTAAGCACAGTCAACCTTTATCTAAATCAGACAAGATGATTGAAGAATTTAAGTGGATAGTACAATGAGAATTTACTAAATAAAGATTGTATAGAGACCAATTTCCTGAAGTGTCTTGTTCCCTTAAGCTTATTCCTACTTTAAAATAAAATTCAGGGTTGACTTAGGCTTTTGGGAGCCTTGCATCTCTAATAATTTGTGGGACTAAGGCTCCTCCATCCCCTTGAAGTCTATTGCATTCTGGCTGCCTTAGGTAGCTCTAAAATAGTTTGCTTGGATACAAAAAGCAGTACAGTAGGTTTGCATGGCAGTTTGCCCGGACTAATATAGCTACTTCTAGCTGTGTTAATTAGTCACAGCGGAGCTCCACAGTAAAGCTTGTTTGTTCAGCACTTGCTCAGGTATCTTTAGGCTGCACTGCTTTATAGTATATGTATAGTCTTGGGTGTTCCTAAAATTGTAATCTTTTGCCTATGGGAAAATTAACGTAAAAATATCCATGCAGATTCCATGTTTTGTAGCTCCTTGTTGGTTTCCAGGTCAGATGCTCTTAGTCTGGGACAAACATCCCCTGCAATACCTCACTCTATCAGCAGGGGGGGTTTCAACAGGACTAGGTGTGAATTGAAGCACTTTTTAGCTCTTGCCATGCTGCTAAATTGTGAGACATAAACTCCATCTCTGTCCTGCATGGCCCTGTTGACATTGCACAACCATCTCAAATGAAGAATAATTTAAACCTACTTAGAAGCAAGGATGCCTCGAGTAAAGAATTCCCAGTAGAATCCATAGGAAAAGGACTCAACAGGTGCCCTATATCTGTGTAACAATTTGAGGAATATCTGTAGGCTTCCTTCAGGACTGTATTTATCATCTAATTTGGAAGAAAAGTTGCAAGTACAGACGGAAGCTGTAAAGACTAGCCTACATCCATTTTTTTTCTAGTTCAGCTCTTTTTGGGATGGGACTCTTAGGAGTTCAGCTTCTCCACTGGAGTTATGGTCACATACCACCTCAGAGCAGCAATACTTGACCTGCACAGTTCACTCCTTTTTGCAGCTTTCTAAAGCTTCTTCTGCTGTCTCTCTCCCACTCATTAAGCTAAGAATGATAACAGGGGAAATGCTTAAAATGTCAATATGTTGAGAAAGAGAGAGCATTTTGTATTTGGCCCCTTGCTGGTTTAGAATTATAATTCCATGTTTCTTTTCCCTCTGCAGGTAGTACTGGTGAAAAGTGCCGGACTGGCATGCTTGGAGAATGAACACCTCTTTTTATGCACAGTCTGAGTCTGAGCACATCAGAGGTTCTGGGCTAATAAATCTCCCTAATCCCAACAGGTAAATTCTTAAAAGATGTTGCTGGTGAATGTTAATTATTTTCCCTGAGACAGAACTCAAAGTCAGAGAGAAAGGAGACAAAGAAACAGAGACATGCCTGATAACTCTGAACATGTCACTAGGAAAGTCCTCTCTGCCAGGATGATTAGAGAGGAGGACATTTCCTTATCTTGTTTTAAATGTGCCTACTGATTTCATATCGAATGTCAGAGCCTTTGACCCCTCTGCAGCCGACCCATGCAACGCAAACAAAAAGCTGCAAAATCAAAACTTTTTGCTTCTGTTGATGCATTTTCTTGAAGACAAACCAACAGTGACAATTTTTCTTAAAATGAGAATTTTCTACTCATGAAAAGAAGCAGTTCAAATTTCTAAAAATAACTGGGACCGTTGCACACCAGAGCTGAGAGGACTAGAAGAATGTGCCAATTAATTGACTAGGGAACTTAAAAATGGAAACCTGTCAGATGTATGTGTCTGGACTGTAGATAGTGAGGGAAAGGAAGATGGCAAGCAGTGTGTGTGCTGGCATTTCAACCCAATCATGTAGTGTGGAGTAGGCACTCTGAGCCAGGTGATACTAATGAGGAAGGAGCTATTGCTCCCCATCCTCTCTCCTTTGCCAATCTCAACTGACTCATTGCTTTGGAAATTCTTGGCTAACATATCCATTCATTTCTCACAGAAACTAAGTGTTGCAGCTAGAAATAAAACAGAAGATGGCTAGTAGTGACATCTCTATGAAGAATTCATAACGCATGACTTCACATCTCAGAAACTTCAGAAAAGTTATAATTCTTTTTTCTGTTCTGCAGTATGTTTAATGCTTTTGGTATAAAATCTGCATTACCCAACTGCTCATATTAACAGCAGTATCAAAAGGTGTTTCATGGTTATGAATCCTTCATTCCAGAGTGCACAGTCCCAGGACATCAAGCTACCAACTGTACACCTGATGGAGGAAAAATGGTTCACCCTGGTAACAGCAGAATAGGAAACCTGATTTTCTTTGTATCTGTGCCCTTAACATTCCCCCCTGCAGCTCACAGGGCATCTGACTCCTTCCTGATTACTCTACAGGTTTTCTGGGTGAACAGGATGCCATGTGCTGGCTTTTCAAAACTATGAATGCTTGGACATGGGGGCAGTACCTATGCTCAGTGGCCATGGTTTCCCTCTCTCATGGTGGCTAAGAAGCTGGCATTCAGGTGCCTTCCGCGATGGTGGCGCGTCCTGGTTAAAACCACAATGTGGTGGAATTACTTTGAGTCTCTTACCTCTCTCTAACCAACAGTTTTCATCAAACGTTTATGAAATCTATCTTTGGAGCACCTCTTTTTGGTAAAAACAAGCTGCTCTTGTATATAACGGCTAGAAGTTATTTTGCGCAGATGACAACTTTTTTCATGTTAAATGCTCTGATAGACTAAGACTATCTTTGGTGCTGATATATTGTCTTTCTGGCCAGAAAATCTCTAGCAAAACTGTTTTTCCTTGGAAAACTGACTTTTTAACAGAAGCACTTTCCAAAACATCTTCATTTAGGATGGATAATTTTGATATTGTCTCCAAAACAAGCTCCCTGTCAAACCAAAATATTTTGAATGTGAAAATACTTTATGATAGTTAAGGTTGATGGTGCCTGAGTGCAGTGTATGTGTCTTCTCTAGATCTTCTCTGCTTCCAACTGTCTGCATTGCTGACTGTCAGCTCCCATAATGTACAATCCTCAAGAGAACAAGTTTATGATGCCTCACGGGAGTCAGAGTTTGCTCTAAAGACATTGTCTGCAGAGGAGAAATGGACTGTGAAGAATGGGGCACCTATCTCCTATAAAGCACTGCAGAAATATTTCCAAGAAAACTTTTTATTTTTGCACTTTAAAGAAGTATTTTGATTTTTGGGGGTAGATCCATTTTTGATATCCAACTAGCATATTTTTGGAGTATTTTCTTATTAATTATTCAGTTTTCCTGTGTATCCTTCTTGCCAATAAAACTCTTAGGTTGGAGACAGATATCTGAACACTTTTGCAAGGGCAGTCTGCAGTGACAGCATAGAGAAGATGGTGGAGTCAGCCAACTCAACCAGCTGCCATAGTGCTGAGCTGTCCACAAACACAGGACCATGCCAGAGATGGAGTTATGACCTCAAGAGTCTCACAGTCAGCATATTGATTCAGTTTTGAGGAATAATGTATTTTATGCCCTATGGTGGAATTGATCTTGTTTATCAGTGCTTCCTCATCCATTTGATTCATAGTAGGGACCATCACACAAGTAGCTACTGCTGCCACCTTCTGCAGAGCAAAAGACTGGTGTGAGTGCTCTGGGGTCGCAGCAGGAGAGTGCTGGTCAGAGACTGAACTGAGACAAGAAAGCTCATCCTTCCTAAGTAGCACCACAACACCCAACATGTGATAGACAAATAGCTCAGCTCTCAGAGAGATTTCTAGAGGACCTAGCTCCAGATTTCTCCATTATGCTCAAAAGATTCTGCTAACAAAGGTTTGTCTATAATGAATTTATTGGCAAAGCCCTATGTTCTGATAAACAGTGACTCTAGCCTAATTCCTTTATAGGTTTTCTATTCATGCCTGTGTTATTTCAAGGTTAACATAAATACATTGTTTATTCTACCTCACCTTACCGCTAACCTGCCTTTGCAGCGGTTAAAACTATTTCACTGCCTACCTCAAGCATTTGTGGCTGCATGAATTCGATGCTCACCTCAGCCAGCAGCAACAGGGGACTATTACCCGCTGACCACAGACATTGCCTGTGAAAGGTTCATGCCTTGAACTATTGATTGGAAAGGAAATGCTAGACTGGGCATAGAAACAAGAGACCCTTTCTGTTAGCCTTGACAAATTTTTGAATACACTCAAAAGGGCCAAATGCCTTTTTGATACAGTCCGGAGCTGGCAGCAGAATTTCACCCTCTGCAGCTTTGCTGGCATCTTTTTATTCTCATATATATCAAGAGGGTTAGTATTGCTCCCAGTGTGAGGTTTGCCTCTGACTCCAATGAGAACAGGCACTTGCCTCCTGCCATTCAGCAGCTACTGGAAGAATGTGTCAGGGTAACCACTAGAAGAGGGATGCCAGCTACCAGATAGCCCATATCTACTTTGTTCCAACAGGAACTGGTGAATATGGCAGCCAAGTCACTGCTTGAACTCCTTGATTCTGATGGATGAACTAGTATAACATCTTTTTCACACACCACCTGAGTCATGTTAGGAGGACTACAGGGTGTCAGCTTTCTAATGTCTGTGAGAAGCAGAGCGGCATTCACACTTCCCAATGCACTCAAATCCACCCTCAGTCTTTCTTCTGTCATGCATTTATTTGTGCATGAGCAGGTAAGCTCAAAATAAATTAGAACCTCTTCTTGAAAAGAAGGACACATGTAAGACATTTCTGCACAAGTTTTGTACTGAAAACCCTGAAACTCCATTGGTGTGTTTTTCACTTCTATTTGTGGCCCCAGTAAATCTATCAAGGTTATAAGATACCCAGAAGAAAAAGCTGTTTGCGTGCTTCAGAAATGCCTTTGAGAAGTTTCCTCCTCATTCTTCTACTACTAGAAAGGGGTTCTCCCAATATTATTAAGAAAGAGGGATAACGTTCAACCACCCAAATCCACCTTTCTTCTGGCCTTCCTGACACCCACTGGCACTTCACTCCTGAAACTTAGTTACATTCCATGCAATCACTGGACTTAACAAACCAGCTGGAAAAGAGAGCCCAAATAGCTGTTGCTATCTTGTGACAGGAGAGGGTGAGGGTGGGGAATGAAAACCCAAGAAAAACCATGTTGGATGAGGAAGACATTTTGTGTCTTCTCTTTGCAAACTGTGGTTCTCTCGTGTCAAATCCCAGAGAGTGAAAACACAGCAACAAGTTTAATTCTGTGAGTTCAGTCTGGGAAAAAACAATGTAATCAAACCCGCCTGCTTTTTGGTCACAGTCTTTACCTTCTGCATGTTTTATATGTATGTATATGTATATATAAGAGCTGAAAAGAGTCAACACCACAAGTAAGAAATGTACAAAGTCATCAAAGAAGAAATATCATTCTATATTGTGTGGAATTAAATTTCTGAAAAACAAGGAGCAAAATGTCTTCATTAATCCCTAGTTCTAGCACCAGGTTAAGCGTAACCAGTAATCTTCTCTCTGTCAGTACAAAAATGCACAGAAAATTAAAGAACTGAGATCAGTACCCTGCAGCAAGAGCAAGTGTTTTGCTGCTCAGTCTAGTGTTTGGAAGAAAACAAGTTCTAGAGAAAGGAGATTAATTTTCTCCAAAATTATCTGTTCTTCCCACACACACTAGCAGGAGGTATTTTTCAAGCAGTAAACTCCAAACACAATGGTAAAATAGGCAACAGAAGAGCAAGTCCTGTTATTTGGAAGCAAGCAAGAAAGGGTGAATTGTATCTTCAGTCTTCTCAAATTCCTCTCCAACTGTGAAGACGCCTAAAATGCAGACAACTCTTCAGCAATTTCTTCCCTCTCCCCTGCAGTACTGGTGTCCCCAAAATAAGCAGCTATGTTGTCTCATGGACCAAGAGATGATGCTGTGCCCTCCTTCCTACCTCCAGGAGTTTTGTCGTGCTATCTGTGTCCTTTTCTCACACTGAGAGTGCTTTCCCCATTTTTTCATCAGTATATCTGAATTTGAATGAATGATAGTTCGTTCTTT
>WKFP01015175.1:2863776-2909522 GCA_011057875.1 Pterocles orientalis
ATCTTCCTTAATAGGTACAGGATGGAGCTCAGAGAAGTTTGGAGGAGGTGGGTCATGCATTTTGCAGATCCTACAGAGCAGCTGGATGTAGTTAGATCCTGCAATAGTGCCTATAATAAAAAAATTAAAAAAAAAGAAGAGGAAATCCTACCTGAGTTTCTAGATCTAATGAGGACTTATGAACTGAGAACCACTCGCTTGTCAAGAGATGTGAGCAATGATTGATCCAGTGGTCTGCTTGTGCTCTCCAAACTACCCACCTAGGAGCTCTTCAAAGTGATGCTACACGGTCCATCACACTGGGAAGGTGCTGAAGAGCTGCTTGGGCATGAACACAATCCTGTGTTATACTGTGGGTGTCACAGTGGTGCTATACCAGTGTGTTTTGGTCACATCTCAGTGAAGAACTTGTCAGGATGCTGGAGGAAGGCAATGGTGGGTCAGTCTGTCACTGGTCTCTAGTATCTGACACTTGACATGTCTCCTTTTAGAGCCACGTGTAAGGATGCTGAGAGCACTCTTGTCCCCCCAGGAGGTCAGGCCTGGCTGTCACAGCTTACAGTGTTCCCCACGCCCCAGGGCCATAGGGAGAGGCCTGTAACTGCCTGTGGGGACACTGCAGGACCCCCTTGATCTAGGGCACCTCCCACCCTCAGCCCCTACCTGAGCTACAGCCTCATTATTCATGCAAGTCTGAAGGAACAGTACCCAAAACCAGACTGCCTCAGGGACTGAGATTTGAAGATCTTTAATCAATGATAAACTCCTTAAAAAAATCCCCAAACTTTATAGTATTCTCTGCCTGGAGTGCACACATGGAGTAGAGGTGCTGGAGAAAACGGTGTGATTTGGGAAGTAGTGTCCTATCCTCCTCTTCAGCCCATAGGCTGCAGTCAAGGAAGTAATGATCATTGCAGCAGTAACCTGATTCCTAGCCGATGCAGCAAAAATCATTTGCTTCTCTCCTCTCTGTGAATTGCAACATACTGCAATATATTCTCTTGTATTCAGGTAGCACTGTCAGATGGAACAAGGTGGGATTCCTTTGCAGCAGGATCTTAATGGGCTGGGAGCAATACTACCTCAATGTGTAGCTTCCTGCTGATTTACAGTGGTGCTT
This sequence comes from Pterocles orientalis, assembly GCA_011057875.1. Lineage (NCBI taxonomy): Eukaryota > Metazoa > Chordata > Aves > Pterocliformes > Pteroclidae > Pterocles > Pterocles orientalis. Next base: position 2,864,897 of record WKFP01015175.1, read on the forward strand.
GACTTCTGTCAGAGTGCTGGGTCTCTGTGGGAATTTGTAAAATCTCTGTTCATGTTAATGTTAATTTCTACTTAAATGTTCTAACATGCCAGCAGAGCTTGGCATTTGTATTTGTAGGAGCGAGGCAATAGGTCATTGTCCTTTGCACGATAGACCTCCAACAGAAAGGAAGCCAAATCCAGTCAAACTGAACTTTGAATATTGCTTCTTGGATCACAGAAAGTAAGATTTTTGCACAGCTATAAGGGTTAGATGCTTGTTTAATGAAAAAAAAGTGTGAAGTGTCAGGTTTTTTCTACACACTTTTAAGAAAATGGTTAATATGATAAGGGATCATAACACAGCCCATGATCTGACATATCATAAGTCTTCAAAAAGTAAAACTGGGAAGGATCTTAATTGGACTCCTAATCCCGTATCCTGCACTGAATAAAGCAAGTAACGTGTAGTGGGGACACCTCTAACAGGTGTTTGCTTTAAAATCGCTAAGAAAGGCAATTCTGCAACCCATCTAGGTAACCTGTTGTAGTGTTTCCTTACACTTTCAGTCAGAAAGTTTTCCCTAGTATCTAACCTAAATCGTTGTTGCTGCAAATAAAGCCAATTATTTCTTGTTTGACCCCTACTGAACTCTCTGAACAATTGATCACTCTTCTCTTCTTAACATCCGTTATCATGGAAGATCGTTATCATGTCTTTGTTTAGTCTTTTCTAGATTAAATAAATCCAATTATTTTAACCTTTTGTTTTAGGACGTGCTTCCTAAATCTCTTACTGTTCTTTGGACTTTCTCTACTTTGTCTCAGTCTTTCTTACTGTCTGATGCATAAGATCCTTACAGATGAAAAAACGTTTGCCTTATGTATGCAAGACTTCTAATAATACATTTCACATCGCTATATGACATTTCAAACATATAAAATTTTTATTCTTAATCTGTTTGTGATTTTATATTCCTTCGGATCTGATGCTGCTTTGTGCAGCATAATAATCTTTTAATCTCAGTTCTGGATTTCCTTTTTTGCCAATATGGCATCTTTAATTTTTTTAATTAAATTTAATTTGCTGATTTCAAATGAAATCTCTGGTTTAGTGAGATTGCTCTGTATTTTGACATCTGAAAATACTATTTCACCAATGAAAAGTCTTCATGTACCTCTCTGAAGCACCACTGGCCTGAATAAGGCTTTATTTCAAGGACCTTTTTTATTGAGATTCTGGATCAGGCCCAGGTATGAAGTCAGAACAGGCTCGGTTATATGCCAGTCTGCCACAACAGTGTTTCAAGCACATGTACTGTCACTTTCTGTGTGTGGGAAATAGGATGAAGAGGAAGAACTGAAAAATACCTAGACTGACATATCTGCTTTTCCATAATAGTCTAGAAGAGTTTCTATATTTCCATTTTTGTTTGTTGATATATATATATGAACTTGTGTACCCAACATTTATTTGCCCGCACACTGTCTGTTTAGGTTTTTGCACATTTCTGACATAACAATCTTTCTCTACTAATAGTTCAGGGTTGTTTTTTTTTTGGCTGCACCAGTGGTCTCTTACACATAACTACTATTTTTTCATCTGGTGTTTTTCCTGTCGCTGTAATTATTTGTTTAGACTAATGGGTACTCAAACATGAATTATATTTTAAACCTATGGAGCTCAATAGGGGTGACTCAGTATTATGCTAATTTAGCTCTTGGGTCCTTTTATATGTTGTCCAGGTCCATTCAGGTTTAAGAGTGAAGAGCAGAAGCTTTTTTGTTGCAATGTTTACATGAGTTTTCCCTTTTTATTGAAGTACAATGGTTGATATTTATGTTTAATGAAGGCTTAACTGGAGGTGATACCATAAAGCTTAAAAACTATCCTAAAGGCAAACAAATATTAGCATCCTGGCTAAGGGAGAAACTAAATTAAATAACAGTGATGAATTAAGAAAAAAAAGGGAGAAAATATCTTTCACACATCACAGGCTTTTCTCCAGATTTATGATAAAACTGAAAAGCACTTTGAAGATGGGAAATTGCAAGTGCAGAAACTGTGTATTCATATCTCCAATATGCATCACCACATGCTTCAAATGAATGTGACTGATAGAAGTGCTACCAGAACTCTGTGGCCAAGAATCAAAAAGGGACTGCTGGATTTTTAAATGTACAATTCCTTTTGTGTTGGGTCTGGCTGAAATGGGATCAGTATCCCCACAGCAGCCCTCCCAGTGCTGAGTGTCACACTGGCAGCCAGCAGGGTGTTTATAACACAGCTTGGGAGGGGCGGAGCCAGGACAGCTGACCCGGATTGGCTGTTCCACACCATGTGACATCAGCTCAGCCATAAAAGCCCAGGGCAGGGAGGAGGAGGGGGGCATTTGTTACTGTGTTTGTCTCCAGGAGCAGCTGCTACACATACCAAAGCTTTGCTTTCCCAGGAAGTGGCCAGACATCATTTACTGAGGGGAAGTAGAGTCTTTGTTTACCTTTTGTTTCTGTGCATGGCCTTGGCCTTTGCGTTAATTAAACTGCTTTTATCCTGACTCACGAGTTTTTTCATCTAATTCTCCTCCTTTATTTTGTTGAAGGGGGAGTGATAGAGGGGCCTGGTGGGCACCTGGCATCCAACCAAGGTTAACTCACCACAGCTTTTCATATCATTAAGATGAGGATTGTATTTTCTTTCCCTTCTTCTTTCTCTCTCTCTGGCTGTTGAAACTTTTTCCATAGACATAGTGCTCTGGAGGCGAGCTTAACCTTTGGTGTGTTTTATCATTCTCAAACATCTGACTAGGAGAGGAGAGCAATGAGTCTTCTATCTTTAAATGTCAAAAAGTCATGAGTTGTCACCTCCTTGTATCATCTCAGTTTCTGAAGACACAGGGGAGGTTTTCTTATGAATGTATGTCTAGAAAATCTGTGCAAAAATGATTGATTTAAAAACATTAAGATATATACTTACTCTGATAATGGAAGACAGGCAGTTTTGAGAACTTTCACAATTATAAGATTTGCAGATATTTTTGCCTTCTAAAAGAGCCTGATTTTCAAAAAATTCTACATCAAAATAAATAAATTTGTTTCCAGACAGCTCAAATTAGACATGCAAAATTGAAACACTGAAAAGCTGAAGCTGCATTCAAAATCCTTCCCTTAGATACCAGATTTCAGTCATACCCCATCTGTTGCCAAGATCTTAAGGCCCATCGTACCGCTAATCAAATTCACTGTTCACGGGATGAGTTTCCTTTGATGCCATCACTGTTTTCTTATCAGCTGAACCATTTTCTCAAGGATTTAATAAACAGGACGACATTCAGCATCAGCTTCTTGGCAGCCTGAAATGAGGGAAATAAGTGTCAAATGGGAACTACATACAAATTTGTATTTAATTTTATTTAGATTAATAAAATTATATAATTTATTTTTATCAATATATTTTATTATTTTTATCTATGTTTCTTATATTTTTGATCAATATAATTTAAATTTATAATTTAAAATATTTTTTTCTTTAATTGTTCGATGTTAGTAACAGATCCCAAGTTTGTGCCAAAGTGTGTATCAAATACTAATAAATCCTTATAGTGCAAGCACAAATTATTGTTGATTAAATAATCTATTTGCTACGGAATAGAAGATATTATATTCATCTTTCCTGGAGTCAATGAAGATAGTCTTTGTTATCTTGAGCAACCTGAGCAATCAAAGAATCAAATGCAGAAGTTGTGTGTAGGAAGCTGTGACACTAGTCTGCAATGCAAAGTAGAATGACACATGTATATAAAAGTGCATACAGTGTTTTTCAAGCTCTAAATCAAATTTGTTGGGATAAAAATGGTGAGAAAAAAAAAACAGACCTGCTCAAATTCCATTTTCTGAATTGATTTGAGAATCACGAGGCTTGAATAGCATTTTAGGTCATTGCAACTTAAGCAACTGAAGGGCAAAATCCAAATTTCATCACCTGTGCATCCTAACACCTAGAAATGGGGAATCCAGGCTCTGCTGTGATGTTTCACAATGACTCAGATCAAATGTACTGCTCCCAAGGCCACTTTCATGTTACTGCAGAGGATCTATACTTTTGATGAGAGTCTGTGATAAGGGGAGAGCTGATGAATCTGAGCTGAAACACAACTGACAGAAGACAGCATGTCAGGCACTCCATACAAGTGGAAATCGTCACACCATGTTTTAAGGGGGCACTTGGAACATGTATGGTAGTAAGAGTCCTCTAGGCCATCAATTAAAGTAGATTTGGTCTTAAGTGGTCGTAGTGTTTGTGGTAGTCTCTTCAGTCATGACATTGTCGAATTACTCATATTTTCTCCAATGGCCTGTCCGGCGTTGATTTTGGTGAAAGAATCATCATTAACTATGATTAAACATATCGGAATGGACTTTCTGGTGGGTTAGTCCTAGTTTCTAGTTTTAGCTTCCAGACGCTTAGTATTTGTTTTGTCTCAGTCACTAATGAGATCGAAGTTGATAAGCTAAAGAACTACTGTAACTTTTAAAAGATATTTTAAATACATTTTCATACTTATCTATTTACCCTGAAGTTTTTTTAGTCTGACCTTAGCATAGAGGGTATCAATGACATTTATTTTGAATCACCTTCATAATGAGATTTTAAGTGATTATCAGCTCTGATGTTTTCCCTGTACAAGAAAAACATAACAAATTTAATTTATTTTCTTAGCTGGTTTTTATTATGCTCATTTAGAATTATTTTGATATAACAGATCTGGAGGCTGTTGTACTCAAAATTGCATGCTGAGGAGTTTGTTACCTCTTCTGCTGTGAAGCAGACTGGATTCTAATGACATTATTATTTTTTGTGTGTGTGTTGCTGACCTAAATAAGGCCTATGTTATTTTGCTGCCCATTAAAAGAAGATGAGATCTTCCCATTTCTATAAGGTGCAGCAACAGCTTTGAAACTTGCAGGCTTGGAGTACTCCTGCTAATCTTTACAATGGATATTTGCTGAATTGCCATGATCATTAAATCCCTTCTTTGAACCTCCAGAAGACTGAACAAGATTTTCCATTGAGCATGTGAATGGGTTTCTGTCTGTTGGATTTATTTTAAGAACACGGCAGTTGAGGGAATGACATAAAATGAAGAAAAAAAGAGAAGCAAGGAACAAATTACTGCAGGTTGGAGGAGTGTGTGGAGAGAAAGTTTAAACCACAAAGTGGCAGCACTAATGCATCAAGAGGGGAAAGAAACCTAAGACAAATACCTTGGATGGGTGGGAGGTGTCTGGAAGCTCTTGTGAATGATGGTAGACAGCATATTACATGTGGGTGTCTACTGTGATCTGCTTCCCCCCAGAAACACGTGAACTGTACACAGTCTCAAAGTCACATTTCCTCATAGTGATAGTTCTTCTGCATGCTCATTATTTTTATGCTCCATACCCTCCTGACATGTTACTTTTGAAATGGTTTATGGTCTGCCTTGAACATTTTATTCCTAGAAAGGTACCAACAGACTAAAGGGAACTTCAAAAGGAGTAAGAAAGAAAATCTGTGGAACCGTTCTGTAGTAAAAGAAAATATGCACAATAGGTGACAATAGGTAACTGTGATAACTCCGATAGCTGCCCGTTGCCCAGCAGGAATTTCAACATGTGTCCTTAGAAAATGCCCTAATCATAGTTCTTTTTTAGGAGACATTCTGATTTGTGCAATAGTGTGTTTGGATACTTGCCAGGACATAGAAAAGAGACAGAAGAATGGCTTTAGTCTCTGATTGTTAGAATTTAGAAAAGGGAGGAGGGAAGAGAGAACTGGTTTTAAATGCAAGTGTTCAAGATTCCTCAAAAGAAATAAACTGTTGTAAAGAATAATTTAAGAAAAAACCCTCGTTTTTGAATGTGGAAATAGTGTATGAAAAATTACAGCCTGATTAATTACGAAGGTCAATTGGGTGAAATAAACCCTGAACTCCACCTCTGCAGCAGCAGAATTTTCAGGTTTTTCTCTCTCACTCTCATGCATCCTTTAGGATGAATCTGATGGACACTTACCCTGCTGTCGCTGAGATCACATTTTGAGGACAATGGTAGGATTGAAGAGGAGATTAGATCACAATTTGACTAACTGAACCTCTGTTGTCACTGATGTTGGGTCAGAGAGAAAGGCCCACTGTCAGAAACCAACGTGACTCTGGGTGAGTAGCTGTGAGGGAAAACTTGTTTTCCATTTGTACAGTGAGAAAATCAGACCTGGAAGTGAGTGAAGCGTGATGAGTAGAGGACAGCAAATAGCAGAACTCAGTTTTTGTAGATTTACTATCTAAAGCAGGCACTAGAATCCAGGACCTAATAATTGTAATTGTTCAAATCTTTATTGCTTAGACATTTAGGTCCATGAATGTCAGTGAACTCATATGCTTCAATTTCAGAGCATTCGAATAGAAACAAGGAAATCTTCATAAAGGAAGGAACGAGTAATCTCAGAACATTAAAACACAGCAAGATATTTTGATTTGGGCATTCAAATATTGAAGTGATCACAAAGCTTTTAACAGATTTTATAATATGGGCTTTACCCTTACCTAACAGTAGGTTCCCACTGCTACCTTTGTGCTGTGTTGGATTTACAGGGCTACAATTACACTGCTCCTCAAAAGACAGATGAAGGTGTACTATATGTAAAACATAATTTGCTAACAAAATCTAGGAAAAAAATAATTTTGATGGATTAATTATTACTTCAGGTGATATAATTAAGGTCAAAACACGGCAAGAAATTGGCTCTATTCTTCTTAATTCATACCTGAAAGTGCCACTAGTTTGCTGAGGTACTTAAGTTGCAGCAGACAGTAGGTTTGCTCTACTGATCCTTCCAAACTGTATTTTCACCACCAGTCGGTTTCTAAGCCTTTCTTTTAGCATTTCTTCAAATCTTGAGTTCAAGTTCCTTCGGTGCCTATCAAACCAAGAGTTATATTTTTGGACAAAACTTATTAAAGCACTCATTTAACACTGTCCTCCTACATTAGAGATTGAACTTTAATTTGTCAGGTAGCAAACCTGCTTAAAAATATAATAACACAGTGGGTATGGAAAACAATGTACATGAAATGATGTGCCTAAAATCACGACTATACATTATGTTAGCACTGGGTGCTTTGTTCCTTTATAGAGTTTTAACTTCCCAATAGATGCAGCCTGTGGCTTGGCAGGTTGTGCACATCAGTGTGTAGGACACTTGGATGTCAAAAACAATTAGCTGTAACAATCAGCCAGTAGCAATCTTGAACACCTTCCAGCTTTGCTCCATGTATGGTCATCAGTAAATAAAGCAATGTTCTTAAAGCTGTGTTTTCATTTATTTTTTTCTGCCAGTTGGTGCCAGGCAACTTAATGGGGCCTCCCAACATTGCTCCCCTATGGAAATAATTTGAATCAACATTGTATTTTTTTTTCCACCAGCAAAAAATGTTCCTTCTCTGTTTCATACTTCTTCTGCTTCATGAGCAAAACAGCTTCATAGTAAACAAGGAGAGGGCCCTTGTAATCATTGCTATCTTTTGTTTGGGTTTTTTTTTTGTGCTGCTTCTCAAATAAATACTTTTATTAAAGAGGGAAGGAGGGAGAAAATCTGGTTGTACAGAGCTGGTCCTCAGTTCATCCTCAGAAGAAAACTAACAGTCTCCAGATAAATACTACAGCTGTTGAACTTTTGAAGTGAAACGTGCTTCAATCTGCGATTTGAGCATAGTCATTTTTCTATATAGCAAATGAATGCTTTTTTTCTGTGTCACTTTTCTTCTTGTTTTACAGCCAGGTTCAGAAAATGCAGAAGATGACTTCCCCCCTCCCCTCTTCTTTTCTTTCCACTTCTTTCAGGAAAAATTGCATTTTCCATCCATAAGCATGAATGTTTTTCACAGAATCTTGACAGCTGCAACCAAAAAAATAACAGCAACAATAAAAACAAACAAACAAACAAACAAACAAACAAACAAGCCCAATGACCTTATGGAAAAAGTGCTGAGCTGTGGGAGAGAAATCCTATAGCTCCCATTGTGCCTTTCACGTGTGCTTTCACATGTGACTTCAGGCAAATGGCAGTTCTGTATCTGTATGGGCTCAGCAAATATCTTTTACTATATGGAGACACAGAAAGGAATATTCTTATCACTGCTGCTCTATTCTGTCACAGCTTAGATAAAACTATCATTATAAGGATTTAATAACATTTAATACAAAATTTTATATACAAGTTACATTTATTGCAAGAAAACAAATGCAAGGAGAAAATATCTATGAATTTTAAGCTTATCTGGACAAAGACTTTTATTAGCCGTTTCCTTGGCAACTTTTTGCAAGAAACCTTTAAGGATAATTTTGCGTTTGAGAGTAGAGAATCTTGAAATAAGACAAAGGCTATTGAGAAGTCTTAATACAAAGGCACAATGTATCCCAAGAAAGCATTCATGATGTAGCTTTTATGTTTGAATCTCTGAGGAAAAAAATATTCTACAAAGAAAGACACAGCATGAGAGAAAAAATGGTCGGATGAATTAACACACATAGATAACAACATCAAAGCAGCTAGGTCCTGTTTTGGTTTAGACTTTACTGTGTTTTTTTCTCAGACACTGCACTAAGCTTGATAGCACTTCTCCAGCTGGGGAAAGCTGAGGCAAGAGAAACATTTTGACTTCCTTCACAGGAGTATTTCCTAAGTAGATTAGATGTGTCATGAGAGATGATAAATGGCAACTTGTAGAAGGAGATGATGCAATTAACAACCATGTATAGAAAGCAGAAGCAGTCAATAAATATTTCTGTTGCATAATTAGAAACAGGCAAGAATAATGTACTTGTACAACATAAAGATGATGAAGTACCTCTCAGTCCACATATAATCTACCAAGGATAAACAATGAGGAATTTGTGCGGCCTAGATGGCTTACACATCATAGTCCAAGCTATTGATGAACATTTTGACAAATCCTGAGGAAAACCCAGAAAAAGCTCAGATGAGTGACAATGACCTGTCAACTCTGTAAGTACTCAAAAGAGATATTTGGTTAAAAATATTTCATTTTTTTCCAGGTCACAGGAAAAATACTGGAATTTGATTAATGAAGATTAAAGGCTTGAAATATAAGCAATGCCAGTGTACTTTATGATTGCTAAAAAAAATTATTTTCAAGGAGATTAGAATTTTGGATGCCAAAAGTAACTGAATTATTCAAGTCATTATTAATTGTTACATTGCTTAAACTTTTGTAAGGATTTAGAACCTTGTGACATTCTAATTAAAATTATAGCATCGTGCTTTACCAAGGAGTTGATGAATGATATAACTGATAAATGTTAAGGAATTATTAATCATATAGAATTTTAATTATAGCTTTTTCTAGTGGGAAAATTCAGACATGGAAAATGTATTTGATACTGCTCAAGATTTTTGTCCATAATCTGGTAGCAAATATATTGTCACTGTCAATAAAATCTGTGGTTGGTACAAAGACTAGGGGAAAGGTGAAAAATGACAAAGTTGAGCAGACAAATACAAAGACCAGGACTGTCCAGTGAACTGGCTTATTCAATCAAGATGCTTCTTCAATTCAGATAAATGCAAAGTTTTATCCATGTAAGTGTAAGGAATGCAGGTCATTCCTGCAACAGAGTAGAACTCCAGAAGATGATGTTATATAAAAAGCTAAGGGATGCAAGGACCATGGATGCTCCAGTGGTTTTCTGCATCAAAAAACTCTCTTGTCAAGTCTTGTATGTGTCAGGGGTTGGAATAAAAAAATATACCCTATTACAGTGTTGAAGAAATGCATATTATCATACTATCTATAGTTCTAGAGTCTACAATTAAAAAGGAATTTGCAAAATTTGAAACGCAATCTATTGTAGGCATTTGAGATACGGGAGATATGCATCACAGTGAATCATACTGGGTTTTTTAGCCTTTTTCAGTGTAGCAGGAAAGGCCCACTGAAAAGTCTGGACACTAAAGGTCATTCAGATGAGAGTGTGTTTGAATACAGTGGTTAATCAGTAATTAAATACGAAACATAGAATCATAGAATGGTTTGGGTTGGAAGGGACCTTTAAAGGTCATCTAGTCCTACCCCCTGCTAAGAACAGGAACATCTTCAACTAGATCAGGTTGCTCAGGTTGCTGTCCAACCTGACCTTGACTGTTTCCAGGGATGGAGCCACCTCTTTGGGCAACCTGTTCCAGTGTTTCACCATCCTCATTGTAAAGAATTTCCTCCTTAAATGTAGTTTGAATCTATCCTCTTTTAGTTTAAAACCATTACCCCTTGTCCTATGGCAACAGGCCCTTCTAAAAAGTTTGTCCCCATCTTTCTAATAAGTCCTCTTTAAGCACTGTAAGGCTGCTATAAGGTCCCCCTGGAGCCTTCTCTTCTCCAGGCTGAACAACCCCAGTTCTCTCAGTCTATCCTCCTACAGGAGGTGTTCCAGCCCTCTGAAATATCTTCATGGCCTGCCTCTAGACTGGACCCGCTCCAACAGGTCCATGTCCTTCCTGTTCTGAGGACTCCAGAGCTGAATACAGTACTGCAGGTGGGGTCTCATGAGAACAGAGTAGAGGGGGAGAATCACTTCCCTCAACCTGCTGCTAATGCTTCTTTTCATGCAGCTGAGGACACAGTTGGCTTTCTGGGCTGCAAGCGCACACTGCCTGCTCATTTCGAGATTTTACTACCAGTACCCCCAAGTCCTTCTCTTTAGGGCTGCTCTCGATCCCTTCTTCCCTCAGCTTGCACTGGTACTAGGGGTTGCCTTGACCCATGTGCAGGACTTTGCACTTGGCCTTGTTGGACCTCATGAGGTTCACATAGACCCACTTCTTGAGGTTGAGAAATTAAAAAAAAATATTCTGGATTCTTCTCTCCTGATTTCTTTCTACCAGAGGTCTTTTGAGAGGATATGTTTTGGTCACAGACAAGCTGTTAACTCCACAAAGGCACAGTGTGATGAATCATCAACATCTGAGATACAAAAACATTCAGACTAGAGGATGATACAATGGTGCCTCCTATGGAAAGTGATGGTTATGGGAAGGGGAAGCCTGACACACCTGTCAAAAAGCCAACATCTTTGAATCAGATCTTGGCTGTATCAGCTTTCATTTCAGTTTGAATTACTCCAGGGTTGTGGCAACACTTAAGTCTGAGCAGCAGGGTAATAATTCCCAGTGACCTGTCATCAACATTAACAAGTGATTTCCATATCAATATGTATAATATCATAGAGATAATAGAAGTTACATTTACAGAAAGTGTATATTGTAAGTTTCTCCCTCTCTAGTCATTCCATCAGGATGAGAGCTGTTGGTAGCAGAGCTTTATAGCTGTATCAACTGATGATTTTCTCTTTAGAGTTACTGGGTTAAATCTCCACTATATGAGCCAGCACAGAAGATATCACAACAGCAGCTCCTGTGTTGGTAACCAGAAAATTTTCTTTATAGCACTCATGAGTATATATTTTATGTACTACTGCTAAAAATATCAACTTAATTCCTTCTTAGTAACCTCTTCCAAAGATCATGCATCAAATTACACATCATATTTCATAAATAATTATCTTACAAGGAAATTTAGCTTGGTGTAAAAATAAAATGTCAATCCAATTTTTCTTTTGCAGAAATGTCCTTATGCCAAGACAAAATGAATCCTTCACCATATGGCCATAAATGAAACAGAAAATATGTGATCTAATGGTGCTATGTTAGCAAACTATTCTAATTGATTTATTTTTCCTAGCAATTACACTACTAGAACATATCTATGCTTAAAGTGCCACCAGTTTTGCCTAATATCTTGTATTTTAAACATCAGGCAACGAATGTGAAGAATTTGTCATATCGTCACAGCTGATGAATTAGGACTTTATATTTTTAACACTGCCTGAAAATGATTAATTTTTTAAAAAATTGTCTCAATTCTAAAGTAAATGTAAATATTTGCTTGAGACTGGTTATTATCTTGAAAGCGATAATATGACAAAGAGCAAAGGCAAAACACTTCCATTTTTTTTTCCTGAATTTCTGAGCATATGTGAAGAAGTTTGATACTAAAAAATTCATACTATCCTTGTTTCAAAGCTGTTTAGATATTTTTCTGCTAACGTGCCCCACCACAAGGTATTGAAAAGTAGAATATACTGGCAAAAACAAAAACAAAAGAAAAGCTGAAAGAAAGAGGGAGAGAACAGTGAAGGCACAAAGCAGATGTTTTTGTTTTCAAATCACTGAGACTAAATTTATGATGTAGGTGGCCTCCAGCATTTGTACTACAGCTTGTCTTTTTCAAGTGTTCCTCAGGAAAGCATTTTCACGCGAACACCCATTGTTTGTAAAATCACTGAATTGCCCTTTAAAAAACAAATAAAATATTAACAAGTTCCATCAGAGCAAGCACAAATTCAGAATATAATAACCAATGCAATTTAGTGCTGTTCCAGGAGTTAAGCCTAAAATAATTGGAAACTGGGACACTATACTACAGCTGACACTTCTGTGTTTGTGGAGGAGATAGTGTGACGTGTCACTACCTCATCACCTCATCTGAGTACTACTGTCTGCTGTAAAAGTGTCCTTAAGATCTTGGTCATCGGAGCTTAGTTACCCACTGAGCTGGAAGGGTAATTAGTCAGTAATGTAAACACTTAGGCAGTGTCCCAGCTTCATCATAGAACAGCTCTTGGGAACTGTGTTGCAAATATGGATTACAGCAAAAATTATCTTTTTGCTGAGTGCAGCCGTGATCCAATGCCTGTTCAAGTTAGTAACAGTCTCCATGGAATTTGATCATGCACTTAAACCTTGTTAATTTTTGCTACAGCTGAATTATATTGCCCTTATTTCCCATTGTAAGCTTTGCTTATTTGAAGGTTAGAAAACTCTTGATGGACTCCTGCTGGAAAGTCCAAGTCATATATATCCATGTACATTTTATTGATTAAGATCTATATGGTGACAACTGATGGAGAATCAACTGTTGGACAATGTAGTCTAATTCTAAATGTTGGAAAATCTACATCCCCATTAACAGTGGATCTCCTTCCCATAAATTCCCTTTGTGACATCCAGACAGCTGTGTAACACGACAACAGACTCCCACTTGTCAGCCAAGGTGTATAATTCATTATTCAAAGCAACCTGTTTTAGACACTTGGGAAAACTGTTGTCACTGTAGACAAAGCAACAGCGGAAAAACTACATTTTGAAGAACACATTGAAGATAGCCTTGAAAATGAGTGTAGTAAGAATCAAACACGAAGAACAGAGATTAGTGGCTAGCCAATTACCAGTTGAGAATTTTCCATGTTTAACCTCCTAGAAGCATTCAAGTTAGGAAGGGCATCTGGAGGACTGTAGTCCAATGTACTGCTTAGAGCAGGGCTAATCGTAGAGTTAGATCAGGTTGTTCAGAGTCTTACCCAGCTGAGCTGGCGCTGTGTCCCATTATCAGCCCCTGAGGAATATCACACACATCACGATGGTTAGCTAGATGGGATCACTGACCACCATCTTTTGAGCTCAACAGTCCAGTTTTCTTTCCATGCCCTTTGTGGTCCACCCATCCAGCCTGCATTTCCTCAGTCTAGTTACTAGGAGTTTATGGACACTGTGTTTAAAGCCCTGCTTAATTTGAAGTGAATAATATCTGCTAATCTCCCATCATTCACAGAGTCAGATATTTCATTAGAGAAGGCACTCAGGTTGATTAAACCTGACTGATTTTTAGTAAATCTGCAGTAGAGTTCACAATTGCCTTCTTGTCTTCCATGCACTTTTCATGAATAATTTTTCTTTCAATGAACTGATACTGGGTCCTTGTTGATTCTCTTCTTTCGCTCTCCTAAATTTTTATTCTACCCCAAAATTTGACAAAATCATAATGAGAAGAACAAAATGCTCTACATTGTTTCTTCAGACCCTGTAAATAATTTTCCCCAGTGTTTCCTCTTTACATATAAGTGTTTTAACACATTCATGTAGGATAGAATATAGCTGTATAGTAAACAGAAAGACCTGTTAGTCACTGCAACTTATTAATTTTGAGTCTGAATTGATTAAGCCATAAAGAAATACTTGATAATTGGGAATCTAGCTTTAAATGTGGTTTAAATATATTTAAAACCTCTGTAAATTGTTTGTCTCTTGAGCATGAAACATCTAAGCTATGCTTTCTTTTTCCATTTCTAGCAAGACTTGGCAAGATATCACGAGCAATTCAGATTTTTAATCCACATTTTTCAGACTGGTATATGCAAAATCTAGCACCTTGACCCAGTGTCACTGTTCAGAAACCAACCTGATCTTTAGGTGTTTGGCAGTTCGCTTCTGAATAGGTTGTCTTTAATTTGTCTGTCTCTCGGTCAGTTAACTCCCCCCTTGATTCATTAGGAAGCAGACTGAAACTAACAGTGGTTTTGGTACAGCCTGCTGAACAGCCATCAGACTTTGCACCGTGAACAACCTAGGCCAGACATTTTATGTGTAACTTAGCACTGAAATCTCCGTATTTCATTAGTAATTCCCAACACCACTTGGTGTTCCCTGTGCCTTTAGCAAAATGCAAGAAATTACAAGGCTGACATGCAGTGAAGGAGAGACAAACACTATAAAAGGCAATATTTAGAGAGTGAGAGGATTGGCAGTGCTCATTTGTTAAGTATTTGTACAAAAACTCTTGAAGACAAGAGGAATTCATTATTTTCTCCAAATGCATTGGTGTGTTGCACATTCTAATTGAAACCTGTGGAGCAGAAAGATGATCTTGCACTAACGTTTGTGGATACAATTACGGAAATCCTTTGAGCATGATTAAATTACACAGTGTCTGGATACAGAAGTAATTTTGATACTTATATCTGCAGTAGAGTCAGTGGCAATGCATGAGGTGGCACTTTCCTGATTAATCTGTTTAGGAAGAATAGAACGTGTAGAAATTTGGAAATTGATGAATTTTTCCAGTAGTAAATACGAGCCATAAAAGAGTCACTTCTGCATAGTCTGTCAGACAAATTTGAACACATATGATGTGAGGCCACCCTTGAAAGATTGCTCAGAAGCAATGATCAACGTAAAATGGGTCATGAAACTGAAGAAATGACATTTTCATATTAACTGGAATTTGAAGAGTTTTTAGTCAGTCATTTATTGCTGGTTCCTCATCTTTTAGTATCTTTTGTACACATATAAGTTTTGGATCTTGGTACAGTTATTTATTTGAGATACTATAAGTTATTCACCACAACAAATATGTAGGTTCGTTTAGTTTTTGTTGTTCTTCGGTGATACAGTCAGGAGCAGTCTGAGGGGTATCAAGAAAGATTACAGAGCTGTGGAATAAGCAGTAAGGGACTCCGGAGCACATGCAGTTTTCTCATCAATCCTCCCAGTCAAAGGAAAGGGGTTTGAACGGACCAGTTGAATTTGGCAAGTAAACAAACGTTTACAGGAGTGGTGCCACAGCTGGGAGTTTGTTTACTTAGACCACAGGACTTGCTTTGAGAAACCTGGCCTACTGGAGGTTGATGGGGTCCATCTGTCAGAGAAGGGGAGGAACATCTTTGGTTAAAGGTTTGCCAACCTGGTGAAGACAGCTTTAAACTAAAGTTGCCCAGGAAAAGGAACATCAGTCCATCCCACTTCTACCAGTTTGATGCCAGTGCCAGCAATAGATGCCCAGAGCCTGGAGAAGGATCACAGGTTGTCAGGAGAGAACCTGAAGAGCAGCACAAGGGAATTCCGGACAGTAAGTCACCACCATTTGGGACCTAACTTAACTACCTCTATGCAAATCCACGTAGCAGGTGGAAAAAACATGAGGACATAGATATGTGCACATGCCTACAGGGTTATGATCTTCTCGGCATCATGGAGACATGGTGGGATGGTTACTATGACTGGAATGATGGAACGGAGGGATACAGGCCCTTTACGAAGGACAGGCAGGAGAGATGAGGAGGAGGTGTCACCCTCTATGTCAGTGATAAGCTGCAGTGCATGGAGCTCCATCTGGGGATCGATGAGGAGCTGAACAAGAGCTTATAGGTCAAGATGAAGGGGAGATCAGGGACAGGTGACATGGTAGGGTTCCTGTGTTGTTTAACATCTTTGTCAAAGACATGGACAGTGGAATTGAGTGCACCCTCAGCAAGTTTGCCAACACCAAGCTGTGTGCCGCAGTTGACATGCTGGAGGGAAGGGATGCCATCCAGAGGGACCTTGGCAGGCTAGAGAGGTGGGCCAATGCCAACCTCATGAAGTTCAACAAGACCGAGTGCAAGGTCCTGCACACGGATTGAGGCAATCCCAAGCACAAATACAGTCTGGGCAAAGAATGGATTGAGAGGAGCCCTAAAGAGGAGGACTTGGGGATGCTGGTAGATGAGAAGCTGCATATTGCCCAGCAATGTGCGCTTGCAGCCCAGAGACCCAACCATGTCCTGGGCTGCATCTAAAGAAGCATTAGCAGCAGGTTGAAAGAGGTGATTCTCCCCCTCTACTCTGCTCTCACAAGACCCTACCTGGAGTATTGCATCCAGCTCTGGGGTCCTCAGAACAGGAAGGACATGGACCTGTTGCAGTGGGTCCAGAGGAAGGCCACAAAGATGGTCTGAGGGCTGGAGTACCTCTCCTATGAGGACAGGCTGAGACAGTTGGGGTTGTTCAGCCTGGAGAAGAGAAGGCTCTGGGGGGACCTTATAGTACCCTTCCAGTACTTAAAGGGGGCTACAGGAGAGATGGGGAGGGACTCTTGATCAGGGAGTGTAGGGATAGGACAAGCAGTAGGGGCTTTAAGCTGAAAGAGGGTAGATTTAGACTAGATATTAGGAAAAAATTTTTTTACTGTGAAGGTGGTGAGACACTGGTCCAGGTTTCCCAGGGAAGCTGTGGATGCCCCATCCCTGGAGGTGTTCAAAGCCAGGCTGGATGAGGCTTTGAGCAACCTGGGCTAGTAGGAGGTGTCCCTGCCCATGGCATGGGGGTTGGAACTTGACGATCTTTAAGGTTCTTTCCAACCCAAACCATCCTATGATTCTATGATTCTGTCTCAAAAGGCTGTTGATTTCTTTTGATAGGTAAAGAGTTTTTTAATTTTTTATCTGTTCTGGACACCTGGGCAAGTGTCAGAAGGTACAGAAATTGTAGTTACTAAACAAAACTTGAGAATAGAGGAAGAATGTTATTTTGCCCCAAAAAATAAAAGTTGTAACTAACATAAACATATATTTGTTCTCATATGTCTGTGAAGAAATCTCATGTATTTGGAATGTTAAAATTTAAATGCTTAAAGGATTCTATTTTTACAAAAATCATATAGCTCCAACACAGTGTAGGTCTTTCTACAATACTCAAACTCCTAAAATTCACTGAAAAACTTCAGATTAAATTCTGGTTTCCCATAGCACAAATACATTCTAGCTGCTTCCTCCCTAGCAGAGATTAATTTTTCAAGGCCATTATCAATTTGACCATCTCCATGACTCAGGGCTACATTTTACCCAGAAAGTGCAGTAATCACCCTGACAACTTTCAGTTCATTGTGAATTCATTTGCTTCCCATTTTGAAAGAGAATAACCCATGGTTTAAAGACCCTGAACGAACGCATACATTCTATATCTATTAGTAAACAGTTCAAATGGTTAAGTATGCTCCTGCTAAAAAATTGCATCTCATTTCCAGTTTGAAGTTTTGGCTCTCAGCCATTGGGTCTTGTTATAATAGATGAAAGAGCCCTCTGATATGAGGCACTGTTCCCTGCGTAGGTGGAATGCTCCCCATGTTGTCCATATTAATCTGATTCATTGCTGCTACTGCATTATCTTTCATCAGTTTTCCTAACTGTCAATTTTCAAAATACATGCTAGTTTCAATGTGCTGGCTGTTTTTGTAACTGAAATGTATGAAGTAGCTGGAAAGGACTTGAAAGAGATCTTCATCGGGATGAATTATTACTGATGGAAAAAAATATACATCTACATCTTTGAAGGATGTCTTCTACTTTGCACTATAATTTTCTCTCAACTTTTACCACAAAGGACTCATGTTTCCTCTAATAAATGTCTGAAGTACCTAGAAATCTATTCCCTTATGCTTGGCTCCTAAAACAGAAACTGAAACTCGGGAAACAGGCACCTTGGCTCAAGATTTTCTGGCTCAATTTCCAGCAACATCCCCATGATTCCTCCTAGCTACAAGCCCTGGCTGCGCAGAGCCAGCTAAGAGGGAACCCAAGGCAGAGGGATTTATGCGGAATTCAGGAAATTTCGTAGTGCTTGGGAAGTGTTAGCCACTTCGCAGTACTCCCTGCAATACCGCAGATATCCCTGAGTACTTTCTTTTGTCTAAAATGTCCCAGTGGTTTCATGCATTTGCCTAACACATGGGAAAAGAGGCTATTCTCCTCAAATTCAGATGTGCCACTTCTAGAAGGCTCTGGAATTACTGGGATGAAAACACAGCTATGAGGTCCTTTTTTGTCAAAGGTGTGCAACAGCAACCACAAATATCCCTCACAGATGTTTCAGGTTCCAATTCATCCCCTTTTCCTAAAAATACACCAAATTTTTATGTACCAGGAAATTGCACAGTCACATTTACTCCTCTCTCTTTTTTTTTTTAATCTGAGCCATGACAAGTATTTATTTTTTTTTCAAAATGTGAGAAAACTTTCTTGCTTTATTCAGAAGGAGACTTTTCTAACAACTGAAAAATAAAAATGAAAGACAATATTCTGTCCTACTTGTATTAAAATTGATCAAATACATACCATGTCTTTATTTTTGTGGTAGCACTTTCTGCTTTGTGAAGAGCTTCTTTTAGAGAATAATGGAGAGAAAAGTGAAAAGAATTACATGTAAGAAGCTTTGCTTCCAAGCTGTTTGGAAACTGGAGAAAGGTTTGACTGGTTGGTTACCCTGAAATTTTTCAAGAAGATTTTTGCTCTGATGAAACAGCAAATAAAAGCACTGCTTCTTGGTTGAACTTAGATTGCCTATTGCAAAATACAGAGATGCCCCCAGAGGCTGCAATGTGGTTTTGTTCCTTATGTTGGAATATAAGAAAATTGTTGTTTACACTGGAAAGATGATATTGCTGAATCAAATAGTACCTCATTAGCTCCACCCAGTTCAACTTCCCAGATTCTTTCCCTACCCTTATCCCTGTCACTGACTGTACTGAATATCCTTCTCACTGTGAGAGGATTAAGATGGGGAATGTGGCTCAGATAACACATCTGTACCTCATCCAGAGCTGGTCGGTGATGGGACTCTTCAGAGAAGACTAAAGTCTGGGTTTGCCCCTCCATAGTGACTTCAGGGAAATGCAGGGAGGAAAAAAACACCAAAATTGCAAGATTTGAATGCCCTCCAACATTTGATGATTTTGTTTTGTACACATCTCTGTTTACAGACTTTAAAGCTGCTCATCGAGGCTGTTGAGAAACAGAAAACTTTGCAAACTAAATAATTAAAGAATTAAGAGTGAAAGAAGAGACCCGCTTTGACTGACAGGATGCTAGGGCCCATAAAAGATTAAATCACTGACTTCTAATCTTGAAAACGTGAGAATGACTAGAGGACCTGTTTCCTCTTTAGGGATCAAAATAAGCTGCAACATTATCAGAATAATACAACATTGGAGTCTGGACCCAGGCACCTTAATGTGAACTGACAGCCTTTCTGAGGATTTTTGGGAATTTGTCTTGAACTGCAGTTGTTTCACACTTCCAAATTTGGTTTCAAACACCAATAAGAGATATTTAACAGAAACAAATATTGTGTCCAATTTCCTGAATGAATATCCATAGGAACATCTTTCTTACCAGACTGAGACATTTTACTAATAAAGGACACACTGAAGGCATCCTTGCACACCTTTGTTCAGAGTCTGCATCCATTATCCAGCTGTCACAAAGAATGGAAGAAAAATGTCAGAGCAAAATAAAAGAAAAATATCAAACCTGCTTGCTAAAATAAACAGATGAAAAGGCACATTATTAGTGAACATTTGTTTTCCAGCAAAGAGATTAGGGGAAATGGAAGGAATATGAGCAAGTAAATATGCACAGCATTCCTGAAGGAGAAACAAATAGAGATCCTATTGTACTAGTGCTTATGCTCAGCTTGGAAGCTTCACTATAAAACCTGCAGGGAAGAGAAACACACTGCATGCATGCAGAACATCCTTGGACTGTTTATGACAGTACGTGCATGAAGTACCCTGAGGTTCCTATAAAATACTTACTATTTACCAGATCAAGCTGTTTGACTAAGCTGTGATTTCTATAATATATCCTTCCATTAGAAGAAGTGCCATGCTGTTGATACAGGCTCGAGTGTCAGAGCAGCAAATCCTATTTTTTTTTCAGATTGCTAATATATTTGCAGGCCACAGTTATGGTTGAAATGTGTCTGGACATTTTGCCCATCTCAGAACTTCTCCTGTAACAGCTTGGATTAGACAAGGGTCCATAACCAGTAGCTTTGAAACATTTGTCTAGATGGTGGAAAACTATCAATATTCTGTGCAAACAAGAGGCGGTGCAGCCAAGAACTGCTTTATAAGCTCCCTGTCTAGGAGACTTAATACATTCAAATTTTAAAAGTTATGCTTACATACTTGCATCTCCCCCTTACTCTAGCTAGTAATTCTGAGAAAAATAAAAAACAAATAATATTTAAGTTAAATACCAAAAAAACACATTCATGTTATTACATTATATAATCCAAAGGCCATGATACATTTGTGATCCAACAAGGAGATTAACATGTTTTAGGTGCCATCCTGAAGCTGCACCCTAAATTGACACTCAAAACAGGAAGCAATCAAAATAAATCACCCTTTCTGAGAAGGCTGAGCTAAGTTATTTGTACAGGGAGCATGATGCATGCAGTCAGTAAACTTTCTTATTCGACCCGAAAATTTTCTTTGTATGTGAAGTAAAATGACAGTTTTTATTAAAAAAAATGTTGTAACAGGATGTATCTATGTCTTCCCTTAACCACTTCTTTCTAGATCCCAATTCAAATATAAGAAATGAAAGAGTACCTGTGGGTGATGAAGTATCTCTATTTAAACATTAAACATAAAAAAATTTGAAATCTGGTGTGTTATCCTCAGCCAAACCTTATTCTAAACTGTGGATGACTCTGCCTGACATGTGGATCAATTCTTTAGGCGCAGCAGGGAATATATACACCAAAATTTCAACTTCATGTTCTTCTCCATTTCCATGGCAGTGTATTTCATGTCACAGATTCAAAACACTTTCATTAACCTGGGCTCTGTCATACAAATAGAAACCCAGGGGGATCTCTGTTAATTGTACAGAATATAACACCGAGTAAACTCACAGGCTTTCACTAAGCAAAAAACAAGGCTTTTCTTGGTTTTGGTTTTGATTTTGTTTTGAAGGATTTTCAATCTTAACTTCTTCAATCAGAGAAAGTTGTTTAAAGGGACCAAGTAGGAAAGGCAAAACAATGACAAAATTTGAACACTTTGACAGAACATAAGGAAGTTTTTGATTAGGGGATAAACAATTTGAGAGTAATTTCCTCTCCTGAGGCTACACCTAGAATCAACGGAGGATACTAAACCTTGCAAAACCCCGAATATAGCAAACAGAGGAGCTCTTGGAGGGTGGACTAGGAGGAAGAAATTCCTCAGGGCATATCAGTAAAAGCTTCAAGGACACGTCTGCAGCAAGCAGGGAGTCCAGAGAAGCTCAGTCCCACGGACAAATCCCACCAGCGCAGGACCTGGAAGGGAGCATTCACGAGACCTACAGTGTGCCTCTGCCTCGTCTGTTACACCGTGCTCTACTGTGCTGCTTTGGCAAGTTGCATTTTCTTTTGCAGGACTGATTTCCCTGCACTATTACTCCCCACAGGCTAGACTTTGGCACATGCAGAACCTGCTGAACCTTCTGCAAGTCTCAGTGGCCAGGCAGCAACCTGAAGGCTCAGTCACAGAGGGGCTGGTTGGAGGGTCTCACCTCAGAGAGAGTTTTTTACCTTTAAGGATGTGTTCAAGGGATTCAGTAGCTTAACTGTCCATGGGAGCAGAGCTCATGGGGAATCTTACTCCAAAGGAAGTCAGTGATCAGGGTTCTTCTTCTCTTCTTTTCCTGAGATATTAAATATTCTCTCAGAGTAAAAAATATTCTTTGATTAATTTCCACTGACTGATACTTACCTCTGGGAAAGGATGGGCTCATTTTGCCAAAATTGCTTCTGGATTAGGATGTTGCATACACCATTGCTAGGGACACAGCCTGCTGCAGAAAACATTAAAATTTAATGATATTGGTGGATGCAATATTATTTGTGAAATAAAATTGCTGCTTACGATATTTAGCTTTCTTGGATCTTTAGAGAATCACTAAACAGAGTAATTCCTCATTATCTCAGTGAAAAGGAATTAATGAAAAAGCAAAGTTATCAGAAAGGTCTAAAAGCAAACAATTATGAGTTAATAATGTTTCAGGAATTAAAATGTACAACCCTGCTAACAATCAGAAGAAATAGCTATGCAGGATCAAACTATCATGCAGAGCCTCCCACAATGATTTCTTCATTAAAGATGAGGAAAATTATTTTCCATTACCCCAAAGACTAACCTCACAGAGAAAAATAAATTGGCATTTATAGTGCTTCATCTCTAGCAAGGAACAGGAAAGATATCTGTGACTTGCAAACAAAAGATTTATTTTTATTAAAAATAAAAAGAAGAGTAGTTCAATTTACTGTCCTGAATGCCCTTTTCTAACATTTTCTTAAAATTATCTAGCTGTGTGATAGCAAAATAATAATCTAATAATTTCTGATCATCTAAAATATTCTAATGGAAAACTTTGTAATTATTTCAGTGTTTTGAGTGGTGATTCTCAGCTGCATGAAAATTTTCCTTTACTGTTTGACTGAAAGGTCAAAGTTTGGGTTTAAATATTAATTTTTGGCCATGCCTGGTAGTCTCAGATAACTGATACAGCTGAAAGTAAAGGTATGCCCATTTTTCCTTCAGAAGCTCTTCAAAATTCTTGGAAGAATCACTGCACAGTCTGATGTCTGCGTATGGGAAACCTGTGGGGTTAATGCATGATGAGGCTGTCAACAACAGAATAATCTAGAAATTCCTTCAACCAGTCTGGTGAAAGATAACAATTAAACCTCCAAGAGGATCCTACAGCACCTGATTTCAGTTGCTTGCACTTAGGCTTTTAATGTTCTTTGTGATCTGAGAGACCAGCAAGTGCAACATCAGACTTAAAGAACACCAGAACTCTTCTATGTTCTGTATGTCTGGAAAGTAGCTATTTTGGGGCAATTAATTTTAGGCAATGGAATCCCACCTCTAGATGTTTAGATGTGAGCTAGGTGTCTAAGCTCCTGTTATATTTGGAAGATCACTAACCAGGACAACCCATGGAGCCTGCAGATCCATTTGGCTGAGCTGTTACTAGGTCTTTGGTTTCCAGCTGTCACTGCTGTAGAATATTGGTTTCTTAGAGTTCCTGTGTTGCATGTGCCAGCTCAATGTGAGCAAGGTTCAGATGGGATACCAAGAATCAATTTTTTTTTTTCACTAATCACAGCAGTGAACAGTGGGGTGCAACACATTTCTGACAGGTAATGTGGTCTCCATTCTTGGAGTTTTTCAGGACACGATCAGAAAAGTAACCCCAAGCAGCCTGATTGGACCTCATGGATGACCGCACGACTTCATAGATAAACTGAAGGTTGGACTAGAGACACCCTGAGGTCCCCTCACACCCGAATTATCCCATGATCTCATAATCCTTGGATAATGTATAACACCTCAAACAACACTAAATGCTGACCTTCTGGCAACTACATTGAGGTCTTCAATTCCTCTAACTATAGCTTGGGCTTATGCACCCAGATCACATGTAGACAGTTATATATTGACAGTTGAATTTGGGTCCTGATCAGGAGCTGATGAAGTCCGATTCTCACGTGACAGTTAGGTATACATACAGAAAAGGATTAATCAGGCAATATGTAGTTTGTCCACCTACTTCCCAGTGTGTTTATGCATGTGACCTTGTGTGTGTGTGTGTGAGAAGGAATATGCAGAGATACTAGAAAACACTATGCCTATTTTTCTTTGTGTTTTGCAAAAAAAAGTTCTCTAAGTGTGTTCTGTACAATCAGTTTTATGCTATTTGAGTTTTGGAGTAGATTGGAACATGGTCGTCATTTTATTTAAAGATCAGAGGGTGAGTAAACTGCTTTGGTTAAAACAACAAGGGATGCTTTGTAGTGAGGATTTAAGGCTCTCAAGTTCTGAATCTGATTGAAGAGAACAAGTAAAAATGCTGAACATTATTATTCTAATGTAATTTACTCTAATTATTAAGGAAAGGGGGAAAAAATCTCTCCTAAAGAGATTTCTTTCAGAAAAGCTGTGATTGTTCTGCTTATCAAGTTTTTAATTTGCAAAATCAGGAAGAAAGGTTATTTTAGAAAGCTTTCATTTTGAATCAGTTCTCTACTATGTTCAGAAAAGAATCAGAGTGTTTTTCAAGCAGTTTGTCTCATAAACCCAAGAGCTCTGAATGACAGTGCTGATGTTGAACTCTCTATACTAGTGCCCTTACAGAGCTCAACTGCCACTTAAGGCAAATTTGGAAATTACACGGTCTGTGCAGCCAAATCTTTCTTTTCCTTTGTTTGATCAACTCCATGACTCGGTTACTCAGTTGCAACTAATAAGTAATAAAAATTTCTGCAAGTGAAATTCTACCAATTCTGAGGGATAAAAAGGAAACATGAGAAGAGAAATGTACTTTAGAAGCTGTCTTCTCAACACTCCTGCAAGGCAGACAGAATATTTCCCTGTTATACAGACAAAAACCAAAGGTTTGTAGCTTCTCTCCTCTAACATTATCCAAGGTAGTCATCTAGGGCTTCACTCAGATGCCTAAATGCAGGCATGTAGTATCATCAGAAATGCTCTCAGATATCCCTTTTCTTTCTAGCTGCCATTCCAGAAAAACAAAACCCTCCTGTAGTTTCTGTATTATATGTCAGTCCTACACAGATGTCTTGAATCCTCCAGTGTACCTGCCATGCCACTAGACACATCTGTTTACGTGGGCAACTGAATTGGACATTTACTCTCCCCTTATAGTCAAAAGAAAGTAGTAAATAACTTCACGGTGCAGTTCCTGATCTCATGCGGATATTTTAACTGTTTTGACACATTACAGATGTACCAGTTTCTCTCTCATCATTAGTGCAGGAGTTGGTATTTCTCATGTTCAGACTTCCCATTTTCCCATATGCACTAAGCTTTTCCATCCCCTGTGTCCCGATCCCTGTTAGAACCGCATTTGGACTGCATTTGGGGATGAGACCTGTGTACATCTTCTCTTTAAAGATCTCAAGGTGCCCACAATAGAAGAAAGCTTCTGTGTTTTCTGAAGGGTCTCGTATTGCTGATGTAGGGAGAATGCTGGGAGCCTGACATTGAATCAACCTGCTATAAAGCACGAATGTTTGCCCATAATCTTGTACATTTGTGGTAGCTGCAGGAATTAGACTTACATCTTTTCAATTTTGTGCCTTTATCACATATAAGTGTAAATGATGTTTGTTTTCAGTTTTGACCTTATCAATCTTTCTCTCCATCATTATCAGCTGTTTCTAAATTAACTCAATCTTCCTTTGGAATGAAATACGTGAAAGAATTTTGTTGATTATTTTCTTAATAGAGAACATTTCAATGGTAGAATATCACATCAAATATTCCTAACTCTGAGTAGGAAGTGAAAAAAAAAAGATACTAATGGAGAACATGCTCTTTATTATCAAGAGAGTGGGGTATCATCTTAAACAGATTAATTTTAATCTTTAAATCCAGTGAACTGCAAGACAGACAATTTATAATTTGATATGGATGAAATTATGAGAGCTTTTGAAAGAAACAACGAAACATTTTAATTTTGATGTTCACTGGTGAAACTAAGAATGATGCACAGTAATTTAGTTTCATCAAAAACAAATATTCTTTTGATCCATGATAGAGCTAATTTATAGACTTTTTAAAAAAAAGACAATGAATGAATGTTCAAAAATTACCTTTTAAATTAAAATATAATTTTGGAAATATCATAATGAATTATTTAGAATTCTGCTTCTTTTTTTCTGTCTCTTTTCAACATAAACAATTGAGGAAACTGAGAAATTAGAAATTTTAGTGTCATTAAATCAGTGCTTCCCAAACATTGACACACAAACCTTCTGACAGAAAGTAAAACTGACTTTAACTTTGATCCCCTATAGGTCTCATAAAAAACAACAAACTGTGATCTCAGTTTTTCAAGCTTGTAACTCACCTTTATAGTTGCTCACTTTCTAGAAGATCTTAACTTTAGCAGTCCAGATCATGTCTTTGTGGGAAGGTCTACATAAGCAAAAAGGCTGAATACTTCCCCAGCACAGTTTTGTATGGACCCCTTATATTCGTCTGGCATTGCTGGTTTAGAACCAGAAGTGTCCAAATCCCAGTCAGATATGGGTTTTATGGTTTACCGCATGATGTTGTTTTTACAGCAAAGTTGTCACTCCTACCTACACAAAAGCTTCTCAGACACATTAATAGTGTTTTTCTCCAGGGCTAACTGGCTTTAGCAGGTTTGTAAGATGTCATATAACTGCATATATTTATGCATTGCAGATGAAAAATAACTTACTAATGCATATCACTCTCCTCTTTCATGATCTGGAAAAGAGTACAATTCACTGATCAAGAATCATGGTGTTGCTTAACATACGGCAACGCAAAGGATTGGGTGATATTTCCCCTTGAAGTTCTGCAGGAACACCTGCTAGCTCCAGCTTCAGGACTGACACTGCAATGACAGAGAGAAGCCTTAACAATGCAGCTGGTCAGTTCAGCAGAGATGTTCAGACATGATTCTTCGCAATTAGTTCTTCACCAGAGGCCAACTCTAAGGTGGCACCATCCTGGAGTCCATTTGAGAGCTTTTCAAAGTTTATACCTTGCATCCAGTCTAAGAATGTTGTGGAAGATGGTTGCTTGGGAAGAAAATTAATGGAAACATCAATGTTAAAATTCAACACCATTTACATATACACGTATATCAACAGGAGAACACCAAATCACCTTGGTCTTGACATTAAAGCTAATCCAGCAGGGAAAATGATGGTGAAAAGGATATGACAGATGCAAAGGAGAATGTCTACAGCTGGTAGGATAGACAACTACAATGAATGAATATAGAGAAGTCAGTCCCTTACACAGTTTGATATGTTTTGAGAATTATAGGATATTTAGATCGAGGAAATCTGGCAGTGTTGGAGTGGGTCCAGAGGAGGCCACGAAGATGGTCTGAGGGCTGGAGCACCTCCCCTGTGAGGACAGGCTGAGACAGTTGGGGTTGTTCAGCCTGGAGAAGAGAAGGCTCTGGGAGGACCTTATAGTACCCTTCCACTACTTAAAGGGGGCTACAGGAGAGATGGGAAGAGACTCTTGATCAGGGAGTGTAGTGATAAGACAAGGGGTAATGGCTTCAAGCTGGAAGAGGGTATATTTAGTTTAGACATTAGGAAGAAAATTTTACTGTGAAGGTGGTGAGACACTGGCCCAGGTTTCCCAGGGAAGCTGTGGATGCCCCATCCCTGGAGGGGTTCAAGGCCAGGCTGGATGAGGCTTTGAGCAACCTGGGCTAGTGGGAGGTTTCCCTGCCCATGTCAGGGGGGCTGGAACTTGATGATCTTTAAGGTTGCCTCTAACCCTAACCATTCTATGATTCTGATTCTGTGATTCTATGATTCTATGATTTTGCTATTGTGCACAGTAAATACTATAATCAGCAATTACCTACCATAATAGTAGTAGTTACTATGCAGCTTTGATATTGAAGAGATGCCTAAGAATATTTGTCAACATCAAGGCTGTCCTGCTCTTCTCACTGTAAGCATAGCATTGTGTTCCTGCCCAAACACTGCAGAAAGAGACAGGCTTTGTCCAGCTGTGCTCAGATGGGATTCAGTGATTTAGGTCAGATACCAAACAAACACAATGTACAGAAATGAGATAATGCTCATGAATCCTAGAGCTGTTACAGACTGCAGTTATAGTGAGTTATCAGTCCATATGCTAGAGATGAAGAAGAGAAATTTTATTATTTTGTTAGTATTAAAATGTATTTTTCTGTAATATATATAAGTTTGTGGGAATACATATATAAAGAGAGAAAGATATAGATAGATAGATAGATAGAAAGATACATATACGAATCCTGGACCCACACACACAGTCAAGCAAAAATGCATATATATATAGACACAGATAAAATATCTTGCATTGCAGACATTTTGAATTTTCCATTTAAGTATATTAAGGCTGAATGAAAAATGGCATAATAAATTCTTTCTGCACATACCACAGTAGCTGTATCTTTTCAATTGTGGACCTCCCCTCCCAAATTGTTTTGACACAGATGGGATTACTGCAAACTTGGTCAAGAAAGAAAACTAGTCTTTTATTCCTTCCCAAGTGTTAGTATACTAATCTATGAAATAGCAGTGCTAATTTTGTCAGCAAATATGAGTTTGCTGACAGGGCATCCTGACAGAAGAGCTAGTAAAGCCTTGATGCTAATCTTTATTTCTATAGACAGTTGCTAAGTATAAAAACACTCTGCCAGCTATGCAGCTCTAATCTAAAGCTGTTTATTGCCACACCAAAATAAGAAGCAGACTAGAAAGAGATTGAAAGCAAACCTAAACTTCACAGGATATATCAACTATTGGTGACATTTTGCCGTTCAGTTGTTATTTGTATGAATAGATAGCACATGATATTTTGGAAATAAAAGGAAGATTCTTTAAAAATGCATAGAGCAGGTGAAATTAGAGTATTCAGGCATTGCAGGGTCATACACGGTAAAAAAAGATGGGATAAAGATCATAATTTGTCAGCAAACCGAATGTCAAGGGTAGCAGCAGAGCAGTAGGAAGGGTTTAGTATAATTCTGCTTTCAAAGACTAAATAATGCTGCTGCATGGGCTGGCTCGGGCAGAAGTATCCCAGGATGACTTCTGTGAGACTGGGCTACCATTTAAGATATTTTTTTTGGAAAAAATGTCAAACTTTTGGACACATTTTAATACTTCCCTAATCTGCTGTTTTGTTTCACTGCCAGCATCTGATCACACTCGACAGTTTCATGTTCCCACGGCAAAAGCTGCAGTGTTGTAGTATGTAGGTTCCAGGAAGGATCCCTTAACAACTCGATGACCACACTTACATCGTACTAGCTTTAAATTCAGTATCCAATCTAGTACAAATATAAAATAACAGTAGCTGTATATAAATTTAATATTAATCTATCTTTCATAGTTTTATTAAAGACATGTCAGGTTGTCTTAAGTTCTTTGGAAAAATTGTGAAGCCATTTGAAAGAAGAAAATACATATTTCCTTTCCTTCCCTTCCCTTGTCACATAGTTGTCCAGTTATGCAGAGTGGACCTTTTCCCACTCAGGCACGAGATCTGGATAAACTAGAGAGCTGGGCAGTCACCAGATGTATGAAATTTAACAAGAGCAAGTGCCAGATTCTCCACCTGGGACAAGGAAATCCCGGTTATACACACAAATTGGAGGACAAGCGGCTGGAGAGCAGCCCCACGGAAAAAGAGCTGGGGGTTTGGCTGGATGGCAAGTTGAATGAGTCAGCAGTGTGCCTTGGCAGCCAAAAGAGCCAACCGTGTTCTGGGGTGCATCAATCACGGCATCGCCAGCCGGTTGAGGGAAATAATTGTCCCACCCTACACTGCACTGGTGCAGCCCTGGGGCCTCAATATAAGAAGGACACCAAACTACTGGAGTGTGTCCAGAGATGGGTGACCCAGAGGGTGAAAGACCACAAGGGCAAGACTTCTGAGGAGTGAGGGAGGTCACGGCTTGTTCAGCATGGAGAAGAGCAAGCTGAGAGTGTCCCCATTTCAGTCTGCACCTTTCTTACAGGGGGCAGTGTAGGGGAACGTGCTGGTCTCCTCTCTCTGGGGACCGGCGACAAGACACAAGGAAATGGAATGAAGCTGCATCAGGGGAAGTTTAGATTGGACATTAGGAAAAGGTTCTTCACTGAGAGGGTGGTGGGTCCCTGGAACAAGCTCTCCAGGGAAGTGGTCACAGCACCAAGCCTCTCGGAGTTCAAGGAGCATCTGGACGATGCTCTTAGTCATATGGTTTAGTTTTAGGTAGTCCTGTGAGGAGCAGGGAATTGGAGTTGATGATCCTTATGGGTTCCTTCTAACTTGATATATTTTATGATTCTATGATGCTATATCAGATGTTACAATCACTATGTTCTTGTTGGGGGGTTTCACTACTGTGGTGAGCTTCAGTTCTTGCTTATGCACCCAGCATGGTTACATTCAGCATCTACTGAGGAGAAAAGCTAAACTTCTTTCATCTTCAGTAGTAAGGGCCTTTGGGGCACTGAGACAGATTCAGATTCAGAACTGGTCGGGCTGTTTCAATACTTGGCTTCCTAAATATTCACAGGATAAATCTGTGCATGCATGCTAAGTTCCCCATAGAGCATGATCTTGGTCTCAGAGATCATGTTTCACATTTTCTTCCTTACTGTTTATGTTCTGCTCTGAAAGTAAATTAATACTAAATTGAATCAGCAACTCAGGCTAGCTACATTTCATTGATCTATGACAGATCAGAGCTTGATGCTGAGCTAATGTGGCCCCAGGCATCAACCTTTACCACTAATATGGTTTTAAAATTCTCTACTCAAGCCTATTTATTATGAATGTAATGTGTTTTAGGAAAGCTCCTAAATCTCTGTAATCATTCATTCAGATGCATGCAGTGTCCTCATTTAAAATGTCCAGGTCAACCCAGCTTTCTCTGATTATTTTAATAGTGCACATTGTTCTGTCTTAACTGGTTTGCTTACAGGCTCACTCTGTTTCAGATATTTTTTGCCTCACTCCCACTGATGATAGACTGGGCTGATTTATTTCCTTATGCAATGCTCTTTGTGTTCTGTAGTTATTTTTTGCCACAGTAACACTTTATTATCTTCCTCACCCAGCAACTCACTCTCTCAGACACAAGTGAAAATTGGGAAAGTTTTCTTGAACATTTTGTGATCTGGTCAGTCAATATTTTATCTGGGATTCTAGATCTCAGATGACATCCCTTTCTTGACTCAAAAAGAATTAGCTCTAGTGCCTGGTGCTCCTCCAATGATTGTTGTCCAGCAATACTAATAAAGAAGAAAGTGGACTCAGTCTCCTGATGTCAGCAGATAGACTTCAATTTACATTTGTCACCTGGCTTGTCACCTTGAAGTCCCTTTCTTCACTCTCTACTTTGGCTATGTGATCCTCTGCATCCCCCATCCCCCCCCCAATTTCTCCTTTCCTTGATTGCGTGTGCTTTCTCCTCCTGAGCACAAAGCAGGAGAATAGGTGTTTCTGTCTACATATTAAGCTGAAAAATAAAACTCTGTGTTCAACTGGAATAAAAACATTTTGGTTCTTCATCTTAAGGGGCTAACCAAAAAAGAACCCCAAATCATGAAGATAGTTTTGGTCTTATCACTGCTTGCCAATCAGTTGCACATATGTCTTGACTTGGGGTTATCTATTTTTTAAATTAATTTTTCACTAAAAAGTAGGTGTTTTTTCAAATCAAAAACCTAAAGGAACATTTCCTTTTAAAATTACTATATAATATTTTGTGATGGTTTGTTGATTTGTTAAATCATATTGGCCATACTCGGGCTGAAACTGCTTCTCAGTAGAACTTGAATTAATGAAACTGAATTTTTCAGTGAATTTACTGTCCATAGAAAATTGGTGGCCAACTCTACATACAAACAGTGGGCAACTACATACTGTTACTCCTATTATTGTCATATGATTTGCCTTAGATCTCATACACCTTGTTTAAATTATTTCAAAATATGTCCACAATGCTTCTGGCAAACAGTATATTATATGCAATTAACTTTGAAATTTGAGGGCTTTGGGTTTAATAGGGACATGCAAATTAATGCCATATCTCATGGAAATACCTTTGGTTTCTTGAAATTTCTTATTCGAAGGTTATACAATAAAGAAATAGATAATCTTGCAATTTTTTTGCCATCTTGAATAGTAGAAATACTTCCAGCCTTCTTGCTCTCTTGAGGTTTTGTTTCATGACAGTTTTCATACTCAGCACATATTTGTCCTTGAACATAGACTCTATTCGCCATTTGGATGTACACCCTGGTTTTATTTATCTAAGGTACTGTTTTGGTTGGGCAGTTCATTGTTTCAGAACAGTTGAAAAAAACACCTGTAAAGCCATGTGCATCTCAGTTGTGCATTTCTTCTGGTTGTCAAGGAAACTGCCCTAGGATTCCTGGCAACAGACTTCGTCCCAATCGGTAATGGAAACACCACAGGTATTAGCTAGTCAGTCACCTCCCACTGGGTGCTATTTTCAGAACAAGTCAATAGATGAGATTCTCCTCTTCAAGCAGCTCTTGGGCAATGTGAGGGTTTGTCATATGCCTTTGTTTCTGTGGGGCTCAGCTCCCCAGCTGCACACACAGGCAGCTTCTCCCGGCAGTGAGCCATATTAGAGGTGAGGCTGTTAGGAGTGTTTGCTGTTAAACACTGCTCTCCAGGTAAAGAAAATCCTTAAAACCACTGTACAAAGCTGTCTCTAACTTTGTAAAGTCTGGAGAGAGGACTAAAAATTATCAGGGGGAAGAGAGGAGCCTGTGTTTCAGATGGATGTTGGAAGCAGCCTTTGTTTCAGATGCATGTTCTTCATCTTCATGTACAAACACTGTACAAATGTGTTACCTTTATAGCCTTAAAGAATCATAGAATGGTAGAATGGTTTGGGTTGAAAAGGACCTTAAAGATCATGGAGTTCCAAACCCCCTGCCATGGGCTGGGACACCCTCCACTAGACCAGGTTGGTCAAAGCCTTATCCAGCCTAGTCTTAAAAATAATCAAGATTTGCATATTGGCAGTGGGTACCTGTATTTAACGATCAAATGTCCTGAAGAAGTTGACTGAGGTCTCCAGTCCTGAGTAGGGCACAACACTATGGTGGCAGTTCTGGGCTCTTCTGTGAGTGCTATGTGCAGGCACCCAGCCTGAGAGCTAAGGGCTGACCCTGTTACCAGCTTATTTACAAACTGAGTTGGTCCAGGGAGCATCCTGAAGAGTAAAATGCTTTATTTTTATGAAGAGGAAAGTAAAGCTATATATGTGATTGGGGGTGTTCATAGGAAATTGAACCTGGGGATATTAAGGGTCTTTTCCAACCTAAATGATTCTATGATTCTATGAAACAATAAAGCAAGTTGGAAGAAGGTTACTTGAATGGAAAGGAGAGAAAACAGGAAAAGATGAGGTGAAAGACTGACAGGAGAAGGAGAAGGAAAACTGTTGCATGCCTGAAACAAGTAGGTAAAATGGGGATTGAAATCTTGTGGGGTCAGAAAGAAAGAAAGATAAGAGATGTAATACTGGCGACACATGGTTGCAGAAGGAAGAAAAATCAAGGACAGAGAATTTGCAGTGAAGAATGGGTGGGCTGGGACTGAAGTAAGGGGAAGGGACTCAAGAGAGGGGTAACTGGAACAAAAGGAGAAAGGGAAACATGTCTGGGATGGAAATGTTAAAATTGAGAGTTAAGCAGTGTGATGGTAGGAGTAGCTGGACAAATAAAATGCAAATGGAATGGAAAAATCTGAACAGTCCTGATCCATGAAAAGAAAAGTTTCAAATAATGATCCATATTATGGTGTGGAGATTCAGAGTGAATCCTTTTGGAGGAAAATGAAGATTTCATGTGAAGAAGAGAGAGACAAAAGAAGGTGAGCTAGTCAGGGAAAATCGAGAAAAATTGTGAGAATCGGGACAAAATAGCATTGAAGGATGATGATTGGATAACAAGACCAGGAGAAAATGTAAATACCTGAGCCATTTGAATAACTAATAGAAATGGGGATGAGATTAATGGTTTACTGGCTAACCTTAACACGTCTAAACACGAACTCGTTGCTCAGTCTCCTCTTATAACAATGGGGAGTTAGTCAGTACAGTCATTTGCTTGTCCAGCCCCAGGTATCCATGTTAGGGTGAGATTATTAACCTTGTAACTCCACTGACTGTTCCGATTACCACTATAACTGTCCATTAGTCGGTCCTAGGAGACTTGTGCAAATGCAGACACCCCAAGGTAGGCATAAGAGTCCTGTCACAATAACTTTTGATTCATAGTCAAGGACCAAATACTTTTCTTCTGGGAAAGAAGTGTCCTGCATCTCCATTCATACCACCAAAGCCCACTGGAAAGGATATTTTGAGGTTAGCAGATGTCCTCCAGTCAGAACTGAGAGCAAAACTGAGTTTTGCCGCAAAGTTTCTGGAGACAATTTAAATGTCTTTGTTTTTTTTCCGCTCACTGATGAGTGGTTTCTCTTGCAGAAAGAGGTTTCTCTTTCTTTATTTCAGTGAAAATCTCTCATGTCTATTGAAGAGCATGTTCATGGTAGACTGGAAAATCTTATGGTATGGATTCAAATTGTACACCTATTTGTGCAGTAGCTGGCATGAT
This sequence comes from Pterocles orientalis, assembly GCA_011057875.1. Classification (NCBI taxonomy): domain Eukaryota; kingdom Metazoa; phylum Chordata; class Aves; order Pterocliformes; family Pteroclidae; genus Pterocles; species Pterocles orientalis. The sequence goes on from WKFP01015175.1 coordinate 2,899,574, forward strand.
TAGTCTGATCACAAGCCAAAAAAATGAGATTCTGAAAAGCCGGTATAGCCTCTTGCTGATTTCAATGGGAATATAGCATGGTGCCTATGTGCGTTGACTTTGGACTTAGATGTTTACATAAGATTAATCAATGTGGAGCCGTGCAGAAAAGGGAAGAATGCAAATGACAGAATAAAGCTTGGACAGCTGGTGAACTGCTGTAATCAAGTGGCAAGAGCCCGAGGAGAGAAAATGGAAACTCTGACATGGCTAACAGCAATACTAAGAAAAAGCAGGTTAGAAAATGGGAAATTAGAAATTACTATGATATTGGTATTGTGAGCTCTTTCCTGTGGGATGAAGGGTTGAAAATGAACCACTTCAGTATCAATTTGCAGTTTAAAATACCCATGTGCTATTCAAGGAAGGACCTACCTGTATATTAGGTCACTTGAACATCTTCGTTCTCTAATTCACTCCCCAAAAGCCTTTCTCTAGGGAGAAGGAGTTCAAACAAAGGTCTGATTAGGCAGTGATGCTGGTCAACTTCCTCCTTCCTGGGGACTACGACAGAGAAGAGAAACCCAGTCTAAGAGCTGGGAGAATTGTCTCTAACTCCTTCCAAAGTTGCCCTCCTGGGAAAGCCTGGGTAGGAGCCAAATGTTCCCCAGCCTGGGTACCAGGGAGGTCTGAGGGAGGTTACTGCAAGTCCCAAAGTTTCTTTGTAGCTCCAAAGGAATCCATTTCCAAGCAAACCCCCTTCCTTCCTGCAGTAGCCTAGGAGAAGGTGTCTGTAGATATATCCAACATAGCATCCAGTGATATTCACATCATGCATTCTTTGGTCTTCCTACTGTGCATTTTCCTCTGCATGCTGGAAAAGCAGGGAAGCACGGGAGTAGTGAAGTACTTAGGCCAAAGGTGATTACAGACAGAAACGGAGTCAGTAAGGTAACTGTGATCAATTGTGGCACTACTTGGAAATCTCTGCAAGCAGCTCCACAACCTGGTCAGTTCAATGTGTGGAGGAAATCAATTCCTAGAAGGAAGATTGAGACAAATAATCATGTTCAACTGAAAGACAATTGTCAAAAAATTAACAAACGTGATGAACTGAAAAAGAATGAATAATACCAAATCAAAACTAATTTCCTTGGTTACAGAGGACGAGGACACATGGAGAATGTCTTACACTCCATGCCTCAACTTTGAGAGTAAGCACCTTCCACACTAATACATAAAAACAGAGGAAGAAAAAGTGAAAGAGAGAAATTTAGTGCACAGTAGATGGAAATGTGTTTGGAAAATGATACTTAGCGTATGTTTTAGTATTTCAATGATGAAACTGAAAATGAATTTAGGTGTGTTCTCAAAGGACCCGTATTGAGTCTGTTGCTATTCAGTATTGTCATTAATGAGCTGACATGAGAATTGTAATTTTGCAGGTGGCATTGAGTAGAAAGGGTCTGAAGAACTGGATGGCAAGAGTCCAAATAATCCTGTGAAACTAGGAGTGAGAATTGGAAAAAAAAAAGTTCAGTTCTACATGACTGGGATACAGATAGTGTTCTCAGGCAAAAACAGTCAGCTGTCCTAATATTGGATAGTGAAGAAATGGCTGAATTGAAGGTTTATAAAATAAGACTAAGAAATTTTTGTTATTCACATATGCCCACGAAACACAGTGGTGGATAACGGCAGAAAAAAACCAAATTCCAACTAAGTCAGTATAAACTGGAGTGCGCTACATAACACAATGCATCTGCTCCATTCCAAAGTGAGCTCAGGTGGAAAGCTAGGTCCAGTTAGTGCAATGAACTGACAACGAAAATCAAAAAAGGAAATTACGGTTCCAACTCAAGGTATTGCAAGTATATTGGGCAAGGTGAAAAGGTTAAAAGGGAAGAGGAAAAAAAAAGGAATTGTGCAAACAGGAATGCAGCATGGGGCAGAAGAACTGGAAATCCTGATTGTTAAAATTTGGTAAAATTGTCACATAAAAGCCTAGTGAGCCTTTTTGCTTGAAATTTAACATTAGGTGAGAGGTTCTATTTAAGAAGGATAGAATTGTTGTAAGAAGAGAGAAAGATGCTTCTTTCTTTTAAAACCAGTATTCCCTGTTTTGGAGTTCTTAGAAATTCAATGCTACATTATCCTGAATGCTGACAGACCTCTTTTCTAACTAACAAAAGCCAGAAGAAGACATGTCAAAAACACTGAGCCAAAGTAGTCTGGAAGAATTTGACTACACTGCAGGAAACTTGAATTTGGAAGGCACATGGAGGATCATTCACATATACTGCTGAAGAAAAATGATATTGAATTCTCTTATTTTCAATCACAGAATAAGCAGTACTCACAGAGAGCAAAAATCTGTTCTATTGAATATGGTTGAATTATGTCTCTGATTGGAGCTTAGTAGTTATGTGAGGCAGTGAGCATGACACGGTTGTGTATGTTACTCCAACTTTAATGTTTAACCTTGTTGTTTCAAAAGGCTAGTTAAAAAACCCCTTGAAAATACTGAGCAAATTAATAATTGATAGTGACAAGAAAGAAAAAAAATGCAGTTAACATAGTGAAAGAAAATAAGACAAGTTTAGAAAACTTAGTAAAAGGATGAAAGCAATTTACTGTATTCAAGTAAGAGTCCCTTCTGGTCAAAAAAAGGAAGGGAACAACAATTGAGCAACTACCCTTGAATGCATGACAGAAAAGCACTAAAAAAATCATGAATAGAGAAACCAATCCTGTGTTAATGAAACTGAAGACAAACTTTCCTGTAAATCACTGTCTATTCACTTGTGATTTTGAGAATTTCACATGTATAATCTTTTATAAAATGAAGAGGTGAATTTATGCTCTTTTGTATTTACCTCTCCATTAACTGGCTATTGACATTTGAAAACTTGAATAACCTCACAGTTTGCTCATTTTCTCTGGTAGATCTGTGTGTTCAGACCCTCGTTTTATAGCCCCTCATTTTTGTTCCCTCTATTCATACCTTCCTAAATGTCTCTCTTGAGAGGAGGAAGATAAGGGAATTTTTCCCAAACAGTGGGTTTCTTGCTAAGAGATGGGGGTTTGTTCTTTTAAAAGCTAAACAGAATTTCACGGTTATTAGCATGCTGTTCTCAATGCAACTTCCCTGTGTACTTATTCTAGGCAGGGCTGCAGGCATCAGCTTTTATTAAGCTTATTCAAAACTTTCCATTGTAAGACCAGTTTGCTTATAGATTTGAGAAAGCTTTGGTTATTTCAGCCCAAATTTGTCATGTGTAGTTTGAAGCTGTTTTTTTTAGACTTGAAATACTTTGTCAAATATTACACAGATATAAGAAGAAATATGAGCACAAGAATAGCAGACAGAGTTGACGATTTTGTGCATATGACCATCAGCTGTGTGGGCCAAGAGGGAAAAATATATGGTTTGAATTTTTTGTAGGGTAAGGGGATCTTTTTTAGTATTTACAAGAACAAGAAAATGCCTTGCCACTGTCACTCAAGGCAGGGAAGAATGGCACAGAGGGTCCTAAGTGTCCTGAGCCTTGTTGACCTTTGAGAAGCTGGAGGAGAGGGGTGTTGGGTTACAGTCACTCAAGAGATGTTAGGGTTCCTCAGACACCTCCAGGAGCCCCTCTCATCTGTACCACTTGGAGACATTTGAGGGACTGTGAAAAGTAACTTCACATGTGTCTCTCTGACACAGAGCTTCAAGACCCCAGGCAAAGCATTCAAATTTAATTTTCCATTATTCATTAATAAGAGAATTGATGAGAAGAAGAAAGAACAGGGAATAAAAAAGATATAGAGGGGAAAGAAGACATATGTTTTATGTTGCATGCTATAAATCTTAATATAATGTTCAGAAGTTTATAGATATTTGTGTCTTTAGCTATTCCTGAAACCTGATTAATAGAAAAACTGTAAATTCATTAAATTCTTGGCAATTTGAAACTAAACTGGTTGAAAAAGAAGAACAGGTTAGATGCAGTCAAAAAGATCACAAGGATAAAACAGAGCACAGCAGGAGTATATTCACCCAGGTTAATGTAAGTTAACAGTTGCAATAATGCCGAATGAGCCAGACAGCATAAAGTCATGTGGGAACTTCCATGTTAAGTTAGAGAAGTCTAAATTAATCAGATGTGCCCATCATGGACAGCATCAGTGATGTCAGGTTTTCATATATTATACAGTCTGTCTTATAGAAGGATGAAGTTTTTAATATTCAGAGAAATTGACAGTCCTCTTTAAATACTTCCATAAGACTTAGCTCCATTATGCCTTGTGACTATGACTTGCACAGATTAATTACTTGACTAATAAACCACTTTCTTCTTCTCGCTATAAAACTTGCCTTAAAACTGTATGACACATCCCACATTCCCCTCTTCACTATCCATCATAATATCTTTTATTTGCCTTCTATTGAAATGTGAATAGCCATAAATTGCCCTGCTTTGTGCACATCATTTTCCCATGACTTTAATAATCGTGTCTGCCATTTTCTTATTTTCTCTTTCTGTTTGTTTTAGTGTTCCGTTTCTACCATATCCTAATGGCACTTGTATTTACTTTTAAAGAAGAGTAAACATGGAAATAAACAAGATCCTTAAAAACACCAGTGAAACTCAGTGAATCATAGTCTCTATAAAGGTCTTCTTCAAACCATAGTCAGTCTTTTCTACAGGTTGTACAGTCTGAGCAGCTAAGATGTTGCCTGTAGTTTTATTTTTGTCTCTCCTGAGTACTTAAAGTTTACTTGCTTTTGCTTGCAGTTTGCACACAAATGTAATGATAGCTTTATTTTCAGATTTGACTTTTTAAAGATTTCAGTGAAGACGCTGCTTTTGTATCTCTCTTCTCCCCTTTCCAGAGGTAGAATAATTAACACCTGTGTCACATCCCAACAAGAATAGGCAAAGTTCATGGACAAACTTAGTTCTTGATTCTTTAAATAACTGACAAAGGTAGTGATGGACATGTGGGTTTAATAGAAAAGTAGTGATCAAAAATGTCCCCTCCTAATACAGGCTATAATATCACCAGCTGGTATAAAACGGGTTTAAGATGGTGGGTCACGTTCTGGATAGACTGATAGTAAGTAAGGACTTCAGAGAAATTACCTTACGTTTTCCCCAGAGAGAAATGAGGGATCAAGAGCAGAAACCTCTAGTAATAATTATAAACTGGTTCTATATCCAACAGTCCAATCTTACCTCTCACGTATCACATGCCAAAACATCTTTTTTTCTGGTAATTTGGTAGGATAGAGTAAATAATTCATACTTATTTGCATAAACTAGCTATATATTTTAACCTCAGCGATGGTATTGTATTTGACTGGTCCAACATAAAAAAAGTTTTTGAGTCTCTATTCTCATCTGATCAAGTGCTGAGTAATAGGAAGAATTTTCTTGAAGGTCTTACAGAAAAAATACAAAGATCTAAAAATCTCTTCTAAATCCACAGCATTAAGCAGCACCACTCAGAACTGTGTTAGATATTAAGGCAAAAAAAGTAAGAAACTACTGAACAAAGCAATACCCCTCAGGTTTTCTAATTCTCCTTCATAGTTTACTGACATGAAGACAAAGTCATTATTTTAATACCTCCTTTTCCAATTAGCCTTATTGTCCATGAAAAGTCTCATAAAGACATAGCACTTCATTAGTTTCAAGAAGCATTGCTATACAGAGTATATGAGACCTGCCCCAAACAATTATAGTCTCCTATATATTCCTACAATTTCACTATATTTTATATTAATGGCTTAACTAGTGAACTAGTTAAACATGCATCCTCTTTCTAACCTTCAGTGTTTTCTGGATTAATAATTTGACTAATATCACCCACTTTCCTTGCTGTTTCCTCAGTGATTAATTGATATTGAACAATTTTTTTAAGTGCTTTCCCCCTTCAGTGCCAGTGGAAGACACCGCATCTCTGACACAAACTTTCAAGTACTGTCTGCACTGGGTAGGCTCGATCAGGGATGGTAGCAATGCACCAGTAAGGCTAGGTAGTAAGTCAGATGTACAATAGCAGGGCACACCTTTATCCCCGTTTCTGAGATGCTATATGAATAAGAACGTGTAGTTGCATTTTACAAGTGGAATAACAAAGGCCCAAAACCAGAAAGTGGGATTTATCTCACTTAACATTTGCTATTAAAGATATAAATACCTAAGTATGAGTGAGTTATGCTTTAGAGTCAGTGGCAAGTAGTAGGCAGTTCGAATGAGCAACTAACCTGAACCGTCTTAGATGCTTATTTTGAAGCAATATGGATTGTATTGGGTGCCCGGGTTATTAAGAGGCTAGGTAAATTACTTAAATGTGTGCACCCATGGCAGCTGCATTAATGTATTAGAAACATGCAAAGAGCTGGAAGATACAGCAGAGGAGCTGTGGTAGGTATACAGTAAACATCTGTGTTTAAGTACCTTCATCTGTGAGATGAATCTCACCCCTAAATCAGAAGAAGGACTCCTAAAGTGACAACCAAATGTCACTTCATAGCACAGTTCTGTTTTGCCTAATACCCACCTGAAATTGAGGTATCTAGTCCCAAGTCAGTGGAAAGAGATGAGAGAATGGAGATCTATCTCCTTTTCTAAAACAGGTGGCCAGGACAGGTGAGCTGACCTGTAGCAAAGTAGGTGATGCTGTCTCTACATTGCTTGTAGATGGAACACGGGTCACAGAGTGTTTGCAAGTACCTAGCTGCAAAAAGATAAATGAGAGGAATCTGAGCTAACACCAAAACAGCAAGAGCCTGGTAGAAGATGCACGAGCCACACCAGTCCCACTTAAGCCTCACTCACAACAGCCTTTGCGTAAAACTGCCTCTGCTGAGACCAGCAGGAGCAGGTTCACAGCTAACACCATCCCCCAAGTTTGTGTTATAACACTGCCTAGTTTTCTAATGGCACACCCATGTTCTTTTAGCTGCTCTGCACTCTTGAAAGGGATCTGAGTTTTGCAGACTGTGAATATGTCATGTACTGTTGAACATAAAAGTTAGTCAACTGTAAAGTTTACACTAGTAAAGCCTGTCAAATGATGGGGACCTAATATTCAAAAGTCATGTAAATGGTCAACCATTATTATTTTTTTTCCTATTTAGCTTAATAGCTAGTGGAGTGCTTCCATTAGAATCCTAGAGATGGTAGGATAGTTCCAGCCATAGCAGAGGTTACTTCAGATCTTGGAAGGGCTGAACTGGTCTGTAGGGGTGCTTAGCTTTTCACCTGGACTGCCAGACAGAGGATCTAAGGTAAGTAGGCTCCTAATTTAAATGCCTTAAATTAGGTGGGATGAATCTGGGAGCATTTGTAGGGATGCTCCACAGTGTTTTAGTACCTAAATCAAAGAAAGCACAGCTATCACAAATAGAGGCAGCACTACCAAACTTCTATTTACTAAGAGGAATGTAGGGCATTTCACTGACATGTTGCAGGTCCTTCTCCGGACCGATTCATGAGAAAATGTTCCAGCCCCTGGCTACAGCGGCTTGGCTCTTTATCTTAAGCTATAGCATTTTGCATTTCCTATTTAATGTAGGCAGCCATAAACTTAATATTATTAGGATTTCTTCACAAGGGGAAGAAGAGAGTAGAGCTCACTACAGTGTCCTGTGTTTCTTTAATTTCACAGCTGAATTACCAGACACTTATTTAAAGAAGGAAGGCTACAAGAAAATTCAGAGCTACTGGAAACATGTATATGTACATATAAATATGTTCAGCCCTTTGGGTGTTATTAGAGTGGAAGTAACATCTCATATATGCTAAAGCTCCGTGTAATGAAGAAAGGGGGTCATGCATTTTTTAATAGGAAATGACAGAGGGTATTTCATCACTTCAGAACCATGTAGTTTTACCCAAGCCAGCTTTAAAATAGCTAACTTAGCTGCTGGTAGTGGAGAGCTCAGAACATGCTGAGAAAACTGTGAGCATTTACCTTTTTTCTGAAAGCGTGGTGGGAGGCGTCACAGCCCACAGTGAACTCCCTGTGACTGACATCTGAGCCAGCTAAAGCTGCTAGATCTACTTATGACAGAAAAGGCAATGCAGACATTTTGAGAATTTGCAGGCCAAGCAAAATCTTAGGTGAGTAAAGGCTTAAAAAAATTGATCCTTTGACCACTAGTCTAAAACCATGATTACCTGCTTTTTCTTTTTTTTTTTTTTTACGGAAAGAAAGCGTCTTAACAGGTGGTACTGGGAATCTCAAGCAGGTGAAAGCAAGTAGTGGACAATGTTTGGGTGTTAGAAAGCTCATCCAATTCATCTGAAGACACAGTAATGATAAAGACAGCATTTAGCTTGTTCAGAGTTCTGGAAACTATAGACAGGACCGATTGTAATGAAAGAAATTAGCTTAAAGCATTAAAGATTAGATTGATTCTTATCTGTGCTGTTTTCAAATTTACCACTAATCTGAAATGATTATCTTCTATCAGCTTCAAAGGATATATTTGCCATGGTTCCTGGGGCTGAGCATTTTTCTGAGATAATTTGTCCATAAATGCAGTGCAGACTGGTGATGAGAATCACCATTCAATTAGCACAAATTTGAGTTTATTTCAGTGTAACAGGCAGGATAACATCCCTACCTATGAGATGGCAACAAGACAAGGGACAGGGGACCTGTCAAGGACACAACACTAGTTATGGCAGCTGGGGAACATGCAGAGACCTAACAACCTCCCAAAGACACGTGCCAGGCTCTCCTTGTATGTTCTTCATTCCCAGATTGTGGGTGGGCTTTTTTTTTTGGCAAGCAAATCACTTATTGTAATCATATAGTTATGGTAGTGTGAGAGGTTATACTGGGGAAAAATCAGTAATTTTCTCTCTCATGCTGTATATCCCATCACAGCATTTGTGATTGCACTGCAATGAGTTGTGATCCAGCACTGTACTGGTAAGAACCAGCCTCCACCATGATTCCTGCAGAAGAAGAAAAGAGTATATCTCCATGAGAAAGTTTTGTTAGGTCCTTGTGTTATAATTTTGACCTGAATCACTCATTTGATGCTCTCAAGCCAGTAAACACAGTTCAAAAGTTGCCTGCCCACATCACTGTATCTCTGAGCCCAAGCCAGTATATCAGGCTGGCTTGTGGTGCTTACTGCACCCACAGGGCTTCTGCTGGTCTGGCCACACTGCTTTTCTGCCTGCCCATGGTAATACTGTGTGACTTACACTTCTTTCCCTGTTTAATGAGTTCATATCTGATTAGGTCCTGGTTCTGCTCCTCCTGCTTGCTCTCCTAGTACCATTACTCTTAACTACATCTAGACGATTAGAGTTAGTCTTACCCTGTCGATGATTATTTTATTTTACTCAGGGACTAGCTTTCTATCTGTATCTGGGTCGGTATTAAGCTTAGCTTCCAGTGTTAATTTTCATGCTAAATATTCTTAATTTGTTCCTCCTTTATACACAGCTCCTTGATCCAGTAAATCTTCTTGTCCCTCCTACAGTGTCTCTGGTTCTGAATTGTGAATCTGCAGAAAAACTATTTTAATTATCCTCCCTTTCTTTCTTTACATCTTTTGCTAGGATGTCCAAGCCTCCCGCGGAGGGAACATTCCTATCCTCCTTCAGCTCCCCTGAGGCAAACAGAAATTTTTCACGTCAGGTTATTTTCTCATCTCACAAATCACACTGGATCAGCACTTCTCAGTGCTGCGAGGTAGATTTCTGTGGGGAGACTCCAGCTGCAGGAGAAGGAAGACACAAGCTCAGGGGAGTCTGCCAGAGAAAAGGGATATGCAGTCTCATTTATGTAATATTTGGCAAAGCCAGAGAGAGGCCTGGTCTGCTGCATTGCTCTCTGTGCCACAGATTTTAGCTCGATCAAGTGAAAGAAGAAAAATCAAATCTGCAAAATTTGTAGCTGATAGCTGTTTTTTTGGATTCTGGTTCTTTTTTTTTTTTTTTTTTTTTTTTTTGGG